>CM052250.1:6097408-6666269 GCA_028455795.1 Lasioglossum marginatum
TGGCGCTTGTTTCAAGAAAGTTAATGAACGTTTGAAGCAGTTGAACAAACCGTTAATGAATCAACGTCCAGAATTCTTACGAACGAACTCTCTGTTGTATGGGCAGAACACCCTGTCGTTGATGCACGTGAAACACTGTGAAGAATTGCACCATGAAATCAGCGATACCGTTGAGGTGCTGAATGATGCGTTTCGCGGGATGATTATAATTTTTACGACAGCCACTTTTTTTGCCACCACGCTTCATCTGTATTTTACCATGCAATGGATGTCAACGGATGATATACCAGGTATTAGTGACTTCGCAGAACGCATCATGTCTTTCCTGTTCGCGATGTATACGGCAGTAAAATTGATTCTGTTGATCTACGTTTGCGAGACGACGACCAATGAAGCGAAGGAAATTACTACCACCGTTCACGAAGTCGCTGCCGATTGCACCGATCCCACTGTCAGGCGTGAGGTAATTGGTAATTATAACTATCCTGTGGATCTATGTGCGAATTCCTGTTCTCGTAGACATATTTTTGTTCTCGCAGTTTAAAAGAAAATCCTATTAAAAGGCATCTCGTACTTGAACATTCTATAAACATGCAAAGACCCGCAGTTTTATCGCTTCAGTGTTATAGCAATCTTTTACACAGAGATTAACTGTTTCATTATTGCAGTTGAAGTATTTTGCACGGCAAATTCAGCATCGAGACGTTAAATTCTCCGCAAGCGCGTTTACTGTAAATGCGAAGCTTCTGACGCAGGTAAGACAATCTCATTGTCAATTTAGAAAATGATTTTGTAATTGATGTTAGAAGTTGGATGGTAGGTGAAGTCGTTATTTGCTGATGAATTATATTTGCAGCTTCTAGGTTCAGTTTTGATGTACGTCTTGATACTTTTCCAATTCATAGTTGGCGACAATTGCTCCGGCGAACAGTCCCTATGATCTACATCTTTTCGCGAAGTTTGTAGAACTTCTGATAGTTCACTTACACGTTTGGTTTTCGTGTGAACGCGATCAAAACGAGTAAAGCATAAAATAAGACATGTTTGCAATAGCATATTTTATCCATTCACTGTCGGAAACTCATGAAATCCGCAGCGTAGTAACAAATAAACATCTAGATCTAAAAAGGAAATTGCTGTTTTATCGTCCTTAACTGCTCGCGAGTACCATTTCATTTCCACGTTACATTATGACATTCATTTGTCACATGATCATTATAAGAGATTATACGTCAGTGCAAAAGTTGTTCATTATCGAAGTACCTGCTAAACTGCTAACCATTTAGTTTCCGAGACACGCTCGCTCGTGCTGGCTGTAGAAGAGTCTTTATCACTTATAAACAATAAAATACCGAAAGAAATGTGCAGTATCATATACAATCGCGTTTAACTAATGAATTAAAATTTATTGAGCAATGATCAGTGATTCAACGCGAAACGGAAACTCCAAGGGCCACAAGCGATGGCTGCCGGGTCGCGCATGGGACTTCGAATCCCTGATGTACCTCAGCGTATATTTCTCGAAATTGTTGGGATTTTTTCCGTACATACGTAAAAATGAAAAGTATGTGATATCCAAGATGCGACTCGCAATCGCAGCGTTCGCGTGCTGTTTCCATTCGGCTTTCCAAATCTACGTGTTGTACGGGGCCAACTACTCAAACACGAGTGGCACCATTTTCGAAACGGTGCCGGAGAACTTCTTCGCCTTATTGGACGGATCTATACCAATGTTTATGTTCCTGACTTCCTACGCGAGATCGTTTATGTTGCAAAGGGTGTCGAAAGTTTCGCGGATTTTATCACCGCAGGATTTCAACGACATGGCAAAGTTTCTGCACACGGGGCACATTCTGAGGTTACTTTTTGAAATATCATTTGTGCCGATATATTATGCGAAAAGACAGAATATTCCTTTGTTACGATATTGCTCGAACTGGGCCATGATGATAGCATCGAACGAGGGATTGCTGTTATACTTGTACTGCGTGTACGTTTTGGGAGCATGCTTCAGGAAAGTCAACGAAGGTCTGCAACGGTTGAGAGAACCTTCAACGAATGACCAATCGGAATTGACAGAGGAGCATGAGTCACGTAGACAGGGTGTTATGTTGTTGACGAAGGTGAAATATTATGAAGATGTGTACGACGAAATTAGCGACGCTGTCGATCACCTGAATAAAACGTCTCGTTCGGTTAACATTGCTTTCACGGCTTCCACGTTTGTTTTGGTCACGTTCAACATACATCTGTCCATGCAGTGGATCTCTAATAGAGATGAACTGACTCCGAGCATCTGCAGGTTTTGGGAGGTCTGTGCATATGGGATCTCCAGGTTGATGCAGTTCGTGATCCTGATTTGGATCTGCGAGAGTGCCATGATCCCTGCGGCGGAGATCAATACTACGATTCATGATCTCGCTAATAAATGCAGGGACGACACCGTCAAGCGTGAGGTAATTAGTAATCGGATTCAGTAGACTGGGGATGTTTATGCGATTTTCAATTTTTGTAGACGAATTTTAAGAAAGTGGAATAAAATAGAATCTTATTTTCCGTGGTAGTAGTCTTTTTAGATCTGAAATAAATTAAAATGATACTAAATTCTGTCTAAGTTCGGTCCGTTTTTTTGTGGTCAAAAATGCATTTATTACAGAACAAAATGAATGAACAGATTAATCAAAGTTTTGTCCATCGCTGGCTACTAGTTTTTTCCACCTCTCAGGAAATTTTCGAATTCCATCTCGAAAAAATGTCTCGTCTTTTGAGGCGATCCAAGTTAGGAGCCAATTTCTGCGAAAGAAGTGAACTGGTGACCTGCCAAATCGTGCTGCATCCGTCGGAACAATCAGTAATCCGAAGGAGCAATGTCTAGCGAGTACGGCGGGTGCGGTAAAATATCCCACTTGAGCGTTTCCAAATATTTTTTTACGACTTTTACGACATGAGGCCGAGCATTATGCAGAAGAATAACTTTGTCATGTCTCTGCTCGTGAATTGCCTTGCTTGTGAATGATTCCTATGGATTTCAATCGTACGGAAACTGCTTGTTGCGTAACTCCCAATGATTCTGTAAGCTACTCTTGCGTTTGACTCAGATCTTCATCGAGTAATGTCTTTAATTCTGTGTCTTCGAATTTTTTTGCTTGTCCAGAGCGAGGCTTGTCTTCAACGCTGAAATCACCATTCTTGAAACGTCGAAACCATTCCCTATATGATTTATCAGTTGGTGCATTGTCACCATAAACCTCTACAAGCATTCGATGCGCTTCAGCTGCACTTTTCTTCCAATTAAAGCAGAAAACTAAAACTTCCCGCAAATGCTGCTTAATTAACACAAAATTGGACATATACAACACAGTAAAAAACCAGAGTTTTGTATGAAACTCAAAGCGATATAAACTGAATATTATTGGTAAATGTCTAACCTTTCTGAGACCACTGAAATCAGCTGCCAGTATGAACATTCATAAGAGCCAGAGCCATCTTTTGAAAACGGACCGAACTAATTTGTACTCCCAATAGCATTTATTGAAAATTTTCGAAAGCCATAATAACATAAAGAAAGTCTAGTGATCAGACTGAGGATCTCTATGCAAATAATTATTTAGAAACGAAATAAATGTCCAGCCACTACGTCTTGCAAGTCAGACTATTTTTATTTTCGAGAGATTAACGATTCCACTGTTGCAGTTGAGGTATTTCGCTCTGCAAGTTGTGCATAGGGATAATGCAATCACCACGACAGCTTTCAAGATCAATGGGAAGCTTCTGTCGCAGGTACGATGATTATTGGATCAATCGTAATGTATGTCTATAGATATAATCACAGTGATTTGTTTATAGGTTCTGAGTGGGATTTTTATGTACATTATGATACTCTACCAATTTTCAACGAACTCCAATTGCACTAACTAACTGTTAGCACCGATGTTCGCCTGATCCTTTGACAGCCTCATGAGCCAGTTCACCTGTAATTGTTTGTGGCTCGGATAATTAGTGTGCAACATATAATATTATAATAAACGACATGCACGTGCTTGTGGTGGTTAAAAATGTTCTACCTTAATTGTAACAAACAGTACTCAAATAAAATTTTTGTTTATTTGTGGAATTGTTTTTTGAGTGCAATCTATGCAGTTTCTAGGATCTTTTCCAATTCATATTTTACGTCATTTGCTCTGACGAACAGCTCTCACGATCAACACTGTTCTCGAGGACTTTTAATAATTCATTTACCTAACCCAAACCAATGAACTAACAATGAATGAAGTTTGAACGCGTGAAGTTTAAGTGACTGTTTTCTAAACCTACCTGAAGAAATCGGTATTGGGCAACGGCATGAAAGTTGCAGTAGCCACAATTTCCCGTACCTCCTATAGTTATCGATCAATCTTGACGATAACCTCGATTAAATCTGGCTTTCCATGTGAGAGAACGTTAATCGAGTGAGCTCGCGATAACGAGTTTTCGGCACATTAAAACTCGCGATAAGGCTCGATCCTAAACGTACGAAAAATTTATCTCCATTCATACGAGTCCGGCCTTCCGATCGCCGTCCCTCATCTTCAAAACTGCGACGCAATTTTTAGAATACGACGCGTTATCGCATCGACGGCAATGCGTCGCGATAAAGGATCACATGACCTCTGGAAACGGCGTCTTTTAATTTCTCTCCAACCGGCCCGAATAAATTACTGCCACCCGCGTTGCTTGCCGACGTCACGATCCGCTTGCGAAATCAGTAAACCGCGGTCAGCTTCGCGCGACTCGACAGATACCGCGAGACCCTATCGAATAGTAGACGATACTTTTTCTGTTAGCTGACGTTTCGATGACGTTGAAGACATTAGAAGAGTAGAAGGCAAAAGGAGGGGAAGGAGAAAAGAAGAAAATCGGATTCTGGATGGTAGCAGGGATGATAAGAAAAGACGATGGACCCTAGAAAGATGGAGACGTGGGTAGAAGAAAAAATGTGGGCAAAGGCGGAAAGAAGACTAAGAGAAGGAGTAGTGAGGGAGAGGAGGGATGTGAGAGACAGAGAGAGTGTGTGAAAGAAAAGAAAAAAATATATACAGGGTGTCCCGAATTTAAATGGCAAAACTTCAGGAGCGTGTAGGGGACCGAAAAACTAAGACAAAAAGTCTTTTAGAGATTTGCTCGTTTTTGCTTCGTTTTGGAGAAAATCGCAAAAAAAGAAACAGAACAAGTTTTCATTTTTGTACTTATTTATTTACATTTTATTTACGTTATGCAGCAATGCAGCAATGCAAGCATTACATCTAACTGACTTGATAAATTGCAGCTAAACATTGTTCTGGTGATATTTGGTGCACTGCATCTATGAGATTCGGTCTCTTAATTGCTCTCTTGAATTTCTGATTATGGAATCATAGAAAAAAGCAAGAATGTAAAGGATAACATCAAGTGTTTACATATCTCACTGTCATAACTCATACAACAATGTCAAAACAATCACAAATACAAGTGTATACAACAACTCAAGAGAGCAACTGACAACGAGATATTGAATTTTTGAAAATTTTCTCCAAAACGAAGCAAAAACGAGCAAATCTCTAAAAGACTTTTTGCTTAGTTTTTCGATCCCCTACACGCTCCTGAAGTTTTGCCATTTAAATTCCGGATACCCTGTATATATTTTGTACAGAGATAAAGAGTAATTGTAATCGTAAAGCGTTTATATTGTAAAGGGAACGGGATTTTCTTGTAACCCGTAAGGGAACAAGTAATAAACATACGACATACATACATACGATTCGATGACGTCTCGTGACTGGAGACAGAGAATCATCATTGGAGACGCTGTGGAATGGTGGGGATGAAGATGAGGCGCTATCAAAGTCCAAATTCTGGGATGGTAATCCCTTAATTGCTCGTTTACTTTAGTGTCTGCTGCGTTTGCGGTGTCTTTTTGCGACACAATCGTGTTTTCCTTTCTTTAATCCTTCTATGGCAGATATTTTGTGCAACTCATTGTTGGGACCATTCTTTGTTCATCAATTTTTCTAAATTTAATTACTTTCAATTTACATACCGGATACAAAATGTATCGAATATATATTATTATTTATTATAAACGGACTGAAGTCCTTTTACACACATGTTGACAATAGAAAAAAAAGTCTTAACGTAAATTAACGAAGAAGGGACATGCACAAAAACTGTTGAAATACAGGTATGATATTATCAGATAATCGTGCGTAATTTTCTTTTGAATGTGTGTAACGACCCACTAAAAAAATCAATACTATTATATGGTGTGTTTGAGTTTACAATAATGCGATTTATAGGATTTATTCGTCCATATGTGGATTTGGATTTAAGTGTTTGAAATCCTGCTCTAGATCTCAAAACACGTTCAGGTACATAGAAATTGATTCGCCTAAGGAGAGAGGGACAATCAATATCATTATTAAATAAATTAAAAATATTGTTTTATAAAAATTACAAGACTAAATTCATTTAGATTTTCACAATTTTTATAATAATACGTGCTCGAATAAAGAAATTTATGGAATAATTTCTAATGGAAGCATCTTTATAAATTCAATAATTAAAAAATAAACAACGTGAAAGTGGTCATTGACCGGTCGCGTTACGGTTAGTGTTAAAGGACGACTATGAGCCACAAATATTGAATGTCTGAAAATATGCGAACCCTCATCCTCTACTAGTCAGGTCAAATCGTGAGCTGTTATATTCAATAAAAAGATTATTGATTTAAAATGGCAAGGTTCAAAGATATGCGAAAGAAAATGGCTTGGACAAATGTAGGCTGTCGTGAAATGATGACTCATGTTGGAGTCGAAGGTTTTCAATTCACGGATTGAAATATGTGCTATTTGGACGATTTTCAAGTATCGGTCGTAAATCAGGTCTTAAGGGGTTAACGAGGAACTTGAGCGTGTTGTTTTCGACGGTGGGATTCAGGCCGATTCGAGAGACGAATTGAATGTTAATCGGACACACGCGTTGCACGCTGGTAGCAAGTATAGTAAACGGAGATTGATCGTCGCGAGGATGGGTGGGGAAATGTCATTTTCATTCGGTATGTGGCGCGTGCACACAGGGTGGAGCCGATCCATTCTCCTCAAGGTTAATACCAAGAGAGAATATAAGCGGAGGTGGCTTTCAGGCTAAATACTATCACGCATCGGGAGGTATTAATATCGCGTTCTAACAATTCGTGACGACATTGTTGTTGTTCCACTCGGCGATTCGGTAGGATTGGCCGGCTGGAATGGGGCGGGTTAATTGTTCCCGTTGTAGTGACAGATATGGAAAGATATTTCAGGTAATAAAAGAACACTGACTGGCCCAACAACGAAGAGAGAAGGTCATCGGTATTTTTGCGATGGATTAACCTATTTTTGCGGAGCGCTGCTTTTTCGCGAGTTTACTGGCTGCGAGGAACGATCAACAGACGGAATCTTCCTTCGGCTATAATTATTTTTTTTCAACGAGTAGCGTCTGTAGAAGATCTTTAACACGTTCCCGAGCTGTTTTTGCTCGATTTTTCATACAGGCCATTTGCTTTGTTCTGTACTGCATTTTTTATAATACCTCATTCTTTTGGAATATTCTGTCGGAATATTCTACAGTCTTAACCTTCGCAAGGTAATGTGGGGTCTCAGAGACCCCAGCTTCAGATTTTTGAAAAGAATTTCTATATGAATAATATTAAATCTGTTTGTTTACCTTTTATCCTGTGCTATTCTTTATCCCAAATGTATTAAAAACAAGGCTATTTATGAAATTCATATGTCATTTGTGTTATTAGATCTTTTTACCTTGCGAACGTTAAGATGCCTCTACTTAACTTTGCAATAAATTTTTAAAAAATTCTTCGTTTTTCAATGAGAATTCCAATCGGCCTGAACGTGTTAACAATTTCGGTATTACATTTTGGATGAAACTCCACTGAAGAATCTCTTCTTATTGGTTTCTCGAATCGATTACTATTATTGATTTCTCTATTAATTTCATTACAGTCTCTTATCGAATGCTCTAAGTCCGAAAATGTGAAATGCGTTCTACATGTAGAATGACTATTATTATTAATTATTACAAGGAATTATTAAAATCATTTTTCCGTCGAATCGCCGTTGCGTGAATCGCATGTTTGATTATTTTCAGAAAAATTGTACATCTGCGCAATTTTCTGATGAAAGTATTGCAACATTTGCTTCAATATCATACGGATTTGATATCTTTTAGCATAGCAGCCTACGTCAATTAGTTTCGCAAGCTCCGGTCGGATTACACACTGGCGCTGCATGGTCTTCACTAATTTCCGATAGTTCGCGGAACAATTTCACCAGATCGTGCATTGTATCCGAACGAAATGAACGAACAAGTAAAACAATGAAACCAGCAAACCAGCCGCCTCTAATCTTCCGCCGATTCTGACTCAATTTCGAAACAGAAGATCCCCTTCGTTCGATAAACAATGGAGGATGATGAAAGATGGAAACAATTTTAGCAGAATAATATTTTCCAAGATAATACGTGCTGCAAAAAACATTCGATTATGCGTCTTTGTCGCTGCAGGCTTTCGTTACGCACGGTTCGAGAGGAGAACGATTTTCAAGATGTTGGAACAAATTTTTAACACTTTTACAGCGAATACTATTCAGTGAATCGTACTGGAAAAATATTAAGTAGAGAAACAACTCGCGAACTCTTCGATCCTCATTAACGAGAGTCAATATAGATCAATGAAACCATCAAGATAAAACATCAGCGCACTGCAGCGTCATTGAGAGATTACTATAATCGATCACGAAAGAAATCGCTCTCTGAATCCGCTTGGAACGATCGCAAAAAACCAACAAAAGAAACTCGCCGGAGGCGGAGTCTCGATCAATCATTTTCGCTCTGGCCGTACTCGAGGAGGAATCTAGAATCGAACCGCTAGAGAAAAGTAGAGGGATTGTCGGTATATAAAATTCGTTAAACAAAAACTAAGAAACATCCTAGGAATTAGATTTAGCACTGACCGTACCGTGACTGGTCAAATCACCGCTTTCACATTGTTTATTTTTTAATTATTGAAATTATAAAAATGCTTCCCCATCAGAAATTACTCAATAAATTCCTTTATTCGAGCACGTATTATTATAAAAATTGTGAGAGGTCTAAATAAATTGAGTCTTGTCATTTTTATAAAACAATATATATCCGACACATCTTGTACCCGGTACAGCTAGTGTTAACCTTTTGCACTCTCTTGTCGAGTGTGACTCAACACCGGAGAAGAAAAATGTAAGTAAAACATGTTTTTATATGTATTTGGTTCTTCCTTTTGTTTTTAATTAATTGTCTTATTTTTTAGTTAAAAACAAATATAAGTTCCCCAAATATAAATTACAGCAAAGTTTGAGAGCTATAATATAATTAGTAAGCAAAATTGTTTAAAATAAGTAGCAGTCAAGGAACTGTCCTTTGAAGTAAATTTCAAATAAAACAACCCTTAGCACTCTATTAAAATATTGTTTATATTGTTCGATATGTCGGTATCTAACCAATTACTAAACATTTCAGTATTGTATGAGGTATTATATCAATTACATATCTACCAAATTTAAAAAATCATAAAAAATAGAAATATTCTAGGTCAGAAGCAACGTTTGATTTTCGAGTTAAAATAGTTCCGAGTGCAAAGGATTAAAATAATAGGGAGTTGTCGGCAACAAAATTGAAAAATAATTCGGAGTGCAAAGAGTTAAAGACCACGTCAAACCAATTTACTATCGGAGTCAAGTTGTTGGACAAAAGCGGAGGGGTTGGGATGGTTGGAGTCCGTGGGGGAAACATTAGCGTGAAATTGAACCTCTGTTGACCTAATCACGTTTTCCAACGACGGTGCTCGCCTCTCTTTTGTCTAATTCTGGCGGTAAACAGGCGACCGATCGTCGTGTAGGCGATCACGCGACTGCGCGAGTGATCGCGCGCGCCGAGGCGCCGTTAGTTATGACCGATACGCAGTTGTTCAGTGTTGCGCCAACAGCCGCGCGGTGAACGCTTCGGAGGATAGGTTTCGCGGCTCGTGATCCTCGATCCTCTATTCCACGTCTTACAATCGTTGGATCGACGTGTTCTGTCGCGAAAAACCCATGCGCTTCCGCTTCGGGCTGCAAGTATGCGTGGAGTGAAGACGTTGACATTTGGTGAACTCTGAATAATTTGTCACGGTGTTCGGACTCCTGTGGTTTCGAGAAGAAACTGTCAGAAGTGTTAAATGACAGTGATTCATGGAAATTGTTGACATCTTTGGGATGGCATCATCCCTTAATCTTGGAAGAAGATCACAAAGACAGTGGTGAAGTCTAAATGGATTGGGAAAGAAACTGTCGGAAGTGTTAACATTAAATCTTGGAAATTGTTACATACTGTGGGTAGCTTCATCCCTTACGATTTCGACAGAAGGTTGTAGGAACAGTGATGTGTAATTCTATGTGATTTATCACGATTTGGACTTCTGTGATCGAGAAGGAAGCTGTCCGAAGTGACGAATAAACAAATACCGCTGAAGCCTTGAAGTGGTTGGAACCTTTGGGGTAGTTTCATCCCTTAAAATTGGAAGAAGATTACAGAGTGTTAAACCTCGAGCAATTTATCAGTGGGAACGAAATTGTTAGCAGTGTCCGAATTCTACAAATTGTTGACATTTGCGGTGGTCGCACCCCCTGCAATTCCGAAAGAAGATTACGAAAACAGTGTTGTGTAATTCTGTGTAATTGATCACGATTTGGACGATTGTGATCGAGAAAGAAGGAGGTTTCCGAAGAATCGATTAGATAAATGTCACCGAATCCTGGAATCCAACGGCACATGGAGTTCCCTGGAAAACCGGTGTGCAGGGACTTGACGTTCCATTGATAACCCGGCTCGGTGTGTGATGTTCGTACTACATGCAGCCGAACCAGCTCGTAGGTGTGACTGCAGGCTCGCCACACATTCTTGAGTCTTTGATGGGCTGCCTTTGTCGAGAATAGGCGGAAAGCAGAATAGGCGGGAGACCTCGAGCTCCGTTTCCACGCGATGAAGTGAGTACCCATGAGACGCTTGTTTTTAATTGCGCCCGCGGCAGCGCGGGAATGTTGACTTGCGCGTGGTTCCGAGGCTAGACGGTTCTATTTTTGCGCAACGATTGTTTGGTCCCGGCGCAGAAGAGCAGGCTAACTAGAATTTATCGCCCCGCAGATTGGGCTATTAGACAGTCACAGACGGATGACGATCGTTTCCTCCTCGGGCTTCATAGCGACATAGACGTGCATGTTTGACCGCGTCTGCTGACTTTTGGATCTTTTCGTTGAAAGTCATCAGAAATTTGTAGATCGGATAAATTGAATTTTCATGAATAGAACGTGTTAACCAAAAACTAGACTGCGGATCTTTATGCATTTATGAATAAATTGGTTGGGTGAAATATAAAACCGGAAAAGATTTTAAAAATTCAAGTATGCTGTGATGTTGTTTCCAATGTCGTTAAGGGATGAAATCAATTTTTATATCATTCCTGTTCTCCACAATCAATGCAAAACATTTCTATTTTGCATAAAAATCCGCAGTCTAGCAATAACGAACATAGAAATTGCATTGCTTCGAAAGTGCCAATATCCTTTACTTCAGCGTTCACCTATGGTGAATAATCTTTATTTTAGTAGATAATGTACGTTATATGTAATTAAGTAATTTAGTGAAATAATTGTTTAAACTGTTCTATACCATTTACTGATACTGTAAAAGTGTAAATAAGTCAATTACATGATGTAACAAGTTCTAAACTTAAACAACTGTTTCGTACATCGTTTGTATGTACACGAACATTTCAAAAACTGTATTTCCCAAGAGAGGGACATCTGCATAAAATTTCGCCACTGAAAGAATTGAGAAATTCCTCGTACGCGTAAATACGAAAACGTCGGGTCTGTATTTTATTCAGGCCGAGGCTGCCGGCCACGTAAACCGAATTTGTGTTGGCTCCAGATAGATCGCAAAACAAGAATGTTTATCGAGTCCGCAGATGATCGATAAGATCCCGGGGAACCGTGTTGAACAAAGACGTTTCAAGTGCAAGACAGCCCGTGTCTCTTTCGCGGGCAAACATTTTCGCCTGATAGCTGGGCCGCGTGGCTGCAGCTCGCTGAATGCCTGTGGATGCGGTTCACTCGGCGAGATTAGTTCCCTATCTGTCAGTCAAACATGATTTCATGTGCTTCGAAAAGATACGAAAATACTCGGTTGACTTGTTAGTTATCAGTAGTAGTATGTTTATGCAATTTTCAATTTTCGTAGACAAATTTTGGGAAAGTGGAATCATGTAAAATATTATTTTCAGTGGTAGTAGTCTTTGTAGATCTTCTTTTATCTTCTTCTTCTATCCTCTATATCCTCTACAATATCCTCTATATCCTCTATATCCTCTATATCGTCTATGTCCTCTATATCCTCTATATCCTCTATATCCTCTATATCCTATATCCTCTATATTCTCTATATCCTCTATCCTCTGTATCCTCTATCCTCTGTATCCTCTATCCTCTATATCCTCTATCCTCTGTATCCTCTATCCTCTGTATCCTCTATCCTCTGTAACCTCTATCCTCTGTAACCTCTATCCTCTGTAACCTCTATCCTCTGTATCCTCTACCCTCTGTATCCTCTATCCTCTGTACCCTCTATCCTCTATATCCTCTATCCTATATATATATATGTACAAAATAAAAAAATGTGTGTATGTATACATGTATGATCCCATCGATTTGATTCAGTGGGTCTGTCGCACGTGTTGTCTATCTGTCGGGGTTGAAGTTGTCGGAGTGCAATGGTTGTAATTAATCGGCCGGTTCGGAGCTAATCCGTGCGCGTTTTTTGTCTCCAACAACAATCTTTTCAGGTACAATATTCCATAAATCCATTGCGGAACGCCGCCCGCCAAGGCAACCCGCCCGGGGATGCCTAGTCTGAAATAAATAAAGATTGTACTAAATTCTGTGGAATTTTATTTTCTAGCATTTTCTGAAAATCTTTTGTGAAGCCATAAATGCATAAAGATCCGCAGTCTAGTTGTCAGAAAAGCATTATTGTTTCAATTTTGACTCGATTCGTTTCTCGTCTTCCTGGTTTCTTTTAATAGATCCATTGTTTGAGAAAGTCTGCGACTTTTCTCCAGTTGTTTATTATTGTCTCCATCACACCGGAGACCGATAATGATTTCAAAGTTTTACTGCTCGTGCCTGTCATCGGCGTACTCAGTGTGTTAGGTGATATTGTGCTAACATTCACACCGGCGAACAAAAATATTTGCTCGTTTATTATGTCCACACTCGAGCAGGGAAAACGAAGACGAAGACAGTGTTGGATTGACCGAGCATTGTTATTCGGCTACACGTGCCGGCAATTGTGTAAAAATTCAAACATCTTCTTCACTTAAAATTCATTGACCGCCAATAATTGTTTGGACAGCAGACATTTTACATTTTATCTCGCTTGTGACGAAAGTTATGGTCGAATGCCTCGTGTTATTGTTAGCATAAGTCGTTCGTTGCTGAAATCATTAACATATTTGCTGGCGTACAATTGTCTTAATTACATGTGCGGTTAATCTCTGCCGTTTGGTTTTGTTTATGCTGGAGAGCAACATCGGAATTCTTTTTACAAGACAGCGAAATTCTTCAAAACAATGACTGGACACATTAAAAAACATATAAGATTATTTCTTCACGTTTAGTCCACTTTTAGAAAAATTGTTCTCGATTGAATCAATGATTATTTCACTAATAGGCTCGAGGGTAGATTAAAATTCTACCCGTGTGAGAAAAACACTTTTTCTTGATCATTTTTTTTATCAGTTTACACGTCCTTGCGCTGCAAATCGTTCCTGTCTGTCTACTCCAATCGACCGACCTTGCCTCCACGATAGTCATTGTCACGGCGCACACCGGCTAGGTCCGATGCAACTGCAGTTGTGCAGTCAATGATTTGCGAAAAAACTTGTTTGCTCGAGCGAGCTGCTCCTCGCGGCTGGCTTGTCGTGTGTCTGTTTCCACGGGAACCTCGTCTGTCGTTGACATCGCGTTTCTCATTTATGAACGTGGCGAGTTTTTTCTTTTCGATTCCGCTTCTCTCTCCCTCTCTCTCTCAATCCTTTAATTTCGTTCCTCCATTTCCTTTATGCGCCCCAGGCAACGTGTCGTGTCATTCCGTAACACGATGCTGCTCTCGTGATGTTTTAATGAAATCCGGTAATTATCAATTTCAGAGCCGTGCCTCGTAACAGCTAAATAATTTATGTATCGGCGAGCTGAGCGCCAAGCAGGAAAACATTTCAATATCTTTTTTTCGTAGTCTTGTTCCACTGATTCCGCATGTTTCTGTGCGCAGTTGGTTCTTGTAAAAAATTCACCTATATAATATTTCAGAATAACAATCGAATCGCATTCTACAATCAAAATGGTTGAAAACATTTTATTCGGCACACCGTAGATCTTCTGTATTGAGTATCGGTATCCGTATTTGCTCGACCGTGTGTTCAGGTCGATTGCGACTTTTCTGCCATGTCAATTCTGTTTGCCTCGTGTACTCGCGTTACGTGTTCGTAAGCGTTTATAATGGAAATGTCTGGATGAAAGGTGAATGTTTCATTAGCTGTACAAATTCATTCGAGGTTCCCACAATTAATCAACGTAAATCCGGCGTGTCGGAGATTCGTTATTTATGAAACGAGGCATGGACACAGGAAGTGATGGCCATTATTTTGGACTCTATAATATACACTACTGTGCAAAAGAAAGAACCACCCAGTATAATTATAAGACATAATGACAAACAATATCTTTATGTAGAAATTGTATTGCGTTATGATTGGTTTATTGCACTTAAAGTATAGTAGATAATGCGCAATAACACATATATTCTCAGAACTATTCAATTAAACAGCGAAATCATTTTTCAATATAATTTTAAATATGGTCGGGTGCTTCTTTCTGTTGCACAGTAGTATATCTCCATTGTTCGCAGTCAAGAAATTCACGGAGGGAGAGTTGTGGACTAGCATAAAAATTCGAAGAGCTCATTTTCCGAGATTTTCCCTTATTTTTTCCTGCGCAAAGGTCTAGCAACTGCAAAATAAAAAGGTAAAATGGGTCGATCTTCTCGTCTGATAGTTCTAGCGTTAATCAACATCACCGAGGAGAATTACGCTTGTCGAGTCGAGGCTCTGTGCGGGATAAAACAATTCCCCCCTCGGTCAAGGTCTCGGGTGGTTGGAGACCGCGTGTTCACAGTGCTAGAAATTGTTTCCTTTGGTTGCGGGTATTCCCGTCGACGTCCGTTGACGTGCACGGCACCGCCACACAGATTAAATCGTATCTGGGTTGCGAGACAAGATGGATGAGTCAGTTCGGGGCGGTTGGAATGCTGGTTCCCGCCTCCAGATTCCTCCAGCCTACCGTCGGAAAATTGGCTTGCCTTATCTGCCACGGAGTTTCGTCGAATCCGTGTCGTTACGTCACCGCTACGGATTTTCCGACGGGAGTTGTTTGTACGGGCGTTTTGCATAAATCCCTCGATCTGCGACGCTGTTATCTCGCGATACGGTTCCGCGATCAAAGATCTCTTTCATTACCTGGTCACTTGCACATGCAACTCGATCGGCCGTTCCGCTCCGGCGATAATTCGTCGTGGGCGCGGGGGCCACTATTCGCTCCGGGAGCGGCGAAGCCACGCCCACCGGGGCGCGACGTCAATGGACCGCACTTTTCGAAGTTCTGAATTCTCTGTAGCTCCAAAATTGGTTACATATTGAACTTTGGGCAATTTTAACCCTTGTGTAGTCAACCAAAATGTATAGATTATTTAAAACCTTTCTGTATTTAACATGTTTACACAAATTCTCATTATAAGACTATATATTAATATATTAACGAGTAAAGAGAAATTTTGTAATACTTTTTAGAGGAGCATTAACAAATTGTTGAACGAAATACAGTAAATGTGTACCCGGGTACCCGGGATTGATTGATTACTAGATAAATGTTTCCTTATGTCGATCGCAGATTGTTGCTAACGATATTGTTATGCTTTCAGCGCACTGGTTCAATCATTTGATTACTAGACTGCGTATTTTTATGCAAATTAAAAAATGTTCGCATTGATTGCAGGACACAGGATCCAAATAAAAATGGTATTCTTCTTTTTTAATTATCCTATTAAGCTGCAACTAATACATTGATATCCGTAAATATTTTTCTGTTGTAAATTGTTCGTGCCCATTTTTGTCATAAATGATTACTATTGATTACTTATCGAACGATTACCGTGTCAACAGCTTCGTATCTCCTTCTCCGATATCGCTCGCTGTAAAACATATCTGTCAGCAGTCGAGCGTGCTCCCAGGGGTAAAGAGCGCAAGTTGTTTATGTTTGATCCACGATCTATACGATCGGTAGGAGGATGACTTCCCCAGGCGTCGAATGAACTAGGGCGTGATCGCAGCGTTCAGTGATTCACCCGCTGATGACGACCGCGCTACTGACGGAGCTATTTTTCGACGAAGAATCCCCTCCGCCAGGGAGATGCGACGCTCTCGTGCCCGGAAATGACTCGGATCTGTTACCGTGCAGGCGCCAACAAAGACGATGTACGTCGTCGAATTTAATTCGGATCGCGCAATTCCGCAGTGCGCCGTTTCTCACGATCCTATACAAACACGCACGATGCACTAAATGCGGCGCGTCGTGTAGTCCGAAATGGTCTCGTTCACTGCCCAGAAATTGTGTACCCAGTGTGCCCAAGAAGTTTTCACTTTAATAATTCAATTGAGTTGGTTCAATCAAACGTGAAAAAGAAATTTTATATATTTTTAATGTGTGTCAGGTCATTGTTTTAAACAAAATTTGACACACATTACTGTTTTGTTTCTCTTTCTCGTAAGAAGAACAATTCCGACGTTCTTCTCGAGCGTAAACACAACGCAGAGATTCGATGCATGTGTCATTAAGACAGTTATACGACAGAAAATATGTTAATGCTTTCAGCAAAGAATGAATTATGCTAACAACAACACGAGGCATTCGACCACAACTATCGCAAGCGAGATAACATGTAAAATTTGTGCTATTCCCAAAGCATGCATATTAGAAATGATCTTCTAGATATTATTGACACAACTCCCGAAAATTTGCATTTGCATAAAGCGTGGCAGTCCGACCAAGGAACACGAGCGCAGTAGAATGAGACAGCACTGTCAGACCGGACAACGACTACGAGATTACCTTCCACGTGTGTACCGGGTTTTCGTTACGAGCTTACGATGCACCCAGTGACACGATTCATTTCCTATAGACCAGGATTGTGTACGACAACCAAGAGTTGGGTATATTGAATTACGATGCTCCAGAACGTCTGATTATAAGCGACATCTTCCACTGTCGCGGCGCTACGAAACCTCACGTGACGCTGTTTTTCGAGAATGTGTACATATTTTGCCCGACCATGATTCTCTGTTTTCCACGTGTCGTTGCCGTTGTTTGTCTACTTAACCGACTTTCAAATTTGAACTAGCGAAACTGACTCCTCCGGAAGCGGATTATCGTCTCGCTGTTCGAGTGACTTGCAGTTCCCGGTTTGCTTAGTGATCTGGATATATGCAGGTGTTGTGAGTCTAGTTATCTATGGTGCATAGTACAGCGCACTGCGGACGGCAAACTAATAAATCTGCTCCGCGAACGTTTTTCGCAACGTTGAACGGCTGCGGTTGCGAACGTTGACGAAATCGAGGGATTTCGCAGGTCGCTCGGAACGCACTGCTTTGATGTTCCCGCGCCGGAAACGATTTCGGCCGGGTGAAAGCGAACGGATGGTTCTGACGGGTGCGCGATCCAGTTTGTTTTCGATAAATAGACCGCCATTTTTCGAGCAACAAGCCAGTCACAGTTTCGCGTTCCGGTGCCACATCCATTCGTACACGTCGACGCAAACTTGGTAAACAAACGTGGGATTTATCATATAGTCCGTGTACGTTTATTTCGTTCTGAATGTTCGAGACAAAACAATGAAGATTTCTGGACGTGTCATGGGTATTAATAGATTCATTAGTTAAAATTAGACGTCCAGGAAAGGATGACGCTATCTTCATCTGTGTTGATGAAACATGTCTCTGAAGCGTAAAAACCTAGCGTGTGAGAAAACATCAGTATTTTCCAGAATCTATTAAACAGTGTCTCCTATAAATGTTTGAAAGTGTGAGAACATTCGTAGAGTTTCAAAATACTATTCTATACTGTTTCCAACTTGTTAAGAAAAGAAATGAACGTCTATATGGCTGCTATAGCTAGAAATCAACGCAGACGTTTTTATTTTGCATAAAAATCAGCAATTGAATTCCCATCGAGTCAGGGTCCGTGAATCCGGGATCTCGCTGAACAAGTCGTTGGTAATCCAATTAGGGTATCCAGCCCGTTGACAAATTGGATGTCAACCGTGCGCGAAGTATCGACCGGCTATCGTTTAGATTAGATTAGTAGCCGAGCAATCTTGCTGTCGTTCGGCTGTAGTTTGCATCATCGGATAACACGTCGGAGGTCACACGTGACTTCCTTCAACCCTTATCTAATTGACGGTATGACGTTGACTGTCAATGACGTAGTAAAACGGATCATTTCCGCGACGCCCACGCAAAATGTGTCCGGATGGCGCAACATTTATCGGGTCGTAGATCTGTTTTCTATATGTGTACCATTGCGGACGGTATAATAGTGTATTATCTGTGCTCGGACGTCACTTTCGTCATGATTAGTGGCTCGCCTGTCAGGGACGTCGGACACGTTTTCGCTGGCTGATTACACGCACGCCGAACGCACGCACTTTTTATAGCCCTGCCGCGTTCCTTATAGCTGCCGGCTACGCACGAGATTGTTCATTAACGCGACGCGACGGGCCGCGAAACGATCATCGTTAAATTGCCACGACCGCTGCCTTTTCCCCCTCTGGTTCCTGGTAATTATTGCCGGCTTCATTATCCCGGCTAGAAACGAGACCATTGTTCCGGAATGAGCTCGCTCGGTCCGAGGATGGCTGATTAGCGGTCGCGGATTTCGTCACTCTTGTGGTACTTGCGAATTGTTCGTTCATCCTGAACCCCTTTTAGGCGACTCGACTGTTTCGATTCTCTCACAGCAAAAACTTGTGTTCCCCTTTTTGTAACCCTGCTACGTCTTTCGGAATGAGAATCTAGCGATGAGAGTGTTGCGAAATGTATTTTCCTGAAGTGCGGAATTATAAGTGGACACACAGCTCGTAAAGTGTAGTACATTATTAGATGAAGTGTTACAACAGTATCTTTTGTGCAGCTATTTCTGGACAAATTTGTTACACCGGAGTTGGCAATCACCATGTTGGAGATTGTATACGTATATTGTTTAAGGCAACCGAAATAGATGAAACACACGGGAATCGTACAACGGATACAAAATATTCCCGGACGTGTCTGTTTTAAATGTAGAACCGATGTAGATTGCCCCGTGGGGCACTGCTCTGGCTCATGAAATAAATAATAAAATTTTATTAGAAAATGTTATCTATTGCATTTTATGATTGTTCCTGTATGGGAACTTTATACATATGCGGTTTCATTCATAAGCGCAATGTTCCCACTTGGAACCAACATGCTCAGAGTTTTCAGTTTTTACTTAATTTACTATAGAACATTTGAAATTTAAGTCCCCAATTGGGAACGAAATATAATAGGGGGTTAATTATCTTTTTACTTTTGTATAAAGTGTCCCTCTGGTGGGCGTGGTCTCTTGGCCCACATTTTGATGAAGCCTGTAATTGTTCAAGGATGACATAGTAGAAGCTGAACGTCTTCAAATCTGAGTTTCCGCAAAAATCTATTTACTTTTTTCGTGTATGGACGAAGCTTAAATTAGGTTGTTCCTCGACTTCGATGAAGCCTAGACAGTGTCTAGGGCGGTCGTCTCGAAGAGTTGGTTCGCGGTAGGTGTCTTCTATTCATCCGTCGATCCCGTTAGTTACGCGGCGCGGCGCGACGGAGTTTTCCGCGTCGTGTGCCAAATATTTCTCTCTCTGGTTGCATCAGACCGTTTCGGGATCGTGGTTCGCCATAATCGAGCACGCCGAGCGGTGCACGGACGTTTACCTCATTCGCGTCCCGGCTTTTCGCTCGAGCGATCCGCGTTTTCGCGCGACCCAACACAACGCAACGGGCTGGTACACAACAAAGAAAGTACCGACGCCGACGCCCCAAAGACAGCGTCGCCAGCGGACGCCATTCCACGCGACGACGCAGACACATGCACCAAGCAGGTCGATGACATCCACCCACCTGCAACGCGGGAAGTATACGCCTGGCTTGGCCTTGACACCACGTGGTCGGTCGAACCGCTTGGCACGCGCGACTATGCGCTTGCTAATTCCAATTCGCGAGCGTTTTTGCGCAGTTCCGATACCGTTCAAGGTGCACGCACTCGAACCCCAACACACATTATCGATTGATCGTTCGTACGTTGCATTATTGTGAGCGTGATATGTAGTATATTAAAGAAATCGTTATATTGCGAATGTTTATGCAGAAATGTTCGAGATACTTATGCAAAACGGTCTACATCAAGAAACAGCAGTCTAATTATTTTCTTTTATTAATTATTTTAACGAGCTGCAGGTGTTCGAGCTTGAGGAACATTCTGTTCATTCTGTTCATTCTGAATGTTCGAGGAACATTCTGATCATTCTGTTCATTCTGAATGTTCAAGGAACATTCTGGACATTCTGTTCATTCTGAATGTTCAAGGAACATTCTGTTCATTCTGTTAATTCTGAATGTTCGAGGAACATTCTGTTCATTCTGTTAATTCTGTAAATTCTGAATGTTCGAGGAACATTCTGTTCATTCTGTTCATTCTGAATGTTCGAGGAACATTCTGTTCATTCTGTTCATTCTGAATGTTCGAGGAACATTCTGTTCATTCTGAATGTTCGAGGAACATTCTGTTCATTCTGTTCATTCTGAATGTTCGAGGAACATTTTGTTCATTCCGAATGTTCGAGGAACATTCTGTTCATTCCGAATGTTCGAGGAACATTTCTCGAGAATCCCGATAATTCCGAAATTTTCGAAAACCTGTCCCGATCCCGAATTAACTTCGGGAGCTGATTAACGTAGAGCATCACTGAGATCATTATTCGCAATAGAACGATGGAGTTGCCTACGCAGCAGCCGAATTTCGGACGCCGCGCCGCTTCGCAATAAAGCTTCTAATTATATTTACACGCCTGAAATTAGCGGCACGACACGCGTTGGCCGAACTCAAGGATATTTTTCGCAAACGATCGGAAATATTTCTCGCGCCTCTCGTGTGCGTAACGATGACGCATTGGCACACTGTAGGAGAAGTTCTTCAAGTCCGGACGCATAAAATCTCTTTCCAAATATTTCATTTTTCTTGCCATCCGCACTGGTAATGTTAAGCATCGACGAAACGCTTAAAAAGAGTATACTTCCTAGAACATGTCTTTTTTAAACTTCCGTGTATAATTTTGAAGAGCAATGTAATTGAAGATACGAGCAATTTTTTGTCAGATTTTGTTGCCTTCTTTTTTGCTGAATGAAAGGAGACTTGCCTCAGCGTGGACATAGCGTAACATTAAAGTTTGTCCTTAATACACAATTATCTGAATCTGTATTTGATTTTTCGATCGTATGAGTACGTTCCACATGTAAACAGTTCAATTTAAGCTGATCTATGCACTGTACGATTTATTACTCGAATCAGGACATCGATGATGACCTAGTTCAGCACAGTAGCTAAATAACTCAGAGGCTGTGCTATAGGTTACGTTTATCATGAGTAGATTTGCAGAATTTTATGCATTTAGGGCAAAAAAGGATACGTATCTTTTATAGCAGTGGACATGTTAAAAATATTTAAGGACACCAATTTATTACATTCAGCTTAATGGGATAATTAAAAGAATACAATTTTTATTTGGCTCCTGTATCAGTGCGAACATTTTTTATTTTGCATAAAGATCCGCAGTCTAATCACGAGTGTTTCCACTTATCTGAATTAGCTTCATGGCTTATTTTTAAGTAGCTTTCACAATTGTCCTATTGTCTTTCTCTATTTTCTGAGACTTTCGAGACAACATTTATCGGAACCTTTGCTACTATTCATTTGTTTTCACTCCCGAAATGTTTCAATTATTGTCTAACACGTTAGGCGTGGAGCTAATGTTGTTTCACATTCCATTTAGGCAGCGTGTAAACACAGTAGAAACTGCGGATTCATTGTTTGGAAACATTCCACGTGCGAACAGTTCAGTCTAAAACGATCCACATGTAACACGATTTATTATACAATCCACTAAAGATTTTATGTAACACAATGTAGAACAAACATTTACTGCATCAATTGCACCAAACAGGAGGCAAATGGAATTCTCTTAATACTAAACCTACCACCGCGGGTCAAAACGACCGATTCAAGATTTTTTATTTTACAATTATTGGAACAATAAAATTGATTTCATAAGAAACGATTGTATAGATATCTTTAGCAGTGCACGTATTACAATAGAAGTAGCACAAAGTCTAAATAAAATCAATCTTGTCATTTTTATAAGGGAACATGTACCAGTTACTTTTAAGGCTCGGTAGGTTTTTGTTAATAATTGTGATAGGTTCAAAATAGAATATTGCCGTTGTTAAATTCTTTTAACCGTTGTCATAAATGCATAAACTTTGCAGTTACTAGCATCATCAGCTTGGATCTTCGCTTTTGTCTAAATTGTCCCAGTACAATCTATTAAAGTTGTATCATTTAAAAAACTTGATACTGTCGACTCCTGGAGATCGACATAGACCAGAGTCGGGCAAAAATTTAATCAACGATTGACGAATAAATTTCTACTTCAATCGTTTTAATCGCAATTAACAATTAAACTCCTACTTTAGTCGTTAATTGCGGTTAACGATTACATTCTTTTCAATTGTAATCGTCAATCGGGTAATTGATTAGTGATTAACTGCTGAAATTTCGAAATGAAATACGGAATCAAAACTGTATACATACCAAAAAAAATGTAAACTGAGTTTAGATATAGTGACTCCCACTAATATTCAGACAAATTTTAAAAAGACGAGAACATTTTTGATATTGGACCATACGATTTGAAATCTTTTGGGAAGTTAGAACAATTGGTTTGCTGCACAACATGATTAGAATTTTTGAAAAAAATTGCAAGTTGTCGGAACTGCAGAAAAAATACAAAAAGTTTTTAAAAAATACAAAAATACAAAATTTTACAACTTTGTTATGTGGGCCTATATTGAAAATTTAAAAAATACGTTTTGTAGATCTGTATCAATTATATGCACTGTGAAAGTTTCATCGAAATCGGTTGGTGCGGGAAAAAACGACAGGCATTGAAAGATGCAAGAATCCTTAGATTTATTGCAGTTAGAGGCCGAAAATCGTGGAAATCTGCAATTTTTACCATCTTTAAACGTTTGTAGCTCATTGCAACGTCGACCGATTTTGACGAAATTTTTTTGAATTTATTTTGACAAATATATGAACATATTGACGCAGATCTACAAAACGTATTTTTTAAATTTTCTATATAGGTCCACATAAAAAAGTTGTAAAATGCAACATTTAGTATTTTTTCTACAATTCCGGTCATTTGCAATTTTTGAAAAAATTCTTTTTCACATCCTGTAGCAAACTAATTGCTCTAGCTTCCCAAGAAATTTCAAATCGTATAATACAATATTAATAAAGTTATCGTCTTTTTAAGTGTGTCCGAATATTAGTGGGAGTCACTGTATATTGTCATTTGGTTTATAATACGATCTCTGCCTACTTATTACAATTTATGGATAGATTAACTTCAACAATTGATTAAATTCAACAATTGATTTTTCGATGATTTCTCTTTTTAATCAGCGATTGACGATTAACTTCGTTAAATCAATGGTCGATTTTTCAATGATTACCTTTTTCAATCGTACACATTAATCGATTAATCTTGGTTAAAATTTTAATCGATTAATGCCCAACTGTGACGAATCTCTTCCATAGTAGACGGAAAGATCTATGATCCAACCATCGTCTCTTCGCGACACGTTCCCGTACCTGCGCGAGTACACGCGGCAGCGTATTTTCACCGTTCCCTGGCAGCGTTGTACGTTACCGGCGCGCACTAGGTAGATATAATCGGCCCATCGCATCGGGCAGCACGTGATGCTAGCATGAATGTGAAACTTGTTTACAGGTCGGAGCGGCTCGATCGCGCCGCTGCAATTCCCTGGAATAAGTTGCAATTGTGCGGAGGACCTTGACTTCATTGCCGCGGACTCGCACCTCGGTGCGTGCTCGTCGATCGCCATTCGAAACCAGTAAACAACCGGATTAACGGTCCCCAATCGCAGAGATCGGGTCAGGAGACATCTAATTAGTTTTTAACCCTCTGAACTATGCAATGGATTCGATATCTTGCACCTATTCAATAATGCATCTCAACTCGATTAGAAAACACCGAGCGATTTCGATCTTTTTCTATATTACCGCGCGGTGCAAATTACCCGACGTGTCGTTCATTTTGTCAATTTTAATGTTCACGTTCTAACCTCGCCCGTTATGCAATGTCTCGCTCGTATTCGATGATTAGACAGCGGATCTTATGCTTCTTGTGACAGAAAGTTGAAGGTGCAAAATAAAATAGATTTTTATTTCGAGTTCGAGTTTGTTGAAGTTCAGGCAGAAAATTTTTATGTTGCACGAATACGATCTGTTTATTAACGATACGGTGGTGTTGGTTTGAAAATACGAAGCAGATTCGATTTTTTTCTACAACATCGTGTAAAAAGTTGTTGCTAGACTGTCTATGCAAATTCTCCTGTAGTTAAAATTCACTCTGAGGAGCACATGCGTTGACAAATGTATTTCAATGTACGGCTAAGCCGTTGTTGTTTCTCTCAGGAACGTTTTTCAAGGCGACGGTCTCTTTGTTTAGGGAAGTTTGCAAAGGAGGCCACCGAATTAGACCCCGACTCGTGCGAAAAGGAACATTTTCGCGTGCGAGTGTTAATTAGTGGTAATTAATCGGATAATGGTTGGCAGCGGTCCCCTGAGATCGACGGAGAAGTCTCGTTAACGAAGCGAACCTTAACTTTCGATTGTTAGGCGTTTTAAGAGCGTCCATGGGAGCTGAATTTCTGCTCCGTTCTCAAGGATACCTCGGCGACGATCCTTGGACGTTCGGATTACGTGCGGTTTTTACGTCGCGACCGATTCCTCGCATTCCACGGGAGTTATTAAGCGGAATGCGTTGACACATTTAGACACAGCCTTTTGTGTTTAGCGTCGCACGTCGAAGACACGCCGACGAGATATTCCGTGTCCGATTCAATCTACCGGAACTGAATTTTTCTAGCTGTGTAATTGTATGGTAAACTCGAGCATTTTAAACACCAATGAATATTCATGGCTCGCTGCGGAACGTCAATGTTAAAGAAATACTTAGTTACGCGTATGAATAAAGTATGAATAAACAATTATTTTCGATAACGTCGTTGTCTCTTTTCGAGAATGTCAGAATCGCTTGTCGCGCGTCCCGAGATGTTGATCGAAAAGTGGACAGGACGTTGAAGAAGTAAATTACACCGGTGGTTCCCGAGACACATTAATGGACGCCTGTAATATAATTTTATTTGCTATCGGGCTTCCCGGAGTGAGGAGGAATTTTTCACATAACTGAGACTCCATTTACTTTTATCATTTATTACCATTTCAAATTTTAGACAACCTCGGGATATTAGTGGCAACTACGTTGTAGCCAGCATTGAGCATGTCAATTCATAATGTGGTAACATAACGTTAAAGAATTTGAGAATAGTGGCAACTGTACCATTAAACAAATTAATTTTCGCCAACATCACACCAGTTTCGCTAACGATACAGCTCGTGATTCGATCGCAGAGATATCTGCAGGCGTCGAAGACATTTTCGATTGGCCGTAAAAAATGTGACGTACCGTAACAAGCCTCGTACCGTAAATCACGCTCCGTGAACACCTATTCAGCCCAGGTGTGCGTCACGTTCGGGAAAAAATGGTCGCGTGTAAAAGGGTTAATCGGCAGTGTCACAATAACATATTATGCGCCGCGGATATTTACGATTCGCGCGAGAAACAAGATAAGACAACATCGCGCGCGCAAAACACCGTTCCAATCTCATCTCCGTTATCTGCCCGCGTGGGTGGCCCAGATCGATACGCTGCAGCGCGAGCATTAACGTGTATATTTCGCAGGTGTTCCCCTTTTCTGAACAGCTGTCTAGCTGTCTACCGATAAAAAGCCCCTGTTCACCGTTTCGAGGGCTCTGTTAAACCCGTTTGCCCAGGAGACGTTCGCAGAATCGAGTTCGAAGGGACATTTCGCCGAAAAATGCCATAAATGGCCCCTCACTGTTGTTTCCCCTTCTACAGCGCTATTCCCCCGGCACTGGCACAATGGGGATGACTTTTTCCCCGTCATTCCTGCTCCCTCCCTGTCATCAATTAATCACCGTGTGTTTTCTAAAAACTATTAAAATATTTCTATGTTCAATACAGTGACTCCCACTAATAAGCGGACACTTTTAAAAAGACGACAAGTCAATTACAATTAACTGTGTCAATTATATGCACTGTGAAAGTTTCATCGAAATCGGTTGGTGCGGGAAAAAACGACAGGCATTGAAAGATGCAAGAATCCTTAGATTTATTGCAGTTAGAGGCCGAAAATCGTGAAAATCTGCAATTTTTACCATCTTTAAACGTTTGTAGCTCATTGCATCGCCGACCGATTTTGACGAAATTTTTAGAATATGTTTAATTCGCACAGATCTACAAAACGTATTTTTTAAATTTTCAATACAGGCCCACATAAAAACGTTGTAAAATGCAACTTTTAGTATTTTTTTTACAATTCCGATCAATTGCAATTTTTGAAAAATTTTTTTCACATTCTGTAGCAAACTAATTGCTCTAGCTTCCCAAGAAAGTTCAAATCGTATAATACAATATTAAAAAAGTTTTCGTCTTTTTAAGTGTGACCGAATATTAGTGGGAGTCACTGTAATGTAGATTTGGTATTTAAACGAAGGTTTCTTAATTTTTTAGCATAACTTATGTATTAGTAGACTGCAGATGTTTGTACAATTTTCAATATTTGTAGGCAAGTTTTAAGAAAGTGGAGTCACGTAAAATGTTATTTTCAGTGGTAGTAGTCTTTGTAGATCCGAAATAAACAAAAATCGTACTAAATTCTAAGGAATATTATTGTCTAGCATTTTTCGAGAATTTTTCGAAGCCATAAATGCATAAAGATCCGCCGTCTACGTATTAGCTATTTGTAGCGACACAGTAGAACTGATGTTGATCTCTTAGAATTAGGTACGAAAATACGTATCATAAGGTTAACATGTAAAAAATTGAATAGACCATAATTGCAACGAAACCGCCAACAGCCTGAAGGTGTTCGAAAGTAATTTTCGGAGATGCGCATGGTTAAAAAATATTTTCATATCGCTTCCGGGGAATCTCGAATAATATACTTGCGACGACAGTGAATGGGTTCTCTGCGTTACGTCTGGACCAATTGGATTTTATTTATAGGAAAGAGGAAGAGGAAAAACTTGTTGGTGAATGCAATTTTAATTACGCTGGTCGTCGGTGTGCAACATGCAGTCCCGATGACTAGCGAAGTGGAGAGGCGTTTTTTTACAATACGTTCAATTATGTTCAATTAATTTGTGGCGCTTCCAATAAGATCCTCCGAGCAACTCAATGACTCGCGAGCAAGCAGTCGTTCTTATCAGCTTGTTGCTCGTTAAGCAAACCCTGTTTGCTATACAACCGTTTTTGTTTTCGCCAAAAAGTCGTGGATAAACGTCAAGAGCTCGTGACGAAATACAGGCGTCAGCCGGTGCATTAAGACGCAGTCGTACGCAGTAAGACTCGTGCGAACAACATTGTGAAAACGGATAGCAATGACGCGGTAGTACTCGCGGAACGATTACGTTGATTCATGCAACAAAGTAATGCAGTTGTTTTCAAGCTTCCGATGTCTTGGTGCGATCATTAAAACTATCGAGCTCGACCTCGTCATAGCGTCATTCGTGGCGTTTTGCGATTCCGTGAATTCAACCCCTTGAATTAGCTACTTTGTTCGTGACTAGCTGTCCACGGTGAATTATTGTTCACAATCTGAGGCACACATTTGTATTCGTTGACCGCGTGAAGGACAATAAAAGATGAATATTGACATTAACCATTAAAAAATGTTAGGAACTCAAAATTACTGCTGACAATCTGTGGCACGAGGCAGACATTTGTATTCGTTCAGCGCGTGAAGGACAATAAAAGATGAATAGTGATAGTAACCATTCAAAAATGTTAGGAATTCAAAATTACTGCTGACAATCTGCGGCACGAGGCAGACATTTGTATTCGTTCACCGCGTGAAGCACAATAAAAGATGAATAGAGATAGTAACCATTCAAAAATGTTAGGAAAATTACTTAACAATGTTGATAATATCAATTGATCAGAACCAGGAAAGGCTCACGTCGAGGATATTTTATGAAATGATTAATTTGTGTAACAACAATTTCTTGAATCTTGTTAATCATCACTGGACTGCGGATTTTTATGCAAAATAAAAATTCTATCTGAATAGCAACAGACAAGGCTGAAATATAGAAATGTAAGTTCTTTCTTAAAATGTTTAGTAGATTGATAATGATGTAACAGTAGCATTAAATTCGTTTAATGTTTTTGCTGTTTTAGATTACACCCATCAATTTTTGTTATAAGTACATGAAATTCGCGGTCTATTGCACTGCCAATGTTCCACATGTTTCTGAAGGGAGATAATCGATCAGCCAGTGACACAAAAAAAATGTTGCGCTAATTGTACAAGACAGTTAGTTACTCATTTGCAGTGTCATGTTCACTTTTATTTTGCAAACAACTATCTATGTAGTTATATTGCCAATATCTATGTGCCTGTCGACAGTGATGTCGAATCTACACAATTTCAAGGTCGCCAAGACGTCCTGCATATCGTGTAGCAAGTTTTTATCCTTATTAATATCCCGATGTATTTTCCCGACAAGCTCGAGGAGGTAATCAGACCAGGAAATATAATTATTTATTAATATATGTACGTGTATTGGAAGTATTGCAAAAGACGAGAGCAAAACTCGTTATTCTATAAGCTAGTAGAAAATTCACTTTCGAAAGATGGAAAATGCTATATTATGAAATATCGCTAAAATAATCATTAACACAATTTCCAGTCACAATTCCTACAGCTGCCAATTCTGGGAGAAAGCGGGATAAAATCAATTTGGATAACAGGACACGAAAATTATTTTGGCAGGATTCTTGGCGAATTCGGAGAGTCTTCGTAGCGCCAAGGGTGAACCCAGGCTGTCTACCAGACATTGACAGTATCAAACGGTCACTGAGCTCACAGATGTCTCACTCGCATACTTTGTTAACCGGTAAACTCTGTTTTTTCTCCGGTCTCGGCAAACATCGGTGCTCCTTGCGCGTTTTCCTTTCAGGCTCCATTATCGTCGGAGAGACTGGCTCGTCGCGGATCGATTTATCGTCGTTAACCTTGGACACTCGCGGCGTCGCGTTTTCGTCGAGGATTCGAAGCACCGTCGCCACCGCCGCACCAAGAATTTCGAGTTTATTGACAGTGTCTCGTCCCGTTTGGTTGAAAACTGGCTGAGCAAATTCGGATAGCGCCTGCGTCGTCTTCGCTTCGTTGTCTCTCTCTCTCTCTCTCTCTCTCTCTCTCTTATCTCTCTCTCTCTCTTGTCTCTCTCTCTCTCTCTTGTCTCTCTCTCTCTCTCTCTCTCTCTCTTGTCTCTCTCGATTGACGCAGACCGCCGGGGGCGATCGAAGCAGCTCCGTGACTGCTAGGTTTTCATAAAACCAAATTCGAAAATTTCATGTTGCTTGCGGATCTTTGTGGAAAATGAATTATTCATTTACAGTAGACATTTATTGTTTGAGTTATTGCGTTCCCATTTTGAGAGAATCAGGGACGAGTTTAATTGTATAAATTACAATCTGAAGCGGAATAAAAAAGTGGATTAGTCGAATATAAACTTGTAGAAACATTACAAGAACTGAATATTGTTATTCTGATTTGTTGAAATTATTACAAGAGAAAATGCATCGTCAAATCATTGACTCAGACAATTTTTATTTCGCGCAAAGATCCGCAGTCTATTGTTGATCGCAGTTAGGAAATTATGTCAGTCGCGAGAAACTAGGGGATGATAAACGAGAGTGCAATAAGTGAACTTCGGTATTTTGGATGCTGCAGAGGAGTAACGCGATGACAGTGGGTTGAAAAATAGTGTTAGTCATGAAGAGATAGGTGACGATAATTGAGCGTACAACAGTTGAACTTTGGTTGTGTTGAGGTCACGAATGAATAACATAGTGAAAGTTGGAGAGCACTGTTAGTCATGAGGAACTGGAGGATGATGGAGGGTGCAGCAGTCGAATTTCCATAGTTATGATTAGACTGAGGATCTTTATGCATTTATAGCAAAATTGAGTAGATGAAATTGAAAATTGTAGGAAAATTTTAAAAATTGATGATGTCAATATATGATGTCTCATCTATTAAAATTATTGAAAGAAGAAATAACATTCTGTTTGGTTTCTATTCCTTGCAATCAATACAGACAATTTTTATTTTGCAGGAAGATCCGCAGTCTAGTTATAATTAGATCGCGGATTTTATGCATTTATGACAAACATGGATAAGTGTAATTTAAAACAGTAAAAACATTCGAAAAAATTAAAATTACTCTTATATTATTTTCAACCTATTATATATGTATTAAGAAAGAAAATAAATTTCTATTTTACTTCAGTTTGTTGCAATTGAGGTAGAAAAAATGTTTGTTTTGCATAAAGGTCCGCTGTCTAGTAATAAAAATGAGTAGATCAAATGCAGAACAGTAAGAGCCTTTAAAGATTTTAACTGTTGTATTCTTTCCAGCTTGTTGCAATGATTATGCAGAGAATTTTTATTTTCTGTCAAAAATTTATCAAAAAAATGGGTACCGTTAATCACAAGGAGTTAAGGGATGAGTAAGACAAAATGAGGGATGGGAAGAAAGATGATTAAAACAATAAAAATTGTTTGGGAAATGGTCTCGTTTCTGAAGGGAGGTTTCACACAGTTCAGCAGATTTGACAGCACGCTATCCCCTAATTCATGTTAGGTAGATAAGCCAAGGGAAGCTGAAGACAGCCTAGGGTTGGGTGGGCAGATCAATCGGAGCATCTTAGCGAAGAAAAGAGATTTCTTCATTGAGAAATCGCCGGGGCTATTTTCAGGCCGGACGACTGTTCATCGTTATCGATTAGTGTACACACCGCTGCCGAGGCAAACAAGTGTCATCGTGACGTCAATTGCGAGTGACAACAGGCAGTTTCGTGCGTACTTTTATCAGCGCGATTGAATGTAGTATATCTACGTACAAGCATACGTGCATGACCGTAGTGACACCTTGCAAATGCCTTTCAGTGGTAAACTACGTCACTCGACGCGATGCATTTTAACGGTCCGCAGGACTATGCTATTATCTAGTTAATGCATTGTTACCCGATCGAGGTGAACCACGTCCGGTTCGATGACTCCGCTCCCGGATCGATCGTAAGTAGACACTCATCGATCCTCATCGATCCTGTTTCGCCTACCTTTTTTTTTCTATCACCCGCGGCAAAAAGTGTTCGATAAAAATCGCGAGTTGCAAAAAAATTACACACGTTTCCGGAACTGTAAACTAGCATTCCGTGTACGGAGTGATCCACGAATTAATTGTGATGATGTTTTTTACCTGTTTTTAATACTAACCGTACCGGATACAAAATGTATCGGATTGTTATGTATATTGTTTTATAAAAATTACAAGACTAAATTGATTTAGATTGTTCACAATTTTTACAATAATACGTGCTCAAATAAAGAAATTTATTGAATAATTTCGAATGGAAGCATCTGTATAATTTCAATAATTACAAAATAAAGAGTTTACAGTTTAGTGTTGATACTATAATGAGACAGTGTTCATTGGTGTTAGTTTTCAAAAAATAAATTTTCATTTCTTAAAAAGATTTTTATGCGCGCGACCTTTTAAATATACATTTTCAACGTTCAAACGTATTCATATTTTCTTCGTACATTGTGAATTTTATCGTGCGACTCGGTCGCGAATAAAAACGTTTTGCACAACTATGTGAACAGTTCGAGTGACAGTCGTTTGCCTTCGATGCGTTCGATCGATTACTTTTTCTGCGATTGAATAGGTTTTTCCGATCGTATCGACGAAGGCTCGAGGCGTACGCTGCATCAATATCGAAATGGTAATTAAGCGTTCCAGATCGAGAGCCGGTCAATCGATGCGCAACAGTGTCGAAGTTCATCGCGATCGATAATTTCACTTGGTTGTTATGTATTAGCAGTGCATGTATCCGTATGTCGATATTGACGCTTTGATCGGGCGAACCACTGTTTACGGCAGTCACGCGAGTTTCGATTAGGGCAATCGGAGCAGAGAATTTTAGAAATCGGCCGGCTAGATTGCGCTTTCGTCAATGAGAATCGGTGATAGGGGTCACTGACTACTTGACTCGAGGGACTCGGTTTCTTGTTAGCGAAGAACTGTCTTTTTTTTTGGAATTGTTTTATTAAACTTTGTGACCTTGGGGGTTCGGAAATTTTTAATTCGATTTAGAGTTTAAATATTGGTTACAAAAGAACAGAAATTTATTTCGTCTGACGAACAATTTTATCTGATTGTATGTCTCATAATGAGACTAGAAAAATTTTATTTTGCGTAAAAATCTGGTTATTCTACGGGGTGAAAGAAAATTGGAACCATGAGGAGGGTTGATGAGATTGGAACCACTGAAGGGTTGATGAAACATTTCGTTTCATATAAAAGTTTGTCTGATTTCTATGTCTCGTAATGAGCCTAGAAAAATTTTATTTTGCGTAAGGATCTGATTATTATATGGGGTACAAGAAAATTGAAACCGTGTACTGAAGGGTTGATGAAACATTTCCTCTGATGTACAAGCAGAGTTGGGCAAAAATTTCATGTAAATAAAAATTTCGATTAAAGTGGGTTTAAAACCCACTTGGAAAAAACCCATTTTGTTCGAAATTTTTACTTGAATAAAATTTTTGCCCAACTCTGTGTATAAATTTGTCTGATTTCTATGTCTCATAATGAGCCTAGAAAATTTTTATTTTGCGTAACGATCTGGGGTGATATTATATGGTGAGGTAACGATATTATATGGGGTGAAAGAAAACTGAAATCGTGCACTGAAGGGTTGATAAACTTGTCAACGTCATTGTGACGGCTGGTGTATTTAATTCCAAATCGAACACAAACTTTCTAGCAGTGGGCGGTTCCGCGAGTTTTACACGGAGTTTTAACAATAGCCGGATCCTCCAATAAAAAGGTTTCGAGTCGGTTTCGAACGATAGAGGACACGCGATGCGGAAAAGGGTAGTAACACAACCTATACACCATAAAAGGCACCCCGTGATCCAGAAGAGCCGTCCGACCACCCGCTAGAATATTTATTGGCCGTCCCACTGGCGTGCAACCCCCGCAGTGACGCAAACCTCCTCGGAACGGTCAACCGGCTCGTAATTGGATTAGCGATTAAATTGAAACGCGCCCGCTCCTGTGGTACTGATTGCCATTATCGTGTCATTGTGTCCGTGACGATATCGGGCTCGGTCAAGAGCGTGGAACCAACCAATCTAAACGTTTTTGACGCGATCGAAGCGATAAAAAAGGCGAACGTCGTCTCCCACGCCGATCGGAAACGGCGCCGCTTTGCAAACAATTCCGAAATCGTTCTCGCAACAGCGATATATCGTCGATTATCTCTGGCAATAAATTCGCGTGCGACAACCGGTGCGTTTCTCGAGGAAAACATTTGATAACGCGATTACGTGGCGCACGCAGCGTCGCCAGGGGAGGGGGCACGAATCGAGGGGAAAAGGTTACTCCCTCTCTGCCAGTAGCGTCGTAAAAGGTGAAGGTAGTAATCGCTCTCGATTTCGTGCAACAGTTTAATGGAGTTTATTTTCTAATTAATTTGTAATTTAATAGCTCGCCTTCCTTTTCCTTGTTAGCAAGCTGTTTGAACAGTTGGACAAATAGTCGACGTTTGCTGAATTTTGGAAAAGACGACCAGAGTCTTGCCGAGCGTGGAATCATCACGATTGGCATGTAATCGAGCATGTAGATCCGGTTTTTTTGCGTTATCGGTCAGCTGGAAGGCCAGCCGATATTTCCCGGTCAACGGAACATAGAAGGTTAATAGATTGTCTATGTCCCGAAATTTTGCTCGGGAATTTGTACACTTCAGCTTTCATTTATCGCTCTCTGACAGCTCTTCAGCCCGAGTATTCTTGGTAACCTCGTAAGGGCGGCGATGCTTCCCAGAATACTTCGCACACAAACTGGATCGTCGATGACGTCGAAGTTTCGCCGAAAATACGCAATTCCTCTTTTCCTTATTTATTTCGATCGTTCAATAGTTTTTAATTTTAGAGGAATAATTCCCTCTTCCATCTAGGGGTTGCATTTCGATTTAAAAATAATTTTTCTTTGTTTAATGATTCTCAACTCTGGATAGGCAATTTCGTCTCTCATTTTTAGAAAACGTGGCAGTTAATGTCGCATAATGACATGTTTGTTTACCAAAATCTAATAAGTTCTTCCCATTCAAACTTGATGAAGTGGTTCCGAGGTATCGCATTCACAGACATACAGAGATACAGACGAACAGACACAAAAAAAATTTAAACAAATAAAAATTTCTAATATACCACGTTTTTAAGACGGACTAAAAAGTATAAAATAATTTTTCCTAGCCCCATACAGATAGTCCTGAAAATTTGTGACTGTGAATTTTTAATAGCTATGAAAATACTTGTAAGATTTAAAACGAAAAACGTGGCTCACATGCAATAGATAATTGATGCATGAATAGTTCACCCAAGTCACTAACAATTTTATTGCACTGCAAATGATATGTACTATTGTGCGAGTTTTCTCAACGGCAGCTACTCTCTACATTCCTTACTAAATATTATCTTGCGCCCCACGTTTTTCGTTTTAAATCTTGCAAGTATTTTCATAGCTATTAAAAATTCACAATCACAAATTTTCAGGACTATCTGTATGGGAAAAATTATTCTATACTTTTTAGTCCGTCTTAAAAACATGGTATATTAGAAATTTTTATTTATTTAAATTTTTTTTTGTCTCTCGGTTTCTTGGTTCAATTAACTGGCGTATCGCCGCCACGCGGGTCGCATGCTAATCTTCCTAATGAACACATTTATCTATTCGGTCGCATACATGTGCACGTGTCTTCGCGCGGCCAGTGGCGTCGGAATGTATTCCTCTTCCACGCAGATCTCTTTTCGCTCGGGAATTAGAAATAGAAATGCCGACCTCGAACGACAGGACTCGGCTTACGCCTCTCCTCTCGCTTTTTTATTCTCAGCTGATCCACAATCGGACGCTATTCCCAGCGTTGTCATTGCTAAAATAAAGCCTGGCTCTGCTTCTTTTGGGAAAGTAGGCGAACCGGTGCTATACAGGGATTTGTCAGTTTTCATGGAACTGCCTTGCCGGACGAAGATCGAGCTCAGACTTCAAAAGGCACTCATTGTTCAACGCGTCGAATTACGTAGAACGTATATTTGGTCCTCTCAGAAATCACGTTGTTTGTCATATTAACTTTAAGCTAAAGTAATAACTAGACTGCGGATTTTTGTAAGATGAAACATAGTCATTCTTATTTTCTTTCTTAATAATATCGAGACGAATTGACAATAACATATTTTTTAATTCTTCGAAAACGTTTCTACTGTTCTGCATAAAATCCGCTGTTATAAGAAACGATTAGAAAAATTGAAGAATAATATTGTCCTTAAAGCAATAAAGTTTCCCATAATCAATGCAGAATATTTTTATTTTGCATGAAGTTGCGCAGTCTATTAATTATGAACTGTATATGAACACGTAAGATAAGATGACTTGATACTCTGACCCCTTTATAGTGACTCAAGATTTATTCCGTGCTGCAGAATCTATCGAAGGTTAAAAATCAGCGCTAATTAAAATATCGCATCCATTGGGCAGATGTCTCGAGAGCACAAACGATTACGAGCAATTGAGCATTTTTCCAATTGGATGCATGTGATCGTCGTAAGCTCTCGCTCGGATAATATAACTCGGTGCATATCTGCTCGGCGTGGCGCGATGTTTGCACCGTCGATCGGTTTGAACGAAAAATCTAGAGCAAATGCGTTTACGTTTGGAATTACGCGGCATCGGCAGATAAGCAGCATCGGCCGATGTTGTGTCTGTCGCGGATGGGATCGGTCGATAATTCTTTTAATAATATTTTCTTCGCGGTGGAACGTCGCGAAAAGGGGGCGCGGGGAGAGAATAAGTGGAAGAGAGACAGCTTCTAGCATTCGACAAAGGTTAATCGAATTATTTCCACCGGTTGCCAAGCCTCCCATAATGTTTTATTCATCGGCGATAAAACGGGTCATGGGTCGAGTCGGTTTAATTCCTCGACAACAATAAACTGCGATCACTTCGGCAAGCGATGCTCCACGCTCGCTGCTGCGCCATTTGTCGCCCACCTCGAAACGGTGAGTCGATACTCTTCGCTCGACCCTTCGTAATCGACCCTGACCTCGCGCAACTACGATCATAACGTCTAAAATCTTTCTATTAATCTTAGAAACATTATCGACTATCTCGCTCGACGTAGTCATCAAATATTTGGAATACTTCCGATTAGATTGCAGCCTCGAATTCGTACAGCAAACTCGGACTTCGATAACAACAAATAGTGCTTCACTTTTATTTTAATCACAAGACATTCCCCAGTCTGCAGAATCAATTTGTCTCTTCCAATTTTTACTAGAAATACATTTTCTGATGCAACCATCAAATTGTTTAGTCACCAGAGTAAATTCTCTACTTCTAATTTTTACAAAATCCTCGAATAACAGTGGAATAATTTTTTATCTGGAATTGATTGGATATGAAGTGTTTTCATAAATTTTGATACCGCTGTGAAGTAGGTCACTGGATGCCATAAATTGTGTGGAGCGCATGATACGCAGGAGCTAAGAGTGCGCCATTTTTATCTCGGATTATTCCCATGAGTTTTAGTGACGCTATAAAATGCGTCCCTCGGTGCAATTATTTAGAGTACTGGAGATGTAAAAACCGAATGTGTGTCATTTATACTCTGGAAAATAAGTAACATGAGTAACGTAACCACATAAAAATACTTCTTCAAGCATGGGAATCAAGTGTGTGCCATTTTTTCCCTGAACTGTATAGAACCACAGAACAGAATTGGGCATTAATCGATTAAAATTTTAAGCAAGATTGATTGATTAATGTGTACGATTAAAAAAGATAATCATTGAAAAATGGATGATTGATTCAATCGATTGATGAAGTTAATCGTCAATCGTTAATTAAAAAAAGAAATCATCGAAAAATCGGAGACTGATTTAATCAATTGTTGAAGTTAATCGCCACACAGTCTATCCATAAATTGTAATAAGTATTATAGACTAAATGACAATATACCTAAACTCAGTTTTGATTCCGTATTTCATTTCGAAATTTCAGCAGTTAATCAATTATCCGATTGACGATTACAATTGAAAAGAATGTAATCGTTAGCCGCAATAAACGACTAAATTAGGAGTGGATTGATTAGAAGCGATTGAGAGAGAGAGAGAGAGAGAGAGAGAGAAACGATTGATGCAGAAATTTTTTCGTCAATCGCTGATTAACCCACTGCGGGTACTTTTAGCACAGCCCCAGTTCTAATTTTAAATTATATTACTGAAGTGATATTCTATTTTAAAAGATTTTTTTATTGTATTTATTTTATTTTTATTTTAGCATGTTCTAGCATGTAAAATTAACATGTTGTTTATATACCACACCCGCCTCTGGTTATAATTTTAGTATGTGATTTATAAACCACATCCGCAGTTAAAGGGTTAAATTTTTGACCAACTCTGCTGCAGAATATCTGTTTTTCTTTGAAGATTGAAATTATCGGCTTGTAGTCGAGTCTACACCGATGTTTACCATTTTGTTAACATTCGCTGTGGCATGTGCGACCGGGAATAGACCATTTTTTCTCTGGGATCTTTATCTCAGAGTCTTTTTATATACAGAGCGAACGGTACATAGCTTTTTTCACGAGCATGTCTCGAAGGTCAAAATCCGAAGTTTATCATTTTCATAAGATCATCGGGGAAGTGCTGGCCATCTGGGAATTATGAGTGAGTCAGTTTCTCCAGACAAATTTTTAACTGCTGTTTAGGGAATTTCTCTTGCTATGCAAAAACGCAGAATAGAAAACGCGACTTTTTCGAAGCCGGAATCCAAAGTTTACCGTATTCATTGCGCTCCGGGTATTTCCGTGATCAACGTCTGCTTCATCTGTATTCCCTGCCACTGTACTGCCGACTGTCATAATGGTAATGAAGACGGACGAGGTGTGAGCGACTCGAGAGTATACGCGTACCGTTGTGGAAGTGGTAAACTTCAGGTCTTGACCTGGAAGACATTAATGCATTGGCGTGGATGCATGCAGTCGATGTGCTTGCAACGCAAATTACATTCCGGATATGTACTAACTACAATTATATTTCCCTTTTTCCTAAAAAATTAATACAACGCAAACGTCTGCATAAAATCAAGCAAAAACTTGCCTCTCTATTTATATATATTTTATATTATTAGCACTTTAAATAGCATGCACCAAAGTCCCAAGAAATTTTTCAATTCTTTCATTGATCTGCTATTTTAATTTGTCGTATTTCTAAGTAAATTAAGTAAAGAATTGCTTCTTTATTAATCACACGCAAAAACTTGCCTCTACTTATATATTTTTTATATTATTAGTACCTTAAATAACAGCGGACATCAAAGTCTCAAGAAATTTTTCAATGTTTTCATTGATCCTGTCACTGCCATTTTAATTTTTTGTATTTCTAAGTAAATTAAGTAAGTGCTTCTTTATTAATCACACAAAAATTTGCCTCTCTACTTGTATATTTTTTATATTATTAGCACTTTGAATACCAGCATACAACAAAGTCCCTAGGAATTTTTCAATTTTTTCATTGATCCTGTAACTGGAGAATCAAGATTTATTACAGAGTCACTGCTATTTTAATTTTTCGTAATCAAGGTGAGCAGTTGCCGATTCATTTCTTCTTTATTTAATATTTAACTCTGTTGCATGAATTTTTAAGACGAGTTGAAAAAAATATATATGGCTGTTAGTCTACTTAGAAATGAGTGTGGTCATGAAATAAATAATAAAATTTTATTAGAAAATGTTATGTATTGCATTTTATGCAATTTTGTTATGCGGTTTTATTTATAAACGCAATGTTCCCACTTGGAACCAACATGCTCAGAGTCTTCAGTATTGTCTACTTAATTTCCTATAGAACATTTGAAATTTAAGTCACCAATTAGGAACGGAATGCAATAGAGGGTTAATATAAATGTGTATGAGCCGACTGGTTTTAAAATTTGCAAGTTTTTTTCGTTCTTTTATTTTCACAGTGAAAGATCCGCAGTTATTTTTTATTCGTACGTATGCGTATAGAAGTGGATCAAACGACATGTATGTACAGTGGCCGGAATTAATATTCGGGCGCTCTAAAAAAGACGATAACTTTTTTAATATTGTACTATACGATTTGAACTTTTTTGAGAAATTAGAGCAATTAGTTTACTACAGGATGTGGAAAGAAATTTTTTCGAAAATTGCAATAGATCGGAATTGTAGAAAAAATACTAAAAGTTGCATTTTACAATTTTTTTATGTGGACCTATATTGAAAATTTAAAAAAATACGTTTTTTCCGTAGTAACGTAGTAACGTTTCCCGTAGTAAACTAATTGCTCTAGCTTCCCAAAAAAGTTCAAGTCGTATAGTGCAATATTAAAAAAGTTATCGTCTGTTTTAGAGCGTCCGAATATTAATTCCGGCCACAGTAACTGTTCAACGATGTCTTTTCACTTCTGGATAATCGAAAGCAATCGATCTTTCGCCGAAAGTGATACCTGCCCGTATCTGTTGGCTGGAATTTAAATAGTTCCCAGTATCAGCGAATTAATTCGTCCACTTCAAGTTTCCCATTAATTATTCCGCGCACGCAAACGTGTCAGTTATCCGAACGATAACGTCATTCAGTGACGCACAATGTGGAAGAACTGGCGTCAGTTTCGAGTTTACCGTACGCAGGTGTAGCACGTGGAACGCATAAACCAGTCGCGGCCCCTGGGAAGAATCTTTGACTTCTCGTTTTATTGTTAGCACTTTAGAAACTCTATTACCTTTCGACGAGTTGTCTTCTCATAAAATATTCTTCCGTCGTTGTTGTGAGTAACGGTCCAGTCGGTTACACTAAACGTCAACATTACTCAACCTCGATCGACGGGAACAGGAAAATTAATGATGTCGAATGCATCATTTCCAATACGTCGAATGAATCGGAAGGTCTTAACAATAAGTGACGTGCGGAGAACATTTGGTTAGATTGACTTTTGATAGTTGACGTCAGGCTATTGTATCAAGGTTTATTCACATGCGTTTTCTGAGATCGATGACGCCAATCCTTCATGTCCCCAGGAATTTCAAATTTCTCATGGTAGGAAGAGAATGCCATTGAAATTGTTCTAAGGAACAATATCACCCTCTTAGACTGTTATTTTCCAATATATAAATAAAGGATAGGAAAGTTATTAGTAGACCGCGGATCTCCATTTATGACTTCTGAAAATGTTGAAAAAAGGGCGGAATATAAAATTCGACAGAATTTAGTAAAACTTCTATTTTGTTGAGATCTGCAAAGACTACTACCACTGAAAATAACATTGTATTTCATTCCAATTTCTTAAAATTCGTCTAGAAAAATTGAAAATTGCATAAACATCCGCAGTCTAGTTATTAGATATTAGAGATCACGGTTTTGAACGTGTATATTAAAATACTCGTGAACACGTGGCACGTGAACCGTGTAGTAAGAAATGAAGGATCCGTATCTGTGAATACAGATCCGTGTAAATTCTTTCGAGATTCTCGAATTTATCGGAATTTCCGAAAAAGTAGGGATTCTCGAATTTATCGGAATTTCCGAAAAAGTAGGGATTCCCGAATTTATCGGAATTCTCGAAAGAAATAATTTATTCTTTATATATTTATAAATATATCTTGAATATTTAATTATCATATAAAATTCTTTTCATTGAAAGAATGTTGTCCATCACGAATTCTTTTCAAGAGTGTCATATATCGCATTCTCGAAATGATCAATTTCAGTCAATTAGTAAACTAATTGTTCCAACCCGAAAAATCCAAGTCCTTAAGAGTGTCCAAATGTTATTGCGATTGACTGTACATCTGCAACGCAGCAAATAGTGCAATAAAACTGTCTATACAGATTCCCGCTTTCTAGCTGCGTGCACAAATCTGTTTTCGCGGATCGGAAGCGGCATAAACATCGGTTATCAAGCGTGTTGGCTCGATCAAAACAAAATTCCTGACCAATGAGACGGCGTGGAAACGATAGTTTCTAGGAACGGCGATAATCTCGTGAAGTACGCCCGATCGTATGCATCATAGATCCGTTCCGTGAATGATCTATTACTCACGCAGAGCGGGATTACGGAAATCCGCGGGCGGAACGGATCAGTCGCGTGCTCGATCGAAAAGAACCGAAAACTGGCGTGTTGGTTCGGCTTCGCAAATGGCGCAGTTCATTCGCCCACGGTGTGTACGCGGGTTGAAAAGTCAAATGTGTGTCGTCGACGATGCCGCCGCCCATGGCTAAGAATAGCACGTGGCGATCGTTGCTTCTTGTCACCTTCGCCGACGTTGTTTGCGGCTCGTGCTCCCGTTCACGTTATAAACAAATGTCGTCGCTGGCAGATGGTCGCCCATCTTTCTTCCTCCACAGTACTATATGTATAGTTTCGCTCACCTGGCCAAAATCTCGTCCTCACCTCTTGCACATCGCTTTCAACGCGGTCCTCATCACTAGACTGCTGATTTGTACGCAATTTATGAAGAAATTGGCTAGGTGAAATATAAAACAGTTATTTTCAACGTGAAAGGACTATCAACCCTCGAGCAACGGACGATTTTTATAGCAATATAATTAGCAATGCTTAGGACCGTTTACAGCTCTAATTAATAATTTAAAAAAATTTTTTTTTATGATATCTCATGTAGACACATTAGTCTTTCCGATATCCTCAATGAACCAGTTATTCAGTTAGTTTAATTGCCACAAATTGAGTACTTAAATGACAATTTGGATGTTCCCGGTCAAAAGTGACTCCAGCGCAGCACTCTGAGGATTAAGGGACGACGTGAATTTTTATTTAACCACTGCTTCCTACAATCGATGCAGAATATTTTTATTTTGCATATAGATCCGCGGTCTATCGACCACTGTGCATCTTCATGCAAATTTACGTGCTCATAGTTGCGTTTGCGACAGAGATTGGCTAGGTGAAATATAAAGAATCTAAGAATATTGTTATGTTGTCTTCAACGTAAAAAGACTATCAAGGGACGAAATGAATTTTTATTTAAGTATTTCCTACAATCGATGCAGAATATTTTTATTTTGTATAGAGATGCGCGGACTATCGATCAGTGTGCATCTCCATCAAATTTACATGGTCATAGTTTATCATTAGACTGTGGATTCTATGCATGTGCGACAGAAATTAATACATGAAATGCGAGACAGCAGAAAGCTTGAAACTTACGACTGATTACAAATTTTTGAAGTGAAAACTTCTTTACGCGCACCGCGTACACAATTGCTGGGCGGTGAATGAGTCTGATCCGTCACGCTCCTAGGTGAAACACTATATGTATTTGGCTCCCACTCGAGTTTACTCGAGCGAGCGAGAAATAGACAGGTGTGCAATCGCACGAAGTTTTCACTTCGGTCGTGCGGTCTTATGCGCGCAGTATTGTTTACCACGAGATTAAAAAACCCATTAGTATGAAACTTTAATGTGCACTTTTTCTCATATTTCAGTAAAACGTATTTTTAACTAATGGAGAGATTAAAATTGTTTTAGAATTATTTACAATTATACTTTTATACACAATTTACAATTATAAAGATGCATTCAAGGGGAATTCTCTTATTTAACCAGGGTACCCATTTACTGTATTTCTTTCAACAATTTCAACAATTTCTCTGAATGTCCACTCGCTAATATATTATATTTGTGCATACATGTTAAATACAGAAAGGTTTTTAATAATCTATACATTTTGATTGACTAAATAAGAGTTAACCTCACATTGTTATAAAAATGGTATGGAAGATAAATAAACACAAATTCCTCAAATGTGCCAGTCACTTTTAATGCTCAGGAGGTTTAATGTATTCGACGTATTAATTTTGACTTGCCAGAATTATTAATAGAGGGAACGCTGTTAGTGTATCTTGTCTACGGACAGTCTTGGAAAGCAAACAGATATGATCTTTCGTCCCCCCTGTTCTAGCGACATGTGCCCCACCTGTCCAAACTGCCGATCCTACTGCGGGCACGTTCCGCTGTTAAAATCATCGATTGTTCAGCGACGGATTACATTCGCGGCATATTGTTGCTATTTATACGCGCGCCTATGCATTGTTCGTCGTACCGGCTACCTGAGGATTCTATTATCGGCGTCGGTTGACTCACAAAAGGTACCGGAATTTCATTACCGGAGATTCATCCTTTCTGTGATCAGCCACGGCCGAGTCGCGGTTAACGTGATCTCCGCATTCTTGTCGTTTACACGTAAAATTTCGATCACAAATATATAAAAAATATTCTGTGAATCTTCAAACATTTACGACGTTTATAAATTTCTAAAATACCAGAAAATGTTTGTATCAATTCTGCTGTGTTAATACAGAAGTATAATAAAATGTTGAAGGCCATAACATGGAAAACATGTGAATCTTGGTGTACGGATGCGTTATTAATGTTCGTCTCGGTGAAACGATACAGTCTGTGTTCTCTCGAGGCATCGCGGTCTAATTATGGTAATATCGGGACGATACCATGTTTAGGCACAGACGAGCATCTGTTTTGATACTGAACGCTCGCGACGTATCCAGACTGCGTTTCTCGTGCCTTCTGGCGAGAGAACAGTATCTCTTGGCCGACTATTGGAGGTTTATACGCCACGAGTGTGTTGTAGCGCGAGGCATAATGCCATCATCGAGACCAGATAATCTAAATCACATCCGCAAAAACTGAATCGAAACGTAACCTACACTTCTAGGACGAGGAATCTGCCTCCGAAAATGATTTCTTCCCGGAAATATGAAGGCCAAGTACGAGTACTTTAATCGCAGACAAATCGATTAGACTCCGGATTTGATGTATTTATAACAAAAACGAACAAGCGCAATTTAAAACAGTGAAAATATTAAAAGACTTTAAGAGCATTAATATATTATTTTACACAAACTTTTTATTTCGCGCATAAATATCCCGAGTCTAGTTATGATACATTATTCTGAAAAAATTTCTTTCACATTCAATCCAAAAACATTGGAGAATAAGAAGTTGTACGAAAATCGAATTCAATCGAAGTACCCTCTAATCTAACATTCTTCATGTTTCTGTTTCAGGAGAAAAAGAAAGTGAAAGATGCTGAAAATCGCATCAATCGTGGGCCTGATGGTTCTGATGTTCATCACGAGGGTCTCCGCAGCGAATCAGTGCCTGACGATGCGCGATGGTAGGTCCTACCAGCTTAGCTACCAGTTTAATCCCTGATAAGACTGACCCGGTTATCTCGACTAAAAAATCATTTCTCTTTGCCAGAGATCACTCACAAGAGGACAGCACACTTGCAGAACCAGGTGGTGCACATCAACTTCGAGGTCTCGCGCAGAGTGACCCACCGGTTGTCTTCGCAGATCCTGAAGATCTTCTTGACAGAGGTGCTGGGATACAGGAATGTCAACGTCGTTGAGATCGATGCTAAATTCGGCTTGAACGATACAATCGGCAGACTGGCCAATGCAACTTTCGTGATTATGAATGACACGCCTCGTCAGGAAGACATGTAATGCACTAACGTTTCGTTATTTTATTATTATTGTCATTTATTATTATCATGTTGTACTGCTGCTGAGTCTCTTGTAAATCGCGGCTGCAAATAGAACGCTACATTCACTTGCGCAGATGTTTAGGAACAGCGACAATGTTGCGAAGTTATCTGGCTTTTGCGATTGCTTCATATAAATAGGTGGTTAGAAGATAACGATATCGATAAAAAAGGGAACGTCGCCGATGTTTGCAAAAAGTAGAAACGGTCGGCAGTAGACAGACAAGCATTGAAACACGATTTTCTCGTGCGTTCTACGATACGATTTCAGTACTTCAAACGATCGTTTCCTTTTCGATTTTATTATGGTTATACAATCGCGGAACCGCAACTGTTTAATAAAAAAAACCTCGAACTCTATTGTGGTCACTTAACGGATCGCAGGATTCTTTCGTGACGATTAGATTTATGTAACTGAATCATCCCGCGATCGGCTTGTGCGCGGAGAGCAGAGCACATTTTAAATTTTCTCATTTTCTTCAAATTTAATATTTACTACAACTGCTTCAGCTCTCTTTCAAACTATATTTAACAATTTTTTTGCTGGAATCGAGCACTATCAATTGTTCATTATCAATGAACTGAGGTAATGAAATGAGGAGACAGCTTGACCATTGGTGTGATGACTGAATGTTACTTTTCTGACTAGATTCCCACTTTCTCTTTATTTAAGATAAATCTATTCCAACACAGTTTTCACAAATTCACAGTTTTTCACAGAGATCAGCTGCCTCTGCATATTCGTTAAAAATCATGTTCACTGACCGAAGATGCTCCAGCAATTTTTAACTAGTTGTTTCTCATTGAATAGAGCAATTCAGCCCCTGGTGAACCTGGAAACATGGATTCCATCGTATGAAGACACAAAACCCTCGCTGAACGAATACACCGACGTGAGGGACTTAGGATGGATAGCTCCTCCAGGACATTTCAGCTGGCTGGTTCCAGAGCCACTTTCCAGGCCAGGAGAGTTCTGGGAGACGTTCGCCAGACCCGAAACTGCAGCTCGTTTCGACGTCGACGAAGGAACGTTGTCCCTGATCAGGAGCAACGCGGTGAACTCGAACACCGGGGAGTATTATTGCAATGAAACCTACTGTCAGCAAGGAATGTACATTCCTGAACGGTGTCAGGGTGGCCAGTCCTGCGCTCTGTTAATTACCAGTCATCCCGACGTCACCAGCTTCGTCAAGAATGACATCGACGAGATGAAGCTTTACGTGAGAGTCGTCTGGGTCGGACCTCACCTGAAGCATCTGACCGAGACTTTGACCAGGGACTATTTGCAGCGGGAGCAGAAATCGATGACACCCTCTGGCAGCAGGTATGGCGAAACATGCTCCAACCTCTTCAGCTCCATTTGACAAACAACTGTCTGCATGGATCTGCTTATTGTTGTCTGTGCAATCGTTAATCGACTGTTCACACCAATAGTTTCTCATTTTATCGAGTCCCATCTTGTAGCAAGTTTTGAAGTTATTTTGGGTCGGAAGTATGAGATAAATTTGGTGCCCCTTAACATTTTCAGAGAGTGACACTTCGAAGAGAATCGAAGCGTAGATTTTCCACGCGATCGTCCTTGATCGAATTCGATTTTCCTTGATCCACGATTGCGGCACGTGACTATGGCGCGCCACTGATTCTTATGTAGAAATGCGATGTATCAGTAAACCGATTGCATAACGCTTACAAGACCGATAAGGGACATGAATATCGGGAAACTCGGCTGCCAAGGCATTCACGGATGAATCTATGAATTTCTGCGCGGTCTACTTGACACGAGGATGAAAGGTTGCGTTCGATAATCGTGTAGATAACTGTTCAAAGTCAAATTCCGGAAGACGTTCTCGTTCGGAACGCAACCTTGCGCAGCCTTACATCACGCTGCCCACATCGCAATCGGATTTTCCTAACCAATGATTCAGAAATGGTTTACAGTCGAAGTCGCTCGCATTCTCCAAACATTTTTTTACAGCGTTTTTTATTATCGCTCCGGCTCCTCTCTCGAAAATACCGGGCGTCTGGCCGTCGTTTATTTCGGGTCTCGTTCTCAACCGCGATGTTTTCCAGGTCTCTGGTGCTACTGCACTGGACTCCGAGCAGCCTCGTTCCGAATGCGACGAATTTCGCGACGATCGGATTCCCGCGATGTGGCACGATGCTGCCGATGGGCATCAGCTGTGGCTATGAACCGAACCGACTGACGAAACTGGTCTGGGGATGGCTGGAGTCCGTTGCAAAATCGGCCTACGAGGCGATCAACCGTGCCGAATTCTCTGCGGAGATGTACGAGGACCTGATCGATCGGTACAACAGACAGTCCGGGATCTTGAGCGAAGAGGCTATTGCCTGCCGTTGGCTCAGGGACAACATAGACTTCGTCGCCGACAAGTGGCTACCGTCCAAAGACCAGAACAGCATCTACGTTGGCGGGATCTTCCCGATGGAAGGGACCTTCGACTCTGGTAGATCGATCTACATCGCCGCTGCCATGGCCAAACAAGCCATCAACAACAACAGCACCGTCCTAGCTAATTACGTGATGTCTATGATAGCTAACGATGGACAATGCAAGTCGGACATGGTGCTCAAGTCCTTTATAGACTTCATGATCAACAGGAATTATCCGCGCATGGTCGGAGTACTTGGTCCAGCTTGTTCGGAGACTATAGAGCCCCTGATCGGGGTCTCGAAACATTATAAGACTGTCGTGATCAGTTACAGTGCCGAGGGGTCTACGTTCAATGATAGATCGAGATACCCGTACTTCTTCAGGACGATTGGGGAGAATAAACAGTATAAGCATGTCTATCTGGAGCTGTTCAAGAAACTCGGGTGGAAACGAGTGGCTGCCTTGACTGAAGATGGACAAAAGTACACGGAGTACATCTCGTACATGGAGGACATACTGAGGACCAATGAGATCACGTTCGTTTCCAACTTCAAGTTCCCGAGGGAACGGGAGGCGGGAGTGATGACGAAGGTAGGCAGGTTTTCTAAAATTATCATTCAGGATAATAATGTCTCTGCTCATGTCCTCGGACACGATGATGAGTCAACATTGATGACGAATGATTCGGTTTGCAGTATCTGCAAGATCTGAAGGACAAGAAGGCGAAGATCATCATCGCTGACGTGAACGATCAGATAGCCAGACAGGTGATGTGCGAGGCATCCAGGCTCGAGATGACAGCTGCACAGGTATTTCATCACTTTTTGTATTTCTCTGGAAACATTCAGGTTTCTATACAGAACAAATGTTTAAACGAATTGTTTCTGATCCAAGGGTTACGTGTGGTTCCTACCCTTATGGCTACGTCCTCAATGGTACGACACGGATCGTTACAACGAGTCAGGCGAGAATGTCCCGTGTACCACCTTAGAGATGAGCAAAGCGATCAACGGCTATCTTGCAATCTCTCACGCGTATTTCGATCAGGATGACGCTATCATGCAAGAGAATATCACAGTTCGTGAATGGCGTAATCATTATGAGGCAGAATGTAGAGCACGTGGTCATCCACCCTCGAATTACGCTGGCTACGCTTACGATGCGATGTGGACTTATGCTTACGCGATGGATCAGCTACTCAAAGAGAAAGAGGCTTACATCTTCGATCTCCACAGTCAGGAGACTATCAATCGGTTGACTACGATCATTAGCAAGATGGATTTCTATGGAGTGAGTGGGAGATATTCCTAAAAATGATCTTTTAATGTGTTAAATGTATTTTATATTTTGATTACCTGCTGTAGGTATCAGGTAGGATCAATTTCCTAGGCGGTCCGTCGAGGTACTCGGTGATCAACGTCATACAATACATCAACAACGAGACCCGACTGATTGGTAACTTCTATCCGAACATCTCTGCGGAAAAACAGGAGATAGTGGGTGGTAGACTGGACCTAAATGAATCTGATATAGTCTGGTTGTCTAATGAAAAGCCCGGCGATGGTTCAGAACTATCCGGAGGGTGTGTCATAGCAGGCTTCGCGGATTTTCTGAACGTTTCCTGCGAAGTAGCCTTCGCGATCATGAACATATTAGGCATCGGTGTGCTGGCCATGATAGTCATCATCGGCTTCATCATCATCAAGAGAAAGTACGATCCTTTGACAAAGTTTGATTAATGAATGAATATAGACCCGAATCACGATCAAAAAATTGTAATTGTGCCCAGGTACGAGGAGAAGGTGAAGTACCACGAGATGTACATGAAATCTCTTGGCCTGGACCTTATCCAAGGGGATGGTCCAGACTTGGACAAGTGGGAGATCCCTCGAGACAGAGTGTTGATCAACAGGAAGTTAGGGGAGGGTGCTTTCGGCACGGTTTACGGTGGCGAAGCTTTCTTCCATGAAAAGGGTTGGCTGGCTGTGGCGGTGAAGACTTTGAAGGTTGGTAGTTCCACCGACGAAAAGCTGGACTTCCTCAGCGAGGTGGAGGTGATGAAGAGGTTCGAGCACAAGAACATCATCAAGCTTCTCGGTGTCTGCATAAAAGGTGAACCCGTGTTGACCGTGATGGAGTTCATGCTTTATGGAGACTTGAAGACTTACCTGCTCGCTCGGAGACACCTTGTGAACGATCAAAGTTACGAGGACTCCGATGAGATCTCGAGTAAAAAGCTGACTGCTATGGCGCTCGACGTGGCTAGGGCACTTAGCTACCTGGCGCAGTTGAAGTATGTCCACAGGTAGGCCTTCGATGAAACTAGAAGACATTCAACATGGATTTTAAGAATGGAGAGTCTCATCTCGTCTTTATTTCCAGGGACGTAGCTTCTCGTAATTGTTTGGTGAACGCCCAACGCATGGTGAAACTCGGGGACTTCGGTATGACGAGGCCCATGTACGAGCATGATTATTACAAGTTTAATCGTAAAGGTGCGAGATCAAGTTAATTAATTATTAATTGGTCTTCCTAACTCAGAGATGACTGACATCTTCGATTTTAGGAATGCTGCCAGTAAGATGGATGGCACCGGAATCGTTAGGGCTCGGAGTCTTCACTCCAGCCTCGGACGTCTGGTCGTACGGTGTCCTACTCTACGAGATTATCACATTCGGTAGTTTCCCGTTCCAGGGGATGAGCAACAACGAAGTATTGACTCATGTGAAGGCTGGGAACTCGTTAGTCGTTCCTAAGGGAGTCAAAGTACAGCTGTAAGCATCCGCGACATTCTAGCTCAAGCTTGACGCTTATTGATTAGTAACTTAGCTACCTAGAAGTTAATAGAGTACACATATACCTAGCGAGGCATTTAAAACAGGTCACCTGAATAACTCGGTTGCTATCGGTGATGGGAAAAAATCTGTCGGAGGAAACTTGCTGGGTTTCGAGGGTGGCATAATCTCGTGTTAATAGTTTTTTCATAGGTCTGAAGGTAGACTCCGTTTTTAAAAATGGGATGATATATTTTTCTATACGCACTACCTAATAGGGCATTTTAACGCGATGGAAAATATTTTATTTTGAGAAGACTCTGAGAAGAATAGTTTATAATGTGAATACTTTTAGGGAGAGCTTGATATACTCTTGCTGGAGGGCTGAGCACCACAAGAGACCAACAGCTCCCGAGATCGTGGACTTCCTGGCGACGAATCCTCGGATTATATCGCCCTGTTTGGACGTTCCAATAGCGAGCGTGCAGCTCGAGCTAGCTGGTCAGTTGGACATGCAATTAACGGAGAACAACCGGAAGTTCTCGTTATCCTGGCCACCTCGACAGAATAGTCATTCGTCGACATCAGCGTCTAGCCCGATGGAGATTCCAAACCCTCCTCTGCTAGACATAACCTGTCAGGAGGACAAGAATCAGGAATGTTTGTTGGGCGACGTGGTTTGCGACGTAGAAAGTTCGAAGCCGCTGTTGGCGAACTCGAACCAATCGGGACCGGTGATCTGCCTTCAGAATTTCAAGCGCAACGAAAACGAAAGTCCCAGGTACGTGAACATTCAGCCTGGAATGGTACTCAATCAGGCTACAACGAGCCATGGCGCCGGAACCATTCCGAATGGGGAGAGGAACATCAAACTGACGGAGAACAGAAAGTCGGAGGACGTGTCGATTCTTTGACAGCACCGGCAACGGGCGATTTCGAGACAGAAATCGATGGTGTACCTCCGCAAACGCGCCGAAGGCATATTTGGAAAATATGCCAAACGGCCATACAGGAAGAGCAGCGTTTAGTATACCGGCTGGTTCCCAGCGGTCTACGAAAATCGCTTCAGGGAAGCACGGCGACGCCTCGATATATGAAGGAGATGTGCACGATATTTCTTCAAAATTTATCCCCACTACTGTGGATTTTTTTTAGGATTATTTGTTTCTTCCACCAACACATTCGTCACATTATTCTGATTAAGACGAGGTCTAATACGACGCAATTCAGATCATATTTACTTGTTTCGTTCACGATGTAAGTAACATACCGGTCCCGGAGTTCTCACATATATCGAGGCATTACTTTACTCTCAGATCGGAGACTTCGCACGTATTGTAAAGGGAAATCGAGGTGCTGGGAGCTCGTGGGAAATATTTATCATGATTCTGAGATCTGGGAGACTGTTAAAAAATGATTAGAGCAAGGTGCACTGCCGAAAGTAGGAAGCCTAATTTTTAAGGAGATTTCCAGTAGTTGAAAAACACAATTTCGCTTCAAATCCAGTAATTTATCTGAAGGACTTGGTAAAACGATTTTGTCGAGATGTAAACTGCAAGAAAACAGTTTTTGTAGTTACTGATTCGTTTATTCAATTCTGAAAATCGCGATTAATATTTTCGAATGCTCCAGCTGTATAGATCTTCTGTTCGTCATAAAGCTACTCACGAATGGGTCCGCCGATATGGTTGTCTTCCTTTCTACATACAGCGTTGTGGATAAGGAACAAGTATCACACCGGGACAGAAATGAACAGATGAGGAATTAAACGCTGCTTCACGAGATTAATATACATTGTCAATTTATCGAGAAGTCGTGGGAGCCAGTGAAGAAAATGTACCCATACTGCAATCACCGGTGCGATTTTCCTTGGGGAAGCAGAAAATGGTGGAACTGATTTCGTACATTTTCGCTCAATCCATTTTTGAGACTGATACATGTAGGGAGCTTAAGGTTTGAATTATTGATGGCCCGATAGTGATGGAGGGACTATCTTCAAAATATTCTTCCACTTCTAGTAACGTCTAAGTAAATTAACGCTAGAACTATCGGGCACTAGGTTTAAAATCATTTTTAACGAGTACTTGAACGAATCAATCAAAGTCGTACAATAATTCCGAATCCTTAATCTACAATTGCATTCACTTCATCGCGTTATAGTGAGACGAATTAATCAACGAATTAATCACACAATATTTCATTAAAAGAAACAATCAAAGTCCGGTCGTTTTAGCGTTAAATGATTTTCGTTCGTGTGAACTTACTCTGCAGCTCGTATAGGATTACCATATCCGATTCAAAAATAATTAAGGAAAAATGACGTTGCATTACATTTTCCAAGTACAAAAGTTTCCTTTACCACCGTGCCGACGTGAAAATGGTCGCTTCAGTTGAATGTTACGCATTTAAGCATAGAAGAGTGCGATTTCCTTCAATCCCGAATCAAAACGGCGTCGAAACCGATTTTTCGAAGCCCCGGAATCACGTGACCAAGATTGTACAAGCAATTACGAGAGAGATATCGGAGTTCTACGATTGTAAACCGAGAAATGAGAGCAATAGTTTACGAAGCATGGGGAACAATCGAGCACCGAAGTTCCCGTAACCATGACATTTATTAGAATTGTATTTTACGCGAGCACTTAGGTCCCCACGGGAGGGACCGAACTTCCTGAAGACAAAGTTGAAGAGGGACCGACTCATCCCACGCGAGTTCCAAATATATTTTTTGACCCTTTTACGCTAACTATTCAGCGACTTGACAGAGTGACTGGGTCGCTCTAAAAATTACAATGGCGTGTCAAATTTCTTGGTCAGCTAGATATTTCACTTTCAAAACTCCGAAACAGATATTTAACATATATTTTGTTATTCAAACAACTTTATTGACAATGAATGAAGTGTCTATTTGGTTAGAACAATTTGCACGTCAGTGTAAGACACGATCCTCGCTAGAATCATTAGTGCACTGCGGATAATCGTAGCAAATAATTACAAAAAGCAATCAAAAACAAAAAAATATATCTTTAAATTTCTCAGATTATTTTCGTTTCCTCATACATTCATTTCTTCCATAAACGCATAGAATTCGCAGTCTAATTATAGAAACGCAACGGAAATGGTTGCCGTCGCAGTGATCGCATCCAGCGACTATTCATTAATTGATCTAAGTCGATGCGTTAATTCGTAAGGATATATTTATATGTGAATAGAAATACAGAGTCTCCGTCGCTGCGTGGTTCAATCCGGAAGCAATTTATTTTGATTTATGAAGTCTGAACCGTGGCAAGAGATTGTCTAGTGCAATAACATTCTACGTCCTGTACAAACGAAATGATGAAAGTATAGAAACATGACGTATCGGGCTGGCCAATTTACTTAATCAGGTCTTCGTCCAATTACAGTTGAGCTAAACGTTCGAATCAGTGTCTTTCTAATGTGGTTCTAATTAATGAGAGAGCCATATCAGAGTTCTGTGAAAATTTGTTAATAATTTCAGAGTCTATCAAGGTTGGCCCCAATACGTTCTCGCGTGAACAGGTTGCCTGAAGTTTCCTAAAAATGGCCGTAAGACTAATTAATTTTCTCCTGTTCCTTTTACGCATACTTTTCTCACCCGTTGTACTTTGACGGTCTCATTCAGAGTTGGGCAAAAATTAAATCAACGATTGACGAATAAATTTCTACTTCAATCGTTTTTTTTAATCGCAATTAACAATTACACTCTTACTTTAGTCGTTAATTGCGGTTAACGATTACATTCTTTTCAATTGTAATCGTCAATCGGATAATTGATTAATGATTAACTGCTGAAATTTCGAAATGAAATACGGAATCAAAACTGTATGCATACTGAAAAAAATGTAAACTGGGTTTAGGTATATTGTCATTTGGTCTATAATACGATCTCTATGTGCCTATTACAATTTATGAATAGACCGATTTCTTTTTTTAATCAACGATTGACGATTAACTTCATCAATCGATTGAATAATTTTTCAATGATTACCTTTTTTAATTGCACACATTAATCAATCAATCTTGGTTAAAATTTCAACTCTGGTCTCATTAGTTCATTACTATTTTCGTTTACAATAACATAAATCGACAGGACATAGAAATGGGTAAATCCTCGAGCATTTTTGTTTGCTTTAGTTTTCGAAAGTTTCACTGTGAAGATTTGTTCAATTCGTTCAATTTAGAATTTTTCCTTTGGAATCGATGTGCTAAGGGTGGTGTACTCGACAATTCTTGTTAATTGATTAATACATGGGGTGAATGGTAAGTCAGGAACCAGATAGATTAATTTAGTATCGATATCATGCGACTCTATTTGTTACGCGAGACGACTGAAGGAAACGATTATCCGCGACGACCGACCGAAAGTATTTTTAATTTTCATTTGAATTCCAATCCCGCCGAGTTTTGTTACAGTGCTGGTCAAAAGTATGGGACCATCCGATTTACTCATTTCTAAATAGTAAAATCCTTAATTGTAACAATGGAATGTTTCGCAGTCTCTTTGTACGAAACATTCCAATGCCGTTTTGCCGAAACAATCAGTAGAAGCCAAATTGGAAAACAATTATCTCACTTAAATTTTAAAAATTAGAAAGAGAAATTAGAAAAAAAATTAGTAAGTACCATTTTTAAATCGTCTGCACCATTTGAATAAGTGTCCGGTGACTTTTGGACGGGAGTGTAGGTCGAAAAACGATAATAAAAGAAATTGATGTGATGTACTATTTTTCTATTATAAATTCATATAAATAGATAAGTCCCATACACGTGATCGGTAGTGTGAGTCGCGCATGATGGAAGATCGTTAAGCGACTATCATAGTAATGTAAAGAACCGCAAGATTTCGCGTACTGCATCACATCGATCGGCGACACGCTTATGGTAGTACTTAGCTCCTTTTTTTCTACGTCGGATGTAGTTAGACGATAAGAAACTCTCCCGTATTTTTTTAAAAAATACGCTGCACCGTCAGGGACAGTACAATCTTTCCTAGTAATTTACTCGAAATCACTATTACAACAGAGTATATATATACAGGGTGGGGCATTTAAATGGGAACACTTAAATATTTCGGTTATTATTAGTCGTACAAAAAATCTCCACAGGATAAAGTTGTACTGTTTCAAGGGGCGAATTTGATGATGGTAAAAATTTTTTCTCAAGGTCACTTTTCTACAAGATTTCAAGGATCGATATTTTTTTAAATGAAATCATATATTTTTTTGTTAATTTGAATAAAATGACAAATTCAACAACCTATCATAATGTATGATTCGGTTCATCTGATCTCAAGATGTTTACATTACAAACCTACGATGCCACAAGATATGAGGCAAAGAATTACTAGGGCATGTGTTTTACTTACGCCGCAGGAAATAGAAAACGCATACAGATCGTTTATTACGAGATTTCAGTACTGCATCAATGCCAATGGCCATCATTTTGAACACGACATATGATTTCGGAACACGTAAGTAAACTGTAAACATCTTGAGATGAGATGAGCCGAATCATACATTATGATAGATTGTTGAATTTGTCATTTTATTCTCTATAAAAATATGAACAAAAAAATATATGATTCCATTTAAAAAAATTTCGATGACCTTGAAATCTTGTAAAAAAATGACCTTGAGAAAAAATTTTTACCATCATCAAATTCGCCCCTTGAAACAGTACAACTTTATCCTGTGGAGATTTTTTGTACGACTAATAATAACCGAGATATTTAGGTGTTCCCATTTAAATGCCCCACCCTGTATATATATATATATATATATATATATATATATATTGTATATGTATATATCGCGAAACTATTTATTCTCGAATTGTACAATTGTAATTTTATATTCGTTACGGGTGGAACATTATGTAGCTGTAATGTTATACGCTGTTCTTGTACAGATATCGTTATTCCTTGATAAAATATTTATTATGCCTTCACGATCTAAATTATAGAAAAATTATTCCCCATCTCTTCATTCCTTAATCCTCTTTTCAATCCTAATTTTTTGGTAAAAATAGATGATAGAACTCAAGGTACAGAATAACTTTTAACCCATGAACGTTCGCACGCAATAATTTATTGAACACGATACACTGATAAATCCCTGGTTTCTAAGCAAAAGAGAGGCAGTCTTGAATTTGATCGATTGTTCGTCCGCGTTATTTAATCAAACATTTCATATATTTACATAGTTCTGTGTTATATACAAAATTGTGGCATATTTTATTACTGTGGTCTTCGCTTCCGTTTATTAACGTATTGCAAGCTGCGTGACGATTATAACCAGTGGAACAAATAAGCCCGAGGCGATTTCCCGGGCTCCATTTTGGTACCAGTGAAAAAACAGTGCTGGAAAAGATTGGAAGAAGCCTTTAATCGCAAGAATTAATCGCTACATTTCGTAAGTTATGCGTTGTTGAAGATAATATTTATGAACTCACCTGTATCTTCGTGATTTGTGATCCATCCGACAACTGGTTCCATTTCGTTCTGCCTTTTCAGCCATTGATTTAAGGGTTCGAAGTATCTTAATATAGCTCCAGCGTCCATTCTATTCGTTCTACCCCTTGTCATTTGTCTCACGACATCTTTCCATGATCTGGACGAACCCATTGACAACACGTCGCTAAAACAATTAACAGAACACGTTGTAAAACTTGTAATTCACATAATCATTAGCTATCGTTATTTTTGTACTCACGATAGCAGTCTGCCTGCCTCTCGAGATCTATAAAAGTCGCAGGTGTACAAATCGCCGGTGTGACCTGCTATTTCGCACAACGATTCGTACAATTGGAATTGCAGTACTATACCAACGAAGTATCTGAAAGAAACACAGCGTCGTTAATAAATTCTAGAGATGCGAAGCATTACCTTCCGACGATTATTTAATCAGTCTCTTAATTAATCTTTGAATAGCAATTTTAACCCATCACCATCACCATTTTGTAACCAAAGAATTTTTTTATTGGAATTTTGCTGTTTTCCGGCTTTTGTTCAGACTCGAACAAAATTGATTACAGGGGATGAGTGATTAAATAGTGATCTCAAAAGGAAAGAAGATTCATTAAAAACAATAAATAATAAAAAAATGAGGAAGCTTTTTTGAAGAAAAACTAAAAATAAAATTAATTTTACAGAAAATTTAATATTATTGAGGACAATATATATTGAATTACTATGACAATTAATTTTACAGAAAATTTAATATTATTGAGTACAAATTTTGCTGTTTTTCGACGTTAATTCAGACTCGATCAAAATTGATTACAGGGGGTTAGTGATTAATTAGTGATTTCCAAAGGAAAGAAGATTTCTGAGCTTCCTTTTGATATAGCACAATATTTTCATACTTGGCGTAAAGTGCATCTGCAGGAACATGGTATTTTGAGCCCGGATCAAAGTCTCTTTCTGATCTGGGTACAGGTGGCACAATTCCTTGGTACTGTAATCTTAATTCCCACCAACTGTTCGTCATATCGGCGACACCGTCGCTGAACACACGCCATCTCCACTTTAAACATTAAAATGAAACATTTACAAGACCTTGATGAGAATAGTATATTCAAAATCTCTGATTAAAACAAGTAAAACCTCGTCAACGATGTACGCGAACGGCATGTAGGCAACTTTGCGGAGGGCTATTAGCATTAGGAAGTTGATATTGCTGCCATAATCGTCGCTGGAGTTATTGTGAAGCCCGAGTTTATTTAAATGTTGGGGGGTGAAGACGGAGAGTCCGATGGCGTCGCTCACTGCCTCGAAAAACCCTAAATTGACAAATTACGGTTCCATATTTGTTCATATGTTGACACTGAATAATTTTTTACTGTGGCAAATTTACATTTAGATTTACATTTACTGATTTCAATTTAGACCTGTTCATCGCATCGAAAAAAATTACGCTTCCATATTTGTTCATATGTTGACACTGAATAACTTTTTAATGTGTCAGATTTACATTTACTAATTTCAATTTAAATCTGTTCATCGCATCGAAAAACCCTAGATTGATAAATTACGCTTCCATATTTGTTCATATGTTGACACTGAATAATTTTTTACTGTGTCAGATTTACATTTGGATTTACATTTGGATTTACATTTACTGATTTCAGTTCATCGCATCGGAAAACCCTAAATTGATCAATTACGCTTTCATATTTGTTCATATGTTGTCACTGAATAATTTTTTACTGTGTCAGATTTATATTTACTAATTTCAATTCAAATCGCATCGAAGACCCCCAAATTGATAAATTAATATTCCATCCATTAATAATGGATAAATTAATATTCCATATTTGTTCATATGTAGACATACTGCCATTGAATAATTTATTACTGTGTCAGATTTACATTTACTGATTTCAATTTAAACCTGTTCATAGCATCGGAAACTCCCAAGTTGATAAATTAATATTCCATATTTGTTCATACGTTGACATACTGCCATTAAATAATTTTTTACTGCGTCAGATTTACATTTGGATTTACATTTACTGAAAGTCAATTGAGACCTGTTCATCGAATCGGAAAACCCTAAATTGATAAATCAATATTCCATATTTGTTCACATGTTGACATACTGCCATTGAATAATTTTGTACTGTGTCAGATTTATATTTAGATTTACATGTAGATCTACATTTACTGATTTCAATGTAGACCTTGTGTTCATCGCATTTCGAATTGATTACCTGGAATGGCTTCGTTACGGAATAACAATGGCTGGTCCCTGTACTGCAAATAATACTGCAAACGCGCAATCTCATGATGAGTCGATAAAAGATCATCCATGGTAACCCTCGTGCATTGTTTTATCCTGAAAATGTCCTGGATATATTTTCCGAAATAATGAAACAAAACACATTGATACCTGTAATCTATCCTGTTGCAAAAATCCCACGCACTCGAGGTACACTTGACCTCCCTGTCTATGGGTTTCTCGAACATGGAGAACCTCCAGAATTCAGGTGGCATGGGTTTCATCCCCAATGAAGTGAAGAACTCCTCTGCTATTTGGAACATCCTTAAACAATTTTCAGTTTACAAAACGCATTCAAACGAGTGTTAGTATTTCACAAGGTTACCTTAAAGGTGTGAATCCTTGAATCATCATGTCCAGAGAAACATCGAGCTTCCGGCTTGCTGGGAAGGGCTGAATGACGTCAAAGATGTCCTCCCAATTCTGGGCCCACATGTTCCCCAAAATATGTGCCGGAAGTGGGCCATCTCTTCTGATTTTGTCGCCGTATCTTTCGTACAGTTTGGTCCTGACGTACGTGAAGAGGTTCTTGTAGAGGTGCATGATGGCTGACATGATGTCTGCTGTGTTCTGATGGAAGTGCTCGTCCTCGAAGAGCTCTCTCATTTGGTCCCCAGCATTCTCGAAGCCTGGAGACCATAGATTCAAGGTTGCTCTGAATGGATATCAATCAGTAGATTTGATACACAAAAATGGGTGGGACAAACAATACAAAGCTGAAAGTCATTCGATAACTACTTGTGCATTCTGCCAAATCTTGTGTTTACTACTCCAAAAATATAAACTGACAAATTCTTGTCTACCGTTTAACCTAGCTGCTTGATTGGCAAGCTGAATGTATCTCATGTATTTGTTCTTCAGTTGAGGTCCAGTTGCTTCGTGCCAAGCGTGCCAGTAATACAACAGCTCGTCGTAGTCCTTCGATCGAGCCATTATTGTATTGACATCTGAAGAATATTTAATGATCAATTACAGTGGGTGTACAAAGTGTTCGTACACCTTTTAAAATAGAATAACTTTTTTATAATTGTACCAAACGACCTGATTTTTTGTAATCAATTAGAAGCATTGGTTTACAAAATGATATGCAAAAAAGATTTTCCAAAAATTATAATTTCCAAGGTTACATGTAAAAATAAAAACGGCATTTCTTAAAACTTTTTTATTTGGGCCCTTAAAGAAAATTTAATATATATGTTTTGTATATAGTAGTTACACACATGCTGAAAATTTAGAGCTACAAGCGGTTAAAAATTGTGAAAATCGACTTTTGATCAGTTTCTGCATAAAATCCACAGTATCGTACATCTTTCGATGCGTGTCGTTGTTTCCTACGTCAATCGATTTCGATGAAATTTTCAGTATGTGTATAACTAACATAGATCTACAAAACATATATTTTAAATTTTCATTTAGGACCCAAATAAAAAAGTTTTAAAAAATGCTGTTTTTATTTTTGTATGTAACCTTGTAAATTGTAATTTTTGGGAAATCTTTTTCGCGTATCATTTCGTAAACCAATGCTTCTAATTGATTATAAAAAATCAGGTAGTTTGGTACAATTATAAAAAAGTTACTCTATTTTAAAAGGTGTACGAACACTTTGCACACCCATTGTATTTAATTGTACGTCTTCTGACAAGGAATCTCATTTTTAGGGAAATGGTGTTGCAAACCGTGGTCCAAAGTCAAGTCACAATTTGCACCGACAGTCCTGTAGGGACACATTCTCGTTCTCGTGTATATCTCCTTCATCTCCGCGATTAGGCTGTGTATCTGCAATTGATTTTCTCTATTATTATTACGTCTTCGTTCGATCGATATAAAAATTTACCTCGTTGAATTTGTCGTCGGTGAGAGAATTCCGACCTTTGACAGCGATCATCTTGAGCTCCCTTCTCGCCAGAGGATCAGGGATTCGGCTCCAAGCGAAGCCGACAGCCTTCTTCCAGGATATCCTGTCGAATTTCAATTTCAACGCCTGTTCTTCCAACTAAAATCAAATGGGACACGATTTATTCAGTAGAATATCTACGAACAGGTAATTGTTCAACACTGGGTTTACTTCAAATGAGGTCGAATTGACGGGTTCTAATATTTTTAATTTGCGATTATTAAGGCGGTAGACTAGATTCCCGTTCTCATTTCTCGATAATACAAAAATGGGGTTTTTCAGTAGTCAAGAACGCTAAATAAAAGATCGATCCAGGGCGCTATCGCCCTCAAAAGTCCTATTTTTTCGTTTACGAGGCCAATGGCGGATTTAACGGTAAGCGGACTAAGCGGGGGCCCGGGATACCATAGGGCCCCTAATTTCGCAGCATTTATTTTTTCTACAAAATTTTTCATTACTTTTCTTTTTTGTTAACAAGTTTATAAGAGTTTTCTTGCAACTTCTATTTCTAACTTGAATTTGAGGGCCCCAAAATTTTTAATGCTTGAGCCGTCACTGTAGGAGGCGTAATTTGCATTATTCGGCAGCATGTAGCTATGAAAATAGCATGCTTCCAAATAATGAAAATTACACTGCCGAATAATGCAAATTGCGCCTCGTAAACGAAAAAATAGGACTTTTGAGGGCGATAGCGCCCTAGATCGATCTTTTATCTAGCGTCTTTGATTACTGAAAACCCCCATTTTTGTATTAACGAGGAATGAGAACGGGAATCCTGCACCCTTGCAATCCTGGAAAAAGGAGTCTAGTCCCTTAAGATTGTAAAGATGCTTCCGCGAGGAATTATTTACCAAATTGATTTCTTTCGGCATATATTATTAGAAAAATGGCCAAAAATTTGGATAGACACATTCTTGTTACGTTTATAAACTAATGTGGAATATGAGGTTGTTGCATAAGAAATGTCCGATTTTTAGCAATGACATTGAACAAACCAATTTTGTACCCGATGTATTCTATCTACAAATTCCAAGTTTCTTGATTGTATTACGGTAAAAATAAGATATTATGGTCATTCACATTTTATCATTTACAAGATTGTTATCTTGATTTTGCAGTTATTTTTTACCATCAACGATTGTTAATTAATCACCACACATTTTGACCAAAAATCACATAAAAGTTATTTTTCCAGACATACAAAAGGAATACACGACAGTCGTGTTGGTTGACGTTGAAATAAACTTAATTTAAAAGTAAAATTATACATCTAAATTAAAATTGAACATAGGATGTTAACACTAAACTTACCAAGCTTTAGAAGCAACAGACACGTGGTTGCCTTATAAAAATGACAAGATTTAATTCATTTAGACTTTGCGCGGTTCTTATTATGATATATGTGCTCTAATAAAGATATTTATTAAGTCATTTCCTACAAAAGCATCTTTATAATTTCATTAATTGTGAAATAATAAAATCTAGAACCGTCGTGGTTCCTAATCGTGGTACGTTTAGTGTTAAGGATTAGCTTTGTACCACAAAGTTTCTAGAGAGCGAATGTTTATGCAAAATAAAAATTTTCTAACTGAATTGCAACAATCTCGACTAAAATAGAAATTCATCTTCTTTCTTAATATGTTTGATAGATTCAAGATAATATAACAGTATTATTAAATTCTTCAAATGTTTTCACTGTTTTAAATTACACCTACCCATTTTTGTCATAAATGCATAATATCCGCTGTCTATTCATATAATAAACTTATAGACTATAACAGCATTTCTTGATCGAAACGTTTTATAAGAGTCGCATTCTTCGCATAAAATCGGACATTTCATATGCAACAACCTAATAGTTATTTCTAGAGTTCCGCAAACCAAGTGTTAAAAAACGTTACCATCCTCTTCCGGTTGATTTCAGTGACATTGGTAGCGAAGTTCCATTGCGCAGTCATCACTCTCATGCACATCGCGGATGCCTCGCTGTCATACTCCCTCAAAAACTGGAGCGCGTCTCCCAGGTTCACGTTCATACCCTTAAAAATCATAAAAGTTGCTACTACTAGCCCAGATACCACGCACGTGGCTTTCTAATTAGAATTTCAAATCCAACATCGAGCTAACATCTCCCGAAGACTAAACGTTCCCTCGAGCGTGTCGGACAAGTAGGCTCGTATCAAAGCGTATCATCTACCGAATACCGTTAACGCCGATCGAGGAGACAATAATCGTTCGAAACTCAGTTCCTTACCTCCAAATACTTCTGAAAGCTTCCTCTGACGAGGGAACAAATCGTTATCGCTAGGACGAATTTCCCCGCGGTCGTCATGTCGGCTGCTTTCGAAGAGGACTCGGAAATCGGTCAAACGCAACGAGAAAGCCGACGAACTTTCCCGAGATCGGCTTTATTTGTCATCGAAACTCGACTGCAGGATGTTCACGCAACGGGGCATTGGCTAATCCCTTCGCGCACTATCGACGATGCTGTTTGAATCATTTTAACAGGTCGTCCAGCGGTGATTGTTTCACAATTTTCGAAAGTCGGCGGTCCATCGCTCAGAACTGTTTAATGGATCCTTCAACCGCAATACCAATCAATCGACAAATATTAATAATATTGTACCAAACGAACTTCCCTTTAGTGCAGCAAAATTATAGAAAATTAATCAGTAAATCAAGTGTTAATTCCTATATCGCAAATTTACAACACTCTTATTTCTAAAACAGAATTTTAAGCTTCTTTTTAGTACCGCACAATTATAGAAAATATTAACATAACAATCCTAGTTCCGAGAAGATATAAAGTCTAAAATAAATTTAATGCAATTAAATTATCTGCTTTTTAGACAGAAGCTACAAAAACATCTGTTTCTTTTTTAAGCAATTCTAACGAGTTGAAAATAGTGCGACTGTATTTTTATTAAACGTTTGATCTAATCATTGGTTTGACAAGAGAATAGAATCCGAAGTCTGATGATGACACTATAAATTTCTTCATAAATCCGTGTTAAATCTTAAAGAATCAAATTCTTATTCGCGTCGCGACTTTCGTGTCGAGATTTCAACCTGTCGTTCCACATATTACGGGAGCACGGTTCGATTGTTAGAGACTTCTTTGTCACTGACGAGGGACCACTGGATGAAAGGGAGTGTCCCGATCGGATTTTCGACTGTCACTGGGGATTCGGTAGCCGATCGAACATCCGCCGCGTCGATGTTGTCGTCGCGGTAAAACTGAATCGCCGTAGAAAAGAGAAACATGGTCTTCCGGGACGGATATTCCACGGGCGAAAAGAGGAAGGGACAGGCATCGCCGGTGCGTGAAGCGTGACCACCCAACACACACCGCGGCACACGCCAAAATCCTTCCATCTTCGACTTCGTTTGTATTTCTTAACGCGCTCATTGCCGCCACTATGAATATAGATCATCAGAGGAAAGGAATCCTGTTTACGAAAGCAAATTGTGTATGTGCGCTGCTCGAGAGGATGGTAACTGGGTCAGGTTGGGGTTGCGGAAACCGGCAAGATGGCGGATCGGGTTATTGGACGAAGCAGGTTGCCCATCGCAAGGTGCAACTTCGATATTATTCTTCCGTTTTCTTCCAATTTTTATCATAAACTGTTGACTTTTTGAGGAACTGTGGCTAGACACAGTTCTTCCATTCTTTTCTAGATTATAAAACATTCTCCATTTTTATTCTCGATCCTCAAACATTCAAGCATGTGTTTCCACGTTAGACTTATTTTTCTTGAATTCGTAAATGGATATTAGATTTATCCATTTGAAAATAGCAATTAATCTCTTACAATTCATATCCTTTCTAGAATAATATCACCGTGTTCTTTACAACAAGATATTTTTTATTGTCCTGTTCTCGATGAATTCATAAATGACTAGATCCTTAATTCTCTCTTCTATTGCATACAATTTTCCAAGTTTAACTCCAAACAGCATTGCAAATTTCTTTAAATAAGACGTGATGTTTACTGTGAATTGTTAGGTTCTTTTCTGGACAGAAATGAATATATACCACACCGTTTCTCGTACAACTATATTTTTTACATACAGAATAATGTTTAAAATTAATTATTAGGTCCTGTTCTCGATGAATTCATAAATTACTAGATCTTAAATTCTCTCTCCTATTGGATAAAATTTTCCAAGTTTATAACAATGCACAACCTAATTATCTTCAAACGGCATTGCAAATTTCTTTAAAAAGAGACGTAATGTTTACTGTGAATTATTAGGTTCTCTTCTGAACAGAAGTGAATATATGCCACACCGTTTCTCGTACAAGTATATTTTTTACACGCAGAAGAATGTTTAAAATTAATTATTAGATCCTGTCTAAAACAATGCGCAACTTAATTATCGTTCTTAAAACAGCATTGTAAACTTCTATAAAAGAAGACACTTTACTGTGAATTGTTAGGTTGTTTTCTGAACGGAAATGAATGGACACCACATCGTTTCTCGTACACTATATTTTTCACTATATTTTTCGATGGTGATTTTACATAATCTGTAGCGCACGGAAAGTACGAGTACCATGGAAAGTGTATGATTGTTTCCTTCGTCTTCGAGACAAGCACCGTAACTCCAATTACTCGGTGGCGTAACCAGTGCCGGTACGAAGCCGCGTAATTTTCTTTTACAGATATAATTGCGTCCTCGCGAAGACTTGTGCGACGGCTGGAAACGATCTCGGATGCCGTCAGTCGGATCATATATAAAAACCATCATGTTGTGAACGGAAGGATCGGGAACACCGTGTCCGATATTCTCTTTTCCCTGAACCAATATTAGGTGAAACATTCATAAAACCAATGAACAACATCGTCCTTTGAATTCACCTCGTAAGCTCGAGTTTAGACTGGCCTGTTTTGCTGTAAATATATTTCAGCGACGCCTGGAATATTATTTGCTCGACGTATTTGCGTCGTTCTAGGAGCTTGTACTTCTTCTGCAAGACCTGCACTTCTGCTTGCAGATTCACGAACTCTAAAATTTCTGGTACCTGCAAATTGCAAGCTAAGATGTTCTTTCTGTTCGAATAATTCAGAGTTGTACGCAATTGTTAAATTATTTTTGCAAGCCCTGCACTTCTGTTTGCAGATTCACAAACTCTAAAATTTCTGGTACCTGCAAATTGCAAGCTAAGATGTTCTTTCTATTCGAATAATTCAGAGTTGTACGCAATTGTTAAATTATTTAACAATTTGCTTTATTGTATTAAAAAGGGGCTTGAAAATCTCCAATTTTTGTGTAAATTTTTTGCTGAATATTAATTCCCTAAATTCCTTAAACGTTTTTTGGAAAACGTTTGTCCCTAAACATCTTTAATGTTTTCAATCTGATCTCTTCACTTTTGTCATGAATTTATTTATTCGTTACGAAGAAAGTTCCTCGAGACAACTTGTCGGGTTCACGAGTGAAATTAATGAACAGATAGAAACTGTGATAACTCACGGAATGGCCATCCATATAATCGATCAGATGGTTCAGTTCAGTCTCAAGTTCTGCCACGTCCTTTCCCACGTGATCGTACTCCGCATGCAGTTCGCGAATCTGTTCATCCCTCTCCGAAGTTTCCTTCTTCAACCCGTTCAAAGATCGCAGGAGGTCGCTCAGCTTCTGCTTATGCTGAGTTAGCTTCAGATGATAGTGTCCTGCGCAACAATTGTACCAGACTGAATAATCTCATTAAATTTTATCGGATTGCCTGTAGATCGAACACTAAAAGGACAATTAACACACAGTTGTTTCAAAATGTATTTCATAAACTACAGTAGTTTCTCTTAGACTGCGGATCTTTATGCAAAATAGAAATGTTCTTCGTCAATTACAAGACACAGGAACCGTATAAAAATTTCTTCCTATCTTCAACAATTTTAATAAATTGAAGATAACACATGGGCGTTCTTAAATCGTCTTAATGTTTTGACTGTCTTAACCCTTGTGTAGTCAACTGGGTACCCGGACACCCATTTACTGTATTTCTTTCAACAATTTGTTAATGTTCCTCTAGAAATATTACAAAATTTCTCTGAATGTCCATTCTTTACTCGCTAATACAAAGTAATGTAAAGTCGCGTTATTTTGCAAACGGCTGTGTTCTGCACGGAGAAATATCGTGTAGGGACACTATTTTTTTATGACTGAGTCTACCGAAAGTACAAAGGAAGCCGAACGTAGAAAAGGACAGCATATATTGCGCCCGAAACTTTCATTGTCAATTAAACCACTAAATACAGTTGAAATTATATCGCGTTTAGTGTCATTTTAATCAGAAAAATGCCACAAATAAGTTGGTGACTGTCCCATAAGAAAATAATGAAAAATAAAGAAGTTTTGTAGTTGGATTGGTTCGATATACCCGAGCCGAGATCAGATTACGCGGCATGTTTACACTGCTCGGAGACCGAGACTCGAGCTTCTAGGCCCCTGCGGCGTTGCCCCTCAGTGGAGGGGGTACTTGGGGCACTTGACAAATTCTGAGTAGGCGGTCGCTGAGAAATAACGCGACTTCACTGTATATTAATTTAGTCTTATAATGCGAATTTGTGCAAACATGTTAAATACAAAAGGTTTTAAATAATCTATACATTTTGGTTGACTACATAAGGGTGTAGTTTAACTACATCCACCCATTTTTGTCAGAAATGCGTCAAATCCGCAGTTTAGTTTCCCTTTATCGAATGTTTAAGATTATTGGGTTATTGCGTGAATGCCTCGGCACCTGCGATCTTCTTCATGTCGAGCATGTAGATCGTCTTCTCCTCGATCATCCTTACGTAATCCTTGTTCTGGATGTTCAATTGTTCGAAGTCAACGGCGCGGAGCGCCTCTCCGAGCTCCTCCCTCTGGACCAGCTGCTGTCTAGTCTTTGTGATCAGCATCCTATGAGTTGCGCTCTTCAGCCTCAGTCTCCCTATTATCGTATTCGCCGATCTAAGCCACTCTTCGATGTACCTTCGCGAGAGAGTCGACAGGTGAGCTACAAGTTTCGCCGACATGACGATGCACCTTGGCGCTTGTGTGATCACCTGGTAATTCTCTCGGCTGGGATTTTCCCGGTGATGGGGTCCACGCCTTTCACCACCACGTTCTCTTCGAACTCCTGCTTCGCCTCCTGCACCTCGCTTATGCGAATCTCCAGCTCCTCGATCTCCGCCCTCATTACCATTGTTCTCTTCTGCACTATTAACCTCAGCTCCTCCAAACTCTTCGTCATCTCGTCCACCTCCTTCTTCGCCATCACCATGCGGTGCGCTATCGTGATTCTGATCGGTTTGGATCACACATAAAGTAAAGGCGTGAATAATACTGAATGCCTTTTATATCCTTTATGAAACAGAGAGACTCTATGCGTGACAATACTGTTCGAACTTCTTACATTGTGTAACGAAGCTAACTTTTTCAGAATAATTGTATTATTCAAAATTGATAGACATTCTTGACCATCTTCGAAAACCAGAAAACTTTGAATTGACCATACAGGTGGTTATTTTGATATCGTTTACTTGCAACGTTGCAACGATTAGTATAAGTTACAAGTAATAGGGCAAATACAAATGAAACGGACTTATTAACATATAAAATCTAATTTAGGAACAGATTAGGTAAATGTTTCGTAATTAATATGAGAAACTATCTTTTTTGAAAGATTATTACGTCCAGAAATATTATTTTTCACGTTTTTCTGAAGAATGGTCAACTACTGAATTATTAAGTTCTGTTAGTAATGTTTACACAGCGGATCTTTACGCAAAATGAATAAATAATATGTTCAATAGATTGAAAATAATATAACAGTAGCTTTAGATTCGTCTAATGTTTCAAGTTGCACCTACTCATTTTTGTCATAAATCTATAAAATCCGCAGTCTAGTTAATGTTACAAATTAAATTTTCTAATTGTCAGTTTCACCGAATGGAGTCGTTGAAAATCTTCGAAGGTGGTTTAAAAATTGTTGGGCTGCGAACTACAAAGGTGAATTTGATTATTAGGCTGCGGATTTTATGGATTTATGAGTAAGCAGTGGACACATTAAAAAGATTTAATGACATCAGCTTAATCATTTAATTAAAAAAAAAGAAAGAAATTTTTATTTCACTCCTGTGTCTTGTAATTAATGTAGACATTTTTTAATTTGCATAAAGATCCGCAGTCTAATGATTATTTTCCATCGAGACTCTCAGTAGTGGCTAACTTTGAACTATCGGCGGCTCTCCATGTGGGGAACACACTCGGAATTTTAGTTTCGGAAGCCGCGCTGATTATGCTGGGCGTGCTGACAGTACTGCTAATTGTTTTGCGCCTTAGTATTTCCGGTATAGTCATCATGCTCTCCCGAAAGCTCATGCGGGATGAACGCATCGATATCATGTGCGTTATTCTTCTTGCGTACCTAGTCTTCTCCAAAAGTTGCGTTATGCCTTCACGAAATATTATCCTTGCTTATTCTTAGGATTATAATTAGGATTATAATTAGGTTTGAGGATTTTAAATTTATATAGAATAATTCAAATTATTATATAAATTTAAAATTGAGAGGATTAAATTTATATAATATAATTCAAATTTAGTATTTAAATTTAAAATTGAGGATTTTAAATTTATATGGGACAATTTAAATTACTATATAAATTTAAAATTGAGGAATTAAAATTTATATAATACAATTCAAATTATTATATAAATTTAAAATTGAAGGGTTTAAATTTATATAATATAATTCAAATTTAGTATTTAAATTTAAAATTGAGGATTTAAAATTAAAAATTGAGAATTTTAAATTTATATGGGATAATTTAAATTACTATATAAATTTAAAATTGAGGAATTAAAATTTATATAATACAATTAAAATTATTATATAAATTTAAAATTGATATAATAATTGGTCTTGGGAATATTTTACAAAGAAATTAGGCTCGAGAAAAATTTTCTGAAATCCATGGTGGTGAAGGACGATTGAGAAAGTTACCCTTCATAATTTCCGGATCAGTTCGCGTGATGTACCGTTCGTAAACGTCGTTCTCCAAAGTCAGCAACCAAATCTTCTGCAGATTATCGTCCTGCATCTGCCGCAATTCTTCGAACGTCATGGCTAGAATCGAAGAAACTTTGAATCACTTCGAATCCTAGAATATAGTGTAATCGATACAGACAATCGTATTCTATGTCCTCTTCCTGTTTCTGGGTCATTCGTGACGCAAAGCTGAATACACTCCCTCGAATCGACATGGGAGCCATTTTGCACTAGTCACGAGCTAGATAAATACAACTAATTAAATTCTAAACCTGAACACACTTAATAAAACAACCAAAATCACGTACCTCTTCTATCAGAAAGAAAAATAAGGGTTTGTGAAACTGTGTGGCACTTCAATATTTAGAATTTAGAATTTCTTAGTTAAAAATCCACAAAAACCTGCAGCAAATTGTTAATTCAGAGGTGAACATCAGAACCAGGTTATGTGAATAATGTTTCGCTAAATTCAGACGATTGAGCAATCATTAGGTGAGTCATTTCACAATCTCGTGATTTATTCGGTTATGTACAAAGTGTAACAAATTTTCATGGCACGTGAGGAGAGTAACATTGCAACAGTGTGACCAAATGCTCGTCTACGATTCCTCGGATTCGTCCAGCAGAGATTCTCTCTCGATTTCTACGTCATTGACGTACAAAGTGTACGTTAGTCCAATCTCTTTTTTGCCAGAGCTCTGCGATCGAATCGAGGCTGGAATTTCTCCTATCGCGAAAAGAATTTCCGCGCCATCGTCGGTGAAATCGTTCTAGAAAATGACGACTCGAATTAGCATTCATGGTAACTGTTAGGGGAGACAGTGTCTTACCTCGGTCTCGATCTGGTCGCCGTTTACCCAGACATTCTGCGTTTGTTTATCTGTTAGAAAATACCACAGTGTTATTCAATATACAATTTTTAATTCCTCAATGAATTGTGAAAATCGAGTTGATCAGCTCGAAGAAAAAAATTGAATAGATAAAATTCAAACTTGTAGGAAAATTTTAAAACTTGAAATACGATTTCTCATCTATTAAAATTATTAAGGGAAGAAATAAAATTCTGTTTGGTTCCTAATCCTTGCAATCGATACAGACAATTTTTGTAATCTAGTAATGAATATTCTGAAATATCAAAATCAATTTTATTAATAGGCACGAAAAGGAAGTGAAATTAGATAATCATGACTAGACAGCGGATTTTATGCATTTATAACAGAAACGAGTAGGTTTAACTTAAAACAATGAAAACATTAGAAGATTCTAAAAATACTGTTATATTATTTCCAACCTATTAACCATGTTAAGAAAGAAAATAAATTTCTATTTCACTCCAGGTTGTTGCAATTCTTCTTCTTCGCTGTATAATTATTACCTAGCACAATTCTATATTCTTCGTTTCCGACATTGGCCAGCCAGGTCTCCAAAATTTTCGACTGTGATTGAACAAAGTTCCTGTAGCTCTTCCCATTCACCCACAGGGTGTACGAATATCTTAAGCCTGTTTCCAACAAATTTTTATAACATGTTGGAGTAGAGTTTTAGGCGACGTTGAATAGCCTCACCTGGAATCGGGTTGACTCTGATCACGAATTTGTTGTCGTTGAACATAAAGACTTCATCGCCGACGAGTTGAAACATCCAGTCTCTGTGAAGCAACTCTTTGCCGTCCACTCGAATCACTCGGCGACCTGTCGCTGTGCCATGTTCGAATTCTATCACATGATTGCCGTCGTTTAGGGGAACATTCCACTTGGCTGTTGGCTCGTCATCCAGTGTCTCCAAATTATGCAGACTCCTGGATCATCGATTTTGTTTTTTTAGAAAAGAACGTCACAGCGACTTCTTTAAAAAGTGTTACCAGTGGCATATTCAGAATATCAATTTCTTTAAAGGATAGTTCAATTCAGTCAGGTTAGTACAGTATTTGATTGTATTTGACACTATATTGAATAGAATAAATAGACATCGAGATAATAAGACACCACGCATTCACATTAGTCGTCGATTCCATTCATGACCCACAGGTTTGAAATACAGGACAGCGTATTAATAATTCCCATTATTGATCAAACGTTTAATTGTTTCCCATACATGCTACGTCGCTCCACGTATAATTGCAACATTTACAAAATAGAAGTCCCAAAGAATAAATCACCACATACAGAATAGGATTGGTCACAATTTGTACAAAATTTTATGAATTTTGTTTACTCCGTTCGACTCACCTCAACAGAATAGCAGCCATCATACCTTGCTACTCGTTCCACCTGCACCTGAACTGGCTTGCTTATTGATCGAATTCACCAGGGAAATTATTCGAATCGATAGCCTAACCACCTGACGTCCCAGCACGACGCAATCATGTTACAACAATATTGTTTATTGCAACTCTCCTTGAATTACAACTTCGTGAACGAAGTGTTCCTGTTTGCACATTTTATTCAACTTGATACATTTCATAACATAGCATAATTCATAACATAATTCAATGATTTTATAACAATATTATTGATCGCATTCTTCTTGAATTACAATTTCTTAAACGAAATGTTCCTGTTTGCCACTTTATTCAACTTGATACATTTCCGATATAAAATTGACGAGTATAAAACATATTAGAATTATTATAAATCTGAAGAATTATTCAGCGTTGGCTGGCAACAATTGACCCGAGCACGGCCCGAATCCGATTCTATATCCGTCGCCGACACAGTAACCTGGAAAACGACAACCGTTTCAAGAACTATCGATGAGATCATGTGAAACAAAACCTAGCGAGAGCGCACCTCGAATGATCACCAGGTCGCCATCTTGCAGAAACTTCCGGGTCGTGCCGTCTTTTAACGGGATGTTTTTATGTTTCCAAGACAGCTCGAGCATGGAACCATAAGAATCCGGCGACTGAAGGCGCAAGCAGAAACATTACAAATTAGTGCGACATTGTTAGCGAAATTAATGTCGGTATGTCGACGGATAAATGTTAGGGACGCACCTCGCCACTTATCGTACCGGAAGCCATTAAGTCACCTGGATTGATATTGCATCCGGTTACGGTATGATGAGCTAATTGCTGCTGGGGTGTCCAGTACTGGTATTTGTAGTTGCTGCGACAGATCGTGGTAGCGGAACTTCGTGGCGCTGTACCAGGAAAAAACATAGTTATTTTATCCGGCAAAGTAGTTACACGAATTCTATATGAATAAACATTGGTCTCACGTTTGATGGCAACCTCCAATTTGATGTCGAAGTTACAGGATTCACTGTGCTGTAAATATGGGAAGGGTTTTGGATCTTGAGAAACGTTAGGCACCTTGAAGGCCTCCAGCGCTTCCATGGTGACCACCCATGGGGATATGGTGGTCCCAAAATTCTTCGCTCCGAAGGGACCCAGTGGAACGTATTCCCACTTCTGTATATCCCTCGCTGGAACATTTTAATAACAAAGGAATTGGAACATTTTCACTTGATGATCTTTCCTGTGTTTACAAATATTATCTTTCAACGAAACTTCAAGGACAATTGTTAGGTCGTTTGAAAAGCAAAAATATCTCATATTTTTGCTAATAAAAAACAGAAATTCTACGAGCATGAAATCTTTAAGTTGCCTGAAAAATCGCAGAGGATCACAGAACAAAATGTTATAAAACTTATTCTAAATAGTAAAAAATTGAGAAAACGGAATGACTTTCCGAACGACCTAGTACTTTAAGAAACATACTAAAAAGTGGTTGTAAACGTAAACGTTTCTTAAAAAGCTGCACAACATCTAAAAAGAAGCTCAAAAACTATCTCTTTCTACCAACCACCATGACTTTATCTTTTAATATCATCTTGTTCGCTCATTACCGCTCCAGTCATTCATGGTGACCATTCCAAAAATATGATCATATGCTTCAGACGCTGGGACAGTATCCCCTAAGTTGGTAGATGGTCCTCCAACAAAGAAAGCGACTTCTAATTCAAAGTCCATCAACCTGGATGGCCCGAAAGCTGGGTCTGCACCTTCCACCGGAAGTGTCTGGCCACGAGGTCGTTTGATTGGTGTCCCGGAGACAACGACAGAGCTTGCCCTCCCATGATAAGCGACAGGTAGATGTTTCCTACAATTTGAACCCCGTTTAAACCGTCTATAATCGCGTTGTTGGTTAAGAAAAAATTACCAATTTGGCATCAGAGCATTTTCTTTCCCACGGAACATGATGCCCACGTTGGTAGCATGATGGATCGAAGAATAGAAATCTGTGTAGTCGCCGATTTTTGCTGGCAAGTGCATCGTGGCCTCTCTTTGAAGGACGAATGCTCTGCGCAATGGGGATAGTGTTTGTAGAAAATTGATTAATCATTTATTCAGCATTTTCTCGAATAATTGTTTTACTTTGAACGGATGTTCGGTTTCTGCAAGGTTTCATTACTGGCTGATAATAAGTTCTGGAGTTTGGCTCTGGCTTCTAACCAGCTGGGTCTTCCCAGAGCCATGAAGTCGTTGAGGCAATCACGGCGGAAGACATCTTGCTTGTTTATCAGCAGTGGCCCATCGAAGAGGTCAGAGATAACGGATAAGTCCAATATCTGGTTGCCAATTGCTACGCCTATTCTCTTTTGCGGCTGGAAGAGATCTCTGCATTAGCGTCAGTCGATAGTATAGTTTCGAACATGGCAGTTATTGATTTTTCCACTGAGAAACTCGGATATCGTGGAAGATTAAAGCGTTCGAGGCTCAATATTACTTTGAAAATATCCGAAATTTAGACTATAAATCGAGGAATTTTATTTAGTAGTAATTCAAATTCAGTTAATAAACGCTGTGAAGATTTATAATACCCGCCATTTCTTTCCTGGTCACTGCTAACAGATGGCGATTTGCTTGGTACAATTCCACGAGGCTCGTCAGCTTTAATATTTAGTTATTTTTACTGTATATTTTCCGTATCGTTACTCTTTTTCCTCTCATTTCAAATATTAAGATAGACATTCAATCGTCATGCGACTGTTTCGGTGATATTCGAGAGAGCTATAGATCGCGACGCAGATGATAACTACGCGGCTATCTATGTACATGTTTATGGCATTTACGATAATGTTTACTCACGTTATTCACTGTCGAAAAGACACCATACGGCAGATTCTCGATGGGGAAATCGCAGTCTGGAGAATATTCGACGAACGACTTCATGATCAAACTGGTTTCGATCGACTGAGCTAAGTCGCCGACTAAAATGTATTTTGCTAGCACGAGTGATAATTCCGCGGAGGCTTGTCAAGGCCGACTGGCCGCTATGAGATAATTTATACACCTGTTTACAGACGCGATCCCCCAGTCAAACTTGTTTTGAATTATTCCCACTGTTTACTAGGAGCGCCGGGTGTTAATAATTAATTAGACTGGCTCGTGATTGGAGAACAGCTTTGAGAATTTTTATAGGTAGCAACAAAGGTGATCTAAATCATCATCTTATGACTTGAACATTGCTAATTCTTTGCTAACAATTTTTTACAGAACAAAATCTACTTCGATGCTCCAAAGGTCATCTTCGATTTCATTAAATTTTATACAACGGGCTATAATTATTGGCTTATTATATATTAATATTTGGGCTATTATAATTACTGGCTTATTTTTGGAAGTATGCCACTAATTTAATTTTAACACTTGATCCTGAAGGGTTTCCGGGATCATAACATATTCGTGCACCCTTTTAGGCTAACGGCTACCTGTGTACCAAACTTCAGCTTTCTATGTCTTCTTTGTTTCGAGATTTCTTTATCCTAACAGAAGACAAAGGGACTGGCAATTGTACATTACAAATACACTACTGTGCAAAAGAAAGAAGCACCGAAGCAGCCATATTTAATAGAAAAGCGTAAAAAATTAAATAAGAACACAGTAAATTTTGAAAAAGGATTCCGCTGTTTAATTGAATAGTTCTGAGAATATATGTGTCATTGCGGATCATCTAATACTTTAAATGCAATAAATCAATCATTGTACAATACAATTTCTACATAAAGATATCTTCCCAGAATCGGTGGACATTTTTTTTATTTTCTCAACCGCAAAGGAAATAATTACGTTATCGCGGATAAGTTGTCGAACAATTAAAATTGTTTTCAACGTAAAATGACTATTAGGGAATGAAGAGAATCTTTATTTAGCCACTGTTTCCCACAATCGACGGAGATTATTTCCATTTTCTAATCCCAGAAGGAATAACTCGATTCCGATATTGGGGGTAAGGTGTCGAATAATTAAAATTGTTTTCAATGTAAAAAGACTACTAGGGGATGAAAAGAATTTTTATTTAGTCCCCGTTTCCCAGAATCGATGGATATTATATTTATTTTCTCAACCCCAAAGGAAATAACTCGATTCCGATATTGCGGATAAGTTGTTGAATAATTAAAATTGTTTTCAACGTAAAATGACTATTAGTGTAAATATAAATGATTATTAGTCTAAAATTAGATAAATGACTATTTAATCGATGGATATTATATATTTTTATTTTCTCAACCCCAAAGGAAATAACTCGATTCCGATATTGCGGAGAAGTTCTCGAATGATTTTTTACCGTTAATAGTTTAATAGTTTGTCATTATATTTTATAATTATACTGAGTGCTTCTTTCTTTTGCACAATAGTGTATGTCCCGATGATTGGTATGTTATTTCAAACACAATTAGTTCACAGGATCAATTTTAAGCAGATTAGGATCCTCCCAGCTACATGAGGGGCGGGAGCACGAGTGGAGGGGAAGAGAGGTTACCCTCTCTCTGCCAGCACCGGACGCATGCACGTAACGCGTCACGTGACCGGACCGCGTGGGGAGTAGCGTCGTAGAGGGGGAAGGTAGAGTAGGGACACAAATCTTAATCCTCCATCTGGATTCTCGTGACGAAGGAGTCGTTTGGGTACATTGAATCTCTCCATGAAATTTCACGTAACATGTATTGACAATTCGGGATAACAGCAGTTTATTAGACATTGATATACAGTGGATAATAAAGTCAATTAGGTTGATAGGTGGTGGTACTCGTCGTACAACAAGATCACGACGTGCCAGCAAACATCGCTACTATTATTTCCTCACATACTCCAATTCTCTCTCTCTCTCTCGCTATTTATTTATTTCTCGCTTTTCGTCGCCGGTCTATATCGTTACGCACACGTGGCACATACATATACAGATTTTTATATATATATATAATTAATTCTCTCACCTATGTATATATATAAATGTACTTTTTTCTTTCTTTTTTCTCCGGATTTTTCTCTCGGTTACGTACAATGTATAACGATAACTGGCCCTCGACGATCGCGGGGCACACTATAATTGTTTTTTTTTTTAAACAACTCTCATCGTTCTGGAAGACTTTTGGGACTTTGTTGTTGTTCTCCTTGCTCCGTTACCAACTTAGACTAATAATTAACGATAATGAGGTCAGGGTCGCTCACCCCGGGCCGTTCTCGATAAATCACACGGAAAGGAATTGACCAGTGTGGATTACGCTTGTGCCGATTTCGTCGATATTCTGGCAAAGGTGCAAATCATTTCTAACAAACGGTGCATGTGCGTTTACGGTGCGGTGCGCGATTAACAGTTTAATAAAGATGCAACTAACGGCAAACGTGCAATCGAAGTAACAGAGTGCATAACGATACGTTAAACTGTGCAGTGAACAAAAATCGTACGCAACAACAATGTCGCAACAATCGAATACGCATTGGCAATATATTCGATTCTTACGAGCACGACGACTGCAAATGTTTATGCAATGTCACTCGTTAGTTCATCAATTTAATAAGAACTTTTACATTAAACACAAATTATTAAAGAGGCTGGTTTCTTCATTTCAACAAGTCTATTTTTCCTCATTTTTAAATCATTCTTCAATTTCCTATTACATCTTCACATAACCGGGACTCTATTTTAATAATAAAATTGATATCTCTTTCGAGTAAAATGAAACATAAGTTTTCGTTTCTACGTTCGATAATTAATGTCACGAAGTAGACTTTCTAAAAATAAGGAAATCAGCCGAATAATTTGTGTTCACTCAATTTGAATGGCCCTGTATTAAAAAGAAAATGAATCATTTAGCGAGTATTCGGACCTAGCGACAAATGCATAAAATTCGCAGTCCGACGGCAACAAATAGTATTTACAAGCGTTCGAGCCGGGTCTCGGAGGAAATCGGCACAAGAACAATGTACAAAACCGTCTTGAGCATCGGCACTGTCATGGCGGCCGTGCATATATCACGCATAATATTCGCGAACGACATCGGATCCCTAAATATCGAAGGGCTCGAAGATCTTCTCTCTACTGAAGACTGGCTTGTCGTTCGTTCCCATCACCGTACAACTATATCATTTCTTTTTTGTGATACACCCTTGCTTTGACATGTTGCGTAGACAAAGAAACTCGTAACGCCGATAAAATTGTGGACAATCAACAACAACGGTTCGATAGAGCGTCTCTTGCAGGTATCGGTATTATGGTCAGATGGATATCTCTTGAATTCTTCTTCGTTTCAAAAATATCTTTCATCCCCCCACCCCGTGCTTTATTGTCTAAGGAATCTCTTCCTCTTTTTCGAGCTCGACTTTCGTTCCCTTGCCGTCACCCCATGAATCGTTAACGTGCAATTATCAGCTAATAATTACGTACGTGATCGAACTGCGAGCGTTTATTTATTATTTCATTTCCAATTTATATTTTACTCGCTGAAAAATTTTTACCATATTTTTGAACGCACTCGAAACGTTCGCAGTTCGTGATCTCTGAATTTTCGTAATAATTTTTGAAGTTTTCGTGTGATTCTTTCGGTTTCTCGTCTCTGGCTTCGGTTCTTTCGAGTCGTCGATAGTCGACGGGAGAAGGAAACGATAAATTCGTCGATTTTTAGTAGAATAGATACATTTACGCACCTCCACACGCTTTACATCTAAACAGTTTCTCGTAATTCACGACTCACCTTCCTTGTTTACATTTGTTTACTCGATGGCTAGTGATTCGAAAGCTATAATAGAGTCGATCGGTGCTCGAGCGTTCTCGTTTCATTCATTTCTTCGAACAGATTGAAATTTCTTCGTCGTTTCTCTCTTTGGAAATATTTCACGGGCGAAAATATCGTAAAACTTCCGCTGGAATAAGAAGGAAACGATATTCTTCGCGATTTCGATCGGAACGAGCTCGCCTGTTCGTGAGTGAATGGAGGCCTACGCGGTGACGAAGTTGTCCTAACAGTGTCGTAGAATACGAAAACGCGTGACAGACTACCCGAAAAGTAACACTACCAAGTCGTAAAGAAGAGAAGGAGATTGAGGGACCGGTTTTTGCAATGAGTACGAAGATAATCGACGAACTAAATGACAACCGTTCGCGTGAATACTTGAAAAAGCATGTACTTTCATGGGTTTGTGTTTTGTATCTTTAAAATCTCAACACTAAATATATATATATATATATTTATATATATAATATACGCTTTGTTCTTTATATATATTTATACTTTTTTTTTGTTATTAAATACATTTATACTTTTTTTTTGTATAGTAATGGATGCGGGCCATTTTCCTTGTACCGTCGCAAACGATCAGTAAGTAACAAATCCGTTTAATCTCTTCAACAAAATAATTCGCAGCATAGGCTGATATTAAATCTCTATGCGAAAACAAATTAATCGCTATCCCTATCGTAACTATCCCCGTAGCGTACCGTTCCGAGTAAAAATATTTTGTACCTGTATATCTCGTTTGTTGACACTTGATCTTTCAATTATTTCCGCAAATGTTTATTCCACGATAAATCAAACTTTTTCTTTTTATCGAAGTCGATCAAGTGTCGTGTGGCTTTCGCACACTGAGTCGAGCAGAAACGAACAGATAGAAAATCGTGTGTCGAATGTTTAACTCTTTGCACTCGGAGCTATTTTAACTCGAAAATTAAACATTTCTTTCAATCTAGAATATCTCCATTCCCTATGATTTTGAAAATTTTATGTATATAGAATTGGTATAAATATCTCATACAATACCTAAATGTTTAATAATTAATTGGATACTGATATATTTAATAATCTAAACAATTTTTGAATAATGACAATTTTTAGTGGCGCCTCGAAGTCGCCATTCGAGTGCTAAAGGTTAACAATGATTTCGAAAGAAAATTGTTTGCTGCTCGCTCTTGCCTATCGATTTTCTTTCTTTCTCTCTCTTTCGCCTTCTGTGTCTCGATCGTTAAACGAAGATCAACCGGAAACTGAACACGATCTATCGAAGCTTGACTATTTTACTATTGCTTCGGTTCACGACAATACCCGTCGTCCTCTACGTCCCACTTCTGTTTCATCTTTGTTCTAGTGACAACAGTACAGCTGTGAGGAATGAAGGCTAGTAACATTTACGGCCGGAAGCGTCGCTAGAGTTCTGTAAACCCGACTCCTTCGTTTCATGGATATGCTGTGTGCTTACAAACCTAGAGAACTTACACGCTATGAGTATCCTTCGATCAGTAGCTTTCGCTTTTTAATACGTTGAAGAAGCGTTTATTCGTACTACGAACGATGATTTGCTGACCGACTCTCTCCCCCAAACGCCATCTTCGATTCACAAAATTTAACACTAAACCTACCACCACCGATCAATGATCCAGATTTTTTATTTTACAATTATTGGAATAATAAAAATGATTCCATAAGAAATGATGATAGCACGTATTACACAAAGTCTAAATAAAATCAACCTTGTCATTTTTATAAGGGAAAGTGTACCAGTTACTTTTAACACTTTGCACTCCGAATTATTTTTCAATTTTGTTGCCAACAATTCCCTACTATTTTAAGTGTTTTATTTGAAATTTGCTTGGAAGGACAGTCTGTGACTGCTATTTATTTTAAATAATTTTGTGTACTAAGTTATACTTGTGGAACTTATATTTATTTTTAAAAAATAAGACAATTAAAGAAATAATGGAAGTACCAAATTTCTCTAATGTCGAATGTGACTCGACAAAGGAGTGCAAAGAGTTGAGACTCGATAGGTCTAGTGTTAAACATTACCAAAACAATCGGAACTTTCGGAAAAACACCGCGTCTCTGTTAGCCTGAAAACGGTATTGTAGGTCGTTGAACAGTTAAGTGATTAGTCGAAAATATATTCTCGTTGAAAAACGTCGGAAATCTTCCTATTCGGAGAACTGTTCAAATATCTTTCAAAAAATTCAATTAGTGCCAATATATTCGATGTATTCGCCCAGGAACCGGTAAAATCAATTAACGGTTCGAGGTGTGTCGGAGAGAGCCAGCGCGCGTCTGCCACTTAAATTAGCTAAACATGATTGCGAATTTTCTGTTTTTGGCCTCCGGAAGTTTTGTACACGCGTAATGGAACGCGACGCGGTTCTCCTGTTCACCGATATGAGATTTCTTCTATTATGTATACATATACGAGGAGGATTGACTTGGCGTCGCGACACCGCGGCTGATTATGCTACTAATTAGAGCAGGCAGGTTTCTTACAGGTCGTGGCCTAACCGGTCCATCTCGGACAGCAGGAAGTCGACGTCCTTTTCCGTTACCGCGGCGCTCGAGATGATATTCCTGAAGAAGTTCGGTCGACGATCGTCTGGCTGGTAGCCGACCATCAGTGTCCCGGCTTGCATCATGCGACTCTTCAGGATCGGGCAGATCTGCCGAAAAATTTTTATTCAACTCCACCGTTACATAAAAAGATCCTGAAGACCAATTTCAATTTTTGAAGGTCATTAAAACGGGCTTCACGTCAGCTAGGATCTTCATCCTTTCGAGATCGTTCTTCAAAAATTTTTATTCAAGTCTACCGTTATAAGAAATAATCCCGAAGACCAATTTCAATTTCTGAAGGTCATTGAAATCCTTCAAAGGATTAATTGTGGTTTCTTGATAAAATACAATGGGTTTCACATCAGCTAGGATCCTCATCCTTTCGAGATTGTTCTTCAGGAATAATTGAAATTTTTAGAAAATTTTTAGGAAGAGTTCAGTTAAAATCCTTCAAAGGATTAACTGTGGGTTGATCAAATACAATGGGCTTCACATCAGCTAGGATATTCATCCTTTCGAGATTGTTCTTCAGGAATAATTGAAATTTTTAGAAAATTTTTAGAAAGAGTTCAGTTAAAATCAAATTCAAGATAAAATTAAAATCAAGTTCAGTTCAAATAAGTCTCACATCGGCTATGATCTTGATCCTCTCAGGACCATGTGGCATATTCCTGACGCGCGTCGGCAGGTACCAGAAGCAACAATTCACCATTTCCGGTTCCAGTATCAGGTAATATTTATCCGGCATTTGCTTGATTTTCCTGACCATGTATTCCGTGAGTTCCATCAGTCGGTCCATGTGTTTCTCGAAACCTTCTGTGCCCTGTAACGATGTTAAACAATGTCTTAATTCTGTGTGTTTAATTTTCTATTTCTGAAATCCGAACATCTCGGCCATCAAAAGGATTCATTGATTATTTATAAGGATTGAGTAAATGCACGAAATGTGATGGAAATTATTTTCAGCGAAATCAGAAAATGTTTTTAGCGTCACTGCTAAAACGTCTGTGAATTGATGAAACCATATTTTTTCCTCTAAAAATATTTCATTCGTAGAATTTCAATATTATGATGTTTCGAATAAACCGGAATGGAATGAAAAGTCTGCGTCGAGTTCATTGGATCCACTCGATTGGATCCTCGGGCGTTTACCTTAGCGCGCCATTGCAGCCACAGCTTGAAGATGTCATTGTGACGTCCGCATTGAATCACCTTATCGCCGGTGTCGTACTTGACGTCATAGAGCTTGTCCGTCATGAACAAATACTCGGCGGACATTTGGTTGCAGCTAATCAGCAGGCCCTGGGACATAAAGCGGTATGATGGGCCGCGGGCGAGAGATGAAAACGAGGGAAAGGAAAATGAGCCACCGTGTCTGGGGTACGCGTTTTTCAATTCCTGCGGAACAATGCGCGTTTCAATGAGGCATGTTCGGGAAACTTTCTGATTGACAGCCGCGAACACGAACAAACGGAACCCGGCTGGGTCGATATGGTACTCAACTCATGCGCAGGAGGAGGGAAACCGAGGGATATTGAATTTACAAAATGGCGGACGGTAGTGCGCCAACCTGGACGCCATTGTTGACTCGCGGTGCCGTGCACTGTTCCCGGTAAAACTTTGGCAGTCGTCATTCGGCAACAACCAATTTCTGCCTTTGTTAGAAATTTACGTGCTCGACGTTTATTTTAAAAATCCTGTTAATAAAATAATAAAAATCAACTCTCCAATAAATATTTCCTTGCAGCCTAAAGATGTATCTACATATTCCAAGCAAATTTGTTTCCATATCATCAATAGTTCTTCAGAAAAAAAATTCATAAATATCACTTTGCTGCTGTTGGCGAATCAGAACGATTTTAGAAAACATTCGTAAAAATCAGCTTTCCAATAAGATTTCCAATAAGAATGACTGATAAATAAATGTTGTTCTTGTAGTTTAAAAACGCATCTACACGTTCCAAGAAAATTTATTTTCGTATTGTGGATAATTCTCTAAACAAAAAATTCATGAAGATCACTATCGCCGCTGTTAGAGGCCCAGGACGACTATCAATGGAATAGACTGCGTGATGGTTTGGTTTTAGTTCGTTGAACGGGTTCAGCAAGGCGGCCAGGAGCGAGCGTAAACGATTTTTCCAAGGGTGTGAGGATAACGATATCAAGAACGACGAAAGAATAGGATCTCCCCCGAAACATTTCGCGGCAGCCGGTGCACGGAATTTTAATATCCGAGGGGGAAGTCCTGCGCCAGCAATAACCACCCAGGCGTCGTCGGGAGGGACAGACCCTCCGGTAAGCCGTCGTACGCTCGGCAACATATGTTATCTCTTAGTTTAATTAAATTCCTGCAGTGCTGCGTTCCGACGTGTACGTCTACCCCTCGGAATGCAGCCACTGTTGTGTCATCACCCTTACGGGCGCGCTGGAATTTCGCTGCAGAATCCTTGCGTTGTCGATCCTTCCGAATGCATAACACGCGTGGAACAGGTGAATCGCGGTGAACACTGTTTGGTCAACAACTATTCACCCCCACACCAACTATGTCACATATATTCTTGGAACCCCCTTGCGAATATTCTAACATATTAATCCGTTTCTATAATTTTCTAATTAACACTATCTAATCAATGTTTTAACCTTCAGTTACTCGCACTCCATTTTTTACGTAACTGTTTACAACATTATTACTATTAGTTTAGAACATTATACGACTCCAGTATAAATCAATTTTTATTGAATAAAATAACTACTTCGATGCAAAATAAATATATTCTGGTGAAGTCGACACTATTTAACAATATTTTAACCTTCAATTACTCGCACTCCATTTTCTACGTAACTGCTTACGTGGAACATTACACGACTCCAATATAAATAAATTTTTATTGAATAAAATAACTACTTCGATGCAAAATAAATATTTGCTGGTGAAGTCGACACTATTTAACAATATTTTAACCTTCAGTTACTCGCACTCCATTTTCTACGTAACTGCTTACGTGGAACATTATATGACTCCGACAAAAATAAATTTTTATTGAATAAAATAACTACTTCGATGCGAAATAAATATTTGGTACTGAAGTCGACACTTTTGTTTATGCTTGAAACACTAAATTTAAAGTTTTGAGACTGTATCATATGCGAGTAATTAAAAGTTAAATAAGAGTTGATCGAGGAGAAAGGAGAATTAGTTAATGAGTCTACTGTTTTGAATATACTGGATGATTGGTAACCCAAAAAGGGTTGATTCTTCATAAAAAATAAGACAAAACAGGAATACATAAAATAGTGTTAATGAAAGAATAATTAAAGGCTTACATCTTCCTTGAAGTGGATCGTCGAGCATTGCAGCAGGGCTCCCATGAGTTTGTGGGGGTTCCAGGTCACGGAGTCAGCCCTGTGAACATTGAAACACCATAAAAAGTGGTTAGGAGTTCTCGGATTTTTTTTCCGCCATTGTTAGACCAGATTCCCTGTTCACCCATTTGATCAGTAACCTGTCGAAAAGCGACCGAAGCTGGCTGAAAAAGCCGATCGAGCCCAGCTGGTCGTCAAACGTTTATCCACTCCCACGGGGACCAATAGGGGATAAAATATGAGTTATCTTCCCTTCGAGCTATGGGGGTCCATCAACTCGAGAGAACAGCTATTAATATAGCCACGGGATTGGATTTAACCCTCCGCCCCTGGACACACCCTTGCGGTAAAAACTCTTAACCCTTCTTAATCCTTCTTCACAGAGAAGCTGTGCACTACTTGACACCAATTTGCGATGCACTCGAACCGATCAACAAGTGCTGCATATCATTAACCCATCATCCTTCGTGTGCATCAGACATCCTCAAATTTTGTCAATTTGATTTAAATTCATTCAACCCTCGTTACTTCAAACTTCTTCATCCCTCGTGTCCTCTGTCTCGATCAGTCAGAAATTGATACAACGATAAAAATCAATGTTCTTTAAATATTTATTATGCTCAGTTCACAGTGCTTTTGTCATGATTAGACTGATTTTATGCATTGAAAAGATATTTAATAATAAGGATGTATTCATCTGGCTTACTAAAATCATTAGAAAAGAAGGAAAGACAATTTCTTCAAACAATTTTTATGTTTCACAATGATTGAACTGAGGACTTGGATATTATCTGGAATAATAAAAATATTAGAATTTGCTTGCCATATCTTGCAATGAATGCAACCGATTTTTATTTTGCATCGATTGCAAGAAATAAAAACCAAATTGAATGTTATTTCTTCCCTTATAATGATTTTAACAGAGGAGAAATCATATATTGACATCTTAAATTTTTAAAATTTTTCAACAATTTCGAATTTTATTTTCTCAATTTTGCTATAAATGCATAAAGATCCGCAGTCTACTAATAATGATTGGATCACGTTTCTTAGCTTTTGGTAGCATGCAAGCATCAGTCGAGCTTGCAGGGGAAACGCGTACGACACCCAGGCGAGCGTATCATTGCGAACACGTCATTTGCCAGTTTTCTAGAGAGCAGAGAACCAGCTGTCCTTTATGACAAACGTTATCGACACTCGGCAACTGACACATATATCGCGACACTGTCTCTCCAGTCTGTTGACTGCGGATGATGCGGAGGGCACTCGAGGCGGCCCGGGAAAAGAGATTCGTGTCGGCGACAGGCGTTTGCCATTAGTCACTTCTCTGCATCCTCTTCAGCGTCCGAGTTCACCGTGTCCCATAGTATTTACTTTGGAGAGCTTATGCTGTTGAACACGTTTCAAGCATTTCGCCATGTTCCTGCATGTCCCACATTTGTTAAACCGTGATATTGTCCGACGGATTTGCCAGTTTTGTACGTTTCGTACGAATTATCTCGGATTTTCTCAGAAGCTATTTAGTCATGAATAGTTTTCAACGATTGTGGGCAGCAGGATTTAAATAAAAATTAATTTCATCCCTTAAAAACGCAATAGCTTAAGGGAGTAGACTCCTTTTTCCAGGATTGCAAGGGTGCGGGATTCGCGTTCTCATTTCTCGATAATACAAAAATGGGGTTTTTCAGTAGTCATAAAGGCTAGAACAAAGATCGATCTAAGGCGCTATCGCCCTCAAAAGTTCTATTTTACCACGTTTTTATTAACTCGCTTTCTTGTCTGTCTATCTGTCTGTCTGTCTGTCTATCTGTTTTTCTGTTTGTCTGTCTGTCTGTTTGTCTGTTCGATACGAATTTTGCAATTGATTTTAAACTAACTTCTCGATGAGACTTGAAACTTTAAACATAGCTCAGAACTGGATGACAATGCAATATTAACTCGCTTTCTTGTCTGTCTGTTCGTCTAAAAAGCAGAGAATAATTATTTAAATAAAAAAGAGTTTTTAATATACCACGTTTTTAAGACGGACTAAAAAGCATAAAATAATTTTTCCTAACCCCATACAGATAGTCCTGAAAATTTGTGATTGTGAATTTTTAATAGCTATGAAAATACTTGGAAGATTTAAAATGTGGGGCGCAAGATAATAGTAAGGAGTGTAGAGAGTAGCTGCCGTTGAGAAAACTCACACAACAGTTCATATTATTTGCAGTGCAATAAAATTGTTAGTGATTTAGGTGAACTATTCATGCATCAATTATCTATTGTATGCGCCCCACGTTTATCGTTTTAAATCTTACAAGTATTTTCTTACATAGCTATTAAAAATTCACAATCTCAAATTTTCAGGACTATCTGTATAGGGTTAGGAATCTGAATGGGGCTAGGAAAAATTATTTTATACTTTTTAGTCCGTCTTGAAAATGTGGTATATTAAAACCTCTTGTTTATTTAAATTTTTCGTTAGCTATTTTCATAGCTACATGCTGTCGAATAATGCAAATTACGCCTCGTAAACGAAAAAATAGGACTTTTGAGGGCGATAGCGCCCTAGATCGATTTTTTATTTAGCGTTTTTGACTACTGAAAAACCCCATTTTTGTATTATCGAGAAATGAGAAGGCGAATCCCGCAGCCTTGCAATCCTGGAAACGAGTCTACCGCCTTAATCGAATCCGAAGCAACGTTTTATCGCGAGGCAGTATCGGTAGATTGGAAGAGGGTGTACTGATTTTCTATTAGTTAAAGAAGCCGGTGTTAAGAGTATGCATAATGTCTGGAGAGAAAGCTCGAGTGATTAATGCGATTCGCAGCTGGGGCTGGCGCGTGCAGCACCCCTGCGTTCACTCTTAAATTCGTCCTAGGTGCCAACCCCAAAAGCCGCACAATATATATTACGGGGGTTGCTAATTATCCTCATCCCCTCCTCAGAAGCATGGATGTTGGTGGAGGGGAAAAGAGCTGACTTTAAAAACGTCATGCCTGCACTAGACTCTACATTAACATGCAAATATAAACACACGTCGACAGTTTCGAAAAGTCAACCCTTAGCTTCACAAAATTTACCAGTTTGCGAAATTGCCCAATATATTCGCGGTGGGCAAGCTAATATCCTTTCATCAACAGAATGATTTAGAAAATACAAGCGATTTTAAAACTAGATATTAAAACATTAAAAAATGGCTACCCCTAACTTTAGTAAATTTTCCTTTAACACTGAACCTACAGAGCCTTAAAAATAACTGGCACATGTTCCCTTATAAAAATGACAAGATTGATTTTATTTAGACTCCGCGCAGTTCCTATTGTAATATATGTTCCACTAAAGATATCTATACAATCATTTCTTATGAAATTATTTTTATTATATCAATAATCGTAAAATAAAAAATCTGGAACCGGTCATTTTGACCGGTGATGGTAGGTTCAGTGTTAATTTAAATTTAACTTCAATAAAATTGATTAACCCTAGTGGTTATATCTTTCTCAATAGAAAATGATGCTGAACGCAATGATAGATCCAATAACATTAAAAGATTAAATAACAAGTGGGTGTAAGTTAGTAATCAGTAATTTAAAATAATTTAATGCTTCATAAAATTGCACAATTAATGAATCGCAGCCTAATCATGGTGTCACGATAGAATTTAAATACAGAACAGATTCAGAGAGGGTGCGAATACACCAAAAATCGAGATCCCAGCACAGTGCAGCAATTTCAACCCTTAAGTCAATCAATCTCCTCCACGGAGGACGAAAAAATTCTCGACGGTACAAGAGGCTGTCGGGTGTCAATGTCAATCCACTACACTGCCATTAAACTCATTTCCTCTCGGAACCAACCCTGACGAATGCAAGTGGGGGTGGAGGTTGAAGAATACACGCGGCGCAGGGGCCTAGACGAAGAGGATGCACCTTCAAAGGAGGATCTCCCGAGCATTCTGCGTACAATGCTGAAGACAAGGACACATTCAACTTCACTTCCGACTGCAGACCTTGCTCGTTCCGGGGGTGGACCTTTTATGCGTAATCATTTCTGACTTTGTCGCGACGACAGAATCACGGTTCCTTCTGTCTCTTACTCTCTCGGGGTTCGTTGTCTGACGGAGAGCTGGAGGAGGAGAATGCAGACAGCAGAGAAGACAGACAACGAGAGAATGAGGGAAGCAGTTCCCTTTGTACGAGTTTAATCCGGCATTGTCGAGGCACGGTCTTTTATTTCAGGCCCGCGGAACGCTCGGCACGATGCGGCGGCGGCGTCGATATAGAAGAGAGGAGAGTTCTGTTCTGCAAATGCGCTCCAGGGAACTGATCCAGCTGTTGCTCGTCCTTCGGACTTTTCGTTTGCCATTTTAATCAAGACCTCCAGGAAGGAAGTCCTGGCGCGGGTACAGTCCGTGCCAACAGGGTACCACAATCGTCGCGTGTGCATGGTCGATAGTAGGAGAATGGCGGAGAGGTGAAGGGGCCAGACCGAAGGTTCTCCAGCCCTCAAATGCTCCCGCGAGGAATCCGGAATTTTTCTTCCGCGAAACTTTCATTCAGATTTTCCGATGCCTTTCATCCAAATGTTATTAATAGACTGCGGATCTGTATGCATTTATAGCAAAATTGAAAAGAGAAGAAATCATATATTGATTTCTATTAAAATCATTTAAGGCAGAAATAACATTCGATTCAGTTTCTGTTTCTTGCAATCGATGCAGACAATTTTTGCATAAAAATCTGTAGTCTAGTTATTAAAGATTCCTTCGTCCTTTCTCTCTTTTATCTATGCTAGTACATTATTATTTTTGACAGGATCTGTTTTTCCTTTTATCAAGATATTCTTACAGACAGTCAAGCACAAGAAACATTTATTAATTAAAATGATAGTATTTTTATTTTATTTTGGCCTGAAGGGATGAAAATTCCTCTATTTACTCGTAAAATAACCAATGGATATAAAAATTGAGGAAGAAAATATGTAGCAAATGTTGCTAAAAATCTGTTAATGAACATTCTGGGTGTTCAATGATTTTAACAGTCTCACTAGAGAAAAGATTTCCAACTTGTTTATCAACTCGATCAATTCCTTCCTAAATTAACTACGCCAGCTTCGATCAAAATGTTGAATTCATTTTCCTCATTCTTATTATTGAATTCTATATATTGTTATCAAAAACAATAATATGAGGGGCCATAAAAAATATCCAAATTCTTGGTTCACCAGATCCGAATAGAGAAGGTAACAAAGACAGTGGCGTTGAATGAATCCTCGCCTCGGAGACAAAAGTCCTCCGCGTTTATCCACTCCAATCAGTCCTTTCTTATCCAACGATGTTCCAACAGCGATTATTAATCACGCCGCGAGGGCACGAATAAATTCCACCAAGCAGAAAAGTTGACACATTGATAGCTGGCCGTGTCTGGCTGGTCGCTTTTGAAGAGGAAATGATTTTCTTGGTAGGCCTCGTGCCAGTTTTTGCGGGTCAGGGACTGTCCGCGGCTCTGAATGGGGGTAGCAGATGCGCCCGGATGCAAATCGTGGATTAATCTCGCCAACCCCATCTGAGCTACGGGCTGATCGGGGCTACCCCTGACCCCCATTGCAAACCCAGAGGGTGAGGAGACGGGTTGGGGCGTGTATGCGAAAGCTCGCATGTGTCTGGGACAGGAGTCACTCCTTTCGCAGCCCCTCGATTCCACGGATTACGACACCGTTCGCGAATCGCCTGCAGGTATCGCGACTCCATCCCTTCCGGTTGGGAAGGGAAACATCGCTGATTTTTAGCAATATTCAGACGTCATTTAACACAGAATTACTTTCGATCTCAATAGAAAATTCAATCGAAGAATTTTTCAGCATTCTGAAAGTGATATCTTAGTGGTCCTTAATTCATAGAATAATTTTAAATTATCTTTTACAACTTGATTTAATGCTCACAATACAATGGACAGAGTATTCTTGCGAAAATGATGAAATTTTATCAATATTGTGACGTCGTTTAACACAGAATGACTTTCGATCTCAATAGAAAATTGAACCGAAGAATTGTTCAATATTCTGAAAAAATTTAAACTGGTGTACAGAGCAATTTTTCAGTATTCTAAGAGTGATACTTTGAAAGTGGTTCGTAATTAATAGAATAATTTTAAATTATTTAAAGGACAAAATATTCTTGTGTGAAACTGGTGAAAGTATAATTTGTGAAATTGAAGGAACCTGTGAGAGTTGAACAATGAACTTCCCCAGGCCTCCACGTGCCAGAAATTGATACGTCTTTCTGACGGCATTATGCTCGCGAATGATGCTCGGATCGAGGGCATCGACTCATTCTGATGCAAAGTAATTTTTCCAAGCTCCATTGGAACGACCTATCGATTTTACCGCGTTAAGGCTTCTGTTCGCGAACGAGCCTTTTTCCCCGAGTGACTCCATCAAACTAAGCCTCAATAAACTATAAAGCGCGAGGATTAGCGCACCCCTGCGTAGAACACATGTGGAAGTATCTCCGGTGAATCGAGAGAAGAGGGTCCGTCATTTCTGGTCGAATTTATAAACAATTAGAACTCACCGTTCGATGCCAGTCAGTCTAGGATGCCTGTATTTTCTCGAGAGAAGCAGTCCACCACCCCAAGCCGCCTGTAAACGTTGAAAAAGAGAGTAGCTGGTTAAGCGTTGACTTGTAAAGCCCGGATACAGTGAATTTCACCCTCCCCCGTTTACCCCGTGGAATTGCCTCTGGCCGAGGCGCGCGACGTTTCTCACGTTTATTATTAACGTTAAGGCTCTTACGCGTTTGGCATTTATCGTTCGAACGACGAACCGATTTGAATAAGCTGTCTGGCTAAGTGGAAATCTCTGTTGTCCCTTCGTAGCTTCGACACATGTTACCCACCCCCGTCTTGCCCTTTAATAGTTACTGTACACATCTAAGTACTCGTATCACGGTCATTAACATCTCTAAAATTTTTTCAACCTCTCAAGCGATTCGCGAAAATCAAGAAAGTGGTCGATATTAATTAACCCCTTACCCTACGATTTATTTTACGGTTTCAGTGAATAGAACTTTTTTGTATGCCTATACGTTCTCCAATAGCTGTACAAAACCAAAATAGAATTTTATTTCGGTTTAAAGGAAATTATTAACATACATTTTTATCAGAATCTATTCAGAATCTTCATCACGAGTCATCACGAGTATTCTAAGGCAAGGGGTTAATATCTTATTATAAAAAAGAAAATGGCGTACAAATATATATATAAGATATTAGAATAATTATCCAGAATCAGATCATTTTTAATTAATTACCGTAGTCGACAAATTCATTCTCTTTGTCCGAGCATGGCACAAGGAATGGTACTTCAAGATGTAGGAACGGTTCTAGGTGTAATAATTGAATAAAAAGGTGGAATAATTGAAAGAGTTTCCTTACGTCGATATGAAGCCAGAGCTTATGCCTGTCGCAGATGTCAGCTATTTCCATGATGGGATCGAAAGCGCCGATTACAGTTGTTCCCGCAGTAGCGTTCACGAAGAAGGGGATGTGTCCTCTCGCCTTGCGTTCCATAATCAGCTCCTCCAGCTTCGACGGGATTATGCGACCTCGCTCGTCGCTTGGAACCATCACGCAGTTGTCCGTTCCCAGTCCACAAACGGCGGCACACGATTTCACGGAATAATGGCACTATCGAACAAAATCAAAGAACAATTAGTATCTCTCTTACAATTTTTATTCCGCCATCAATATTTATTCTTCTTCGATGAAAAAAATCACGAACGTCATGGAAATGTGCGTGAATGTATCTTGAAAGTTTGACTGCGAAAAGTCTCGTGGTTTTCTCGCAAGAAAATCCCTTATGGACCACTTTCAGCGATTCCCACTAATATTCGCACTGAAAACAGGTGCGCCGAAAACATTGGTATATGTTATTAACAAATTGTCGATCGAGATAAAGGAAACAATATTTGGACACTCCTAAAAAAACGATAACTTTTTAAATATTGTCCTATACGATTTGTACTTTTTTTTGGAAAGCTAGAGCAATTAGTTTGCTACAGGATGCGAAAAAAAATTGTTTCAAAAATTGCAATTGAAAGGTTAAAGAAAATTTTAAAAATACGTTTTGTAGATCTGTGTCAATTAAACATATTCTGAAAATTTCGTCAAAATCGATCGACGTTGCAATGAACTATAAACGTTTAAAGATGGTAAAAATTACAGATTTTCACGATTTTCGGCCTATAACTGCAGTAAATCTGAGGATTCTTACATCTTTCTGTCGTTTTTTTCCGCATCAACCAATTTCGATAAAACTTTCACAGTGCATATAATTGACACAGATCTACAAAACATATTTTTTAAATTTTCAATAAAGGTCCACATAAAAAAATTGTAAAATACAACTTTTAGTATTTTTTCTACAATTCCGATTTATTGAAATTTTTGAAAAAATTTCTTTTCACACCCCGTAGTAAACCAATTGCTCTAACTTCCCAAAAAGGTTCAAGTCGTATAGTACAATATTAAGTGCATATAATTCACATAGATATACAAAACGTATTTTTTAAATTTTCAATTATAGGCCCACATAAAAAAGTTGAAAAATGCAACTTTTAGTATTTTCTCTGCAATTCCGACAACTTTTTACAAAAATTTTAGTCACGTTGTGCAGCAAATCAATTGTTCTAACTTCCCAAAAATTTCAAATCGTATGTTCCCATATTAAAAATGTTGTCGTCTTTTTAAAAGTGTCCGAATATTAGTGGGAGTCACTGTATGTATTCTTATGTGTCTGCTCAAGTAGATTCAGCCGTACCTGGTCAGACGTGAACATGACGAGCTGTCCTCCGATAGCCGACAATCCCCGTTCTTTGTAAGCAGGGAACATCTTGTGTCTAGCAGCGAGGAAGGCGTATAGATTGCTGATGGATCCTCCAGGAGCTAGAATAGAATCGCCGCCGCCCCAGCCAATCAGCTCCCTCATCTTCTGCAGCACAACGTGCTCCATCAGAATGAACACAGGCGCGATCTCGTAAGTGAACATGTTGGTGTTCGCCGTCGCAGTCAACCATTCGCCGGCCATCGAAACAAGATCGAGACCGCAGGACAGTTGGTTGAAGAAACGGGGGTGACCTGGAATCATCGAACAAATCCAAACCCTGGAGTCACTCTTTTCGCAGCCCCACATGTGCAGGTATCGCGACTGCCAAGGAGCATCCAATTCTGCGCGCGGAGTTTGCTACGGTACTTCGCCGATTTTTATCAATATTCAGACGTCGTTTAACACAGATTGACTATCGATGTTAATACAAAATCGAATCGAAGGATTTTTCAATATTCTGAAATAATTTAGATTGGTATACAAAGCAATTTTCCAATGTTCCGAAAGTGATATCTTAGTGGTTCTCTCAATTAATAGAATAATTTTAGATTATCTTTTACAACTTGATTTAATGTTCACAATACAAAGGATAGAGTATTCTGGTGGAAATTATGAGAGTATAATTTTTATCAATATTCAGATGTCATTCAACAGAATGGCTATCGATCTCAATAGAAAATTGAATCGAAGAATTTTCCAGTATTCTGTAAAAATCTAGATTAGTGTGTACAGCAATTATTCAGTGCTCTGAAAGCAATATTTGAGTGGTTCTCATTTGACAGAATAATTCCAAATTATTTTTCACAACTCGATTTAATGCTCACAATACAAAAGACCGAGTATTCTTGTGAAAATGATGAAAGTATGATTTTTATCAATATTCAGACGTCATTTAACAAAGAATGACTATCGATCTCAATAGAAAATTGAATCGAAGAATTGTTCAATGTTCTGATATAATTTAAATTAGTATATCAATTTTCCAGTATTCTGAAACTGATACTTGAGTGGTCCTCAATTGATAGAATAATTTTTAATTATTTAGATTTAATGTCCACAAGAAACGGGGGTGCTCTGGAATCATCCGAAAATCAACAAACCCCTAAACAAAAGTACCATAAACACCGTATAAAAAATTCAATCGAGCCCGATTCCGAAACCAGAATGGAAAACACATTGTTAATGAATTATTCCGGTGTATAAATCGTGGGACCGTGCTAATTGTATCGCGACAGTGATTGTTCGAGGCCTGTTGCCAGCGGCTCGGGGGTAATTAATAATGCTGACGTGGCACGTGTCCAAAAATTATAGACCGTGCTCGTGGTCCCGACACCGAAGATGGACGTTAAAGGCACGCAGACTGAAAGCAGCGGGAAGAGAGCTTTAAGCCGCTCGCTGAGTACGTTGTCATCCGCTCTGCTGAACATCGCGCTAGGATCAGGGTTAATGCTTCTGTTCGATGGGAGCTTGCCTTCTGATGCAACTGGGGGGACCAGCGAACGGGATTCCGGGAGTGCGTCGCTATTTTCAACAGCCTTCGCAGTTCGCCTTCACGAGTCTCAAACATTTATTTCAACTGAAACACGCTCAGTTCGGAAATGACCGCTTGTGCACTTCTTTCTGACGTTACTATTAATATTTTCATGGCAGTGTTCAAAATAGGAGTACCCTGGGGAAAATGATTCTTCAATTTACTCATTCTTTAAATTGCCGTATCATTTTCTTTGCAATTACAGTGATTAAAACGTCTTTGTCCCGAAAAATGTAGAAGGGAAAAGAAAATTTATATTTTTTGTATGGCTACATTTATTTTAATGCTTAAACAGTAATCACTAGACTGTGGATCTTTATGCATTTATAGTAAAATTGAATAGATGAAATTTAAAATTGTTGAAAAATTTTTTAAATTGAATGTGTCAATATATGATTTCTCCTATATTAAAATCATTACGAGAAGAAATAACATTCAATTTGGTTTCTATTTCCCGCGATCGATGCAGACAATTTTTATTTTGCACGGAGATCCGCAGTCTATTGATTACAAACGAATCAAATTTTATTTCATCTAAAAGGAAACGTGTAACGTTCATATTTGTTAGACTTTGTTAAAATCTTCATGACGAGTCTGACTCGTTAAAATACGACAAGGGGTTAAGAATTTTAATGAATTTGGTACTTGACAAATTACAAAGATGTGTAATGTCTAGACTGCGAATCTTTATGCCGGAGTCTATTTTGATCGGGAACATCCAGATGGTCATTTAAGTACTCAATTTGTGGTAATTAAACTAACTGAATAGCTGTTTCATTGAGGATATCGGAAAGACTAATGTGTCTACACGAGATATCATCAAAAGTAATTTTTTTTAAATTATTAATTAGAGCTGTGAACGTTCCTAAGCATTGCCAAGTATATAGCTATAAAAATCGTCCGTTATCCGAGGGTTGCAAGGACGAATAGGAATTCGTTTCTCTCTGTAGTTGTTTTATTAAGTTGTAAGAAATGTATTGGTATTCTTACATTCTTGTAATCTTTTTATTGTTTGAAATTACACCCATTCATTTTTATCATAAAATTCGCAGCAACATTAGCAATGTACCGTTTCTTCATATTATTGTTGGGGCGCAGAGGTTCGGCTACCTGCGATATACCTGAAGAGGCCGATTATTTTACAACCATCGCGCTCCGATAACTTTAACGATTGACAACCGAAAAAAATAAGAAAAGGAAATTCCTTGACAGTTTCCCACTGCTCAACTTGAAGTCCTTCCGACACACTCGCTTCCAATTAAAACAAACGCTATATTTCCCGATCTAAATCTACCCTTAACCATTCACGAAAAAACCGAGGTGATCACAGTACTATTTTGATTGTGGTCGGAGTAACTTCTTCTCGTTCGGTGTCACGATTTCGGAAAGTGTGTTGCACAGTGTTTACACTTACTCATCTTTAACAAAATGGTAAGTAAAGAATACAAGCTTTCAGCTTGATTTTATCGTTTTATTTTTATCAGATGTAGCTGTTATACGATAATATTTGAATGCAAAATTAAATATATACGTATACTATTTGAAAAAATGTTGATAAAAAGAGATTCAAATTAAAATTTAGAAAATGTAGGATATTTTTTGGTCAGATTGATTAATTTTTACACGTGCCTGGGTGAGCTAATATTTTTGGCAAATTTTACGCAATTTTCGAAGAATGTTAGAAGCTTTTGGACGTGATCGTATAGTTAGAAAATTTATGTTTTCCATGATATAGGATTTCCGCAAGACTCCATGCATCGCCCCCTTCGAGCCTCTGTCCTATCGTTCTCTAAAATAACGTAGATCCCTTGATCCTGAGAATTGATGGATTCACTCCATTGAATATCCGGCCGCGAAAGACCTTTTCCCCCGGGTGCTCGATAACCACGCAACCTTTGATAACCACGTCGGATCCTTGAAAACTCTACTACCTACCACGAGACCACTATTCTCCTAATATGTAGCTTCTCGCAGCGCGGGTGATGCGAACGAGTGTTTTCGGGGGTGGTGGGCCTAGACGGTTTAATCTCACGGCATTACTTAGTGATTGACGTATGACGCCGGTCTTGCGAGGGCTAAATGCTCCCCTTGGCCCATCTGGAGCAAGTTCCCGAGGATTTTCCGATTGAGGAAGTCGGCACACCCCGAAAGGTAGCTGAAATTCCTTGCCAGAATATTAAAAACAAATTGAGCCACGATTTTCCTAAACGAAAGACACATGTTCACCAATTTCCTTCATCTATGAAATATTTTCATCCCGAATGTTCAATCTTCAGTTTCTATTTTAAATGATGAAACGTTCTATTTTATAAAATAAAATGTTAATATTTGAACAACTTCAACCCTTAGCATTCGAGTAGTGAACTCAGAGTCACCACTAAAAATTGCTGTACCATTATTCACAATATTGTTTACATTATTAAATATATCGTTATATAATCAATAACTACACATTTAAGTATCGTATGAGGTATTATATCAATTTCGTATCAATAAAATGAAAAAATCATATAGAATGAAATTATTCTAGGTCGGATAAAATGTTTAATTTTCAAGTTAAAATAGCTCTGACTGCAAGGGGTTAATACAATAATTAGACAGCGGATCTTTATGCAAAATAAAAATGTTCTACCTGAATTGCAACAAACTGGAGTGGAATAGATATTTACTTATTTAATAGGTTAGAAATAATATATTTTAAAAAACTGTGGTGCCCAAGGTGGTTCGGAACCCACCTTAAAAATAAATTGTAGGTCCCGTCGCTCAATAACCTAGCAGTTGAAGCGACGTAAAAGAACAAAGAAAAAAAAAGTTACAAATAATATAACAATATTTTTAAATTCTAATGTTTTTGCTGTTTCATATTACACCTACTCATTTCTGTCATAAATGTATAAAATTCGCAGTCTACAGATAATGTTCGTACTAAAAGCAAAAAGTTCCTCGGATCGTTTCAGACACCTTGCTATATCATCTTTAGCTGTCCAGGGGGGTGTAGTCAGCCCGAAGGACCGACATAAAAGTCCACCCCTAAACACGATATCGGGCAGCGGTATCGGAGCCGTTTGTCGCAGTGTTATTCGCAATTATTTTGGTCTGTGGATCGTGGCACGCGTCCGGTCCGGGGTGCGCAACAAGACATCCACCCCCTCAGTCTTTCTTTCTCTTTTCTGTTCTTTCCGTCGGGGTCGTGGTTCAGCCAAGGGTAGAGGAGGGTCGATGGTCCGAAGCGCCCGCATTTTGCGCGTCACACGCGTCGCTGCGCGACTAGATTGTTTGCAGAGGCTCTCAAACCGACGGACCACGGAAAACAAACTGTTCCGAGCAACCAACGCGAGCTAAGTCTATCTACCTCGCGCGAAAAAATACCTGACGGACCTAATGGACCCCCAAAATTGTGTTCAAACCTACCCTGTTCATCAACATTCTGCATCAACGAGAACGAGTAGGTGTAATTTAAAATAGCAAATATATTAGACAAATTTAAACATACTATTATATTATTCTCAACCTGCTAAATATAATAGGGAAGAAAATAAATTTCTATTTCACTCCAGTTTGGTGCAATTCAGCCAAGAAATTTTTATTTTGTATAAAGCATGGACAATCGAGGTTTTACTATACTGGTCATCGTGCATGAGCGATTGGGATAGACTATAACTATTTTAACTAGAAAAGTAAACATTTCTTCTGATCTTTATGCAAAATAAAAATATACCCCTTCGATTGTGGGAAGCAGCAGTTAACACTAAGCCTACCACCACCGGTCAAAACGACCGGTTCCAGATTTTTTATTTTATAATTATTGAAATAATAAAAATGATTTCATAAGAAATCATTGTATAGATATCTTTAGTAGAGCACGCATTACAATAGGAGCAGCACAAAGTCTAAATAAAATCAATCTTGTCATTTTTGATAAGGGAACATCTCCCAGTTACTTTTATGGCTCGGTAGGTTTAGTGTTAAATAAAAATTCATTTCACTCCTTAATAGTCTTTCTACGTTGAAAACAGCATAACGATATTCTTTGATTTTTTATACTTTTCACAGTTTTATATTTCTCTCGGTTAACTTCTCCATAAATGCATAAAAATATTCCGCATCGATTGTGGGAAGCAGCAGTTAAATAAAAATTCATTTCACCCCTTACTAGTCTTTCTACGTTGAAAACAGCATAACGATATTCTTTGATTTTTTATACTTTTCACAGTTTTATATTTCTCTCGGTTAACTTCTCCATAAATGCATAAAAATATTCCGCATCGATTGTGGGAAGCAGCAGTTAAATAAAAATTCAATTCTCCCCTTAATATTCTTTTTACATTAAAGACGACATCATAAAACATATTATGGATAGGAAATTGATATAATACCTCATACAATACTTAAATTGGTAATTGATTGGATACCAACATGTTTAATGATGCAAACAATATTTTGAATAATGGTACAGCAATGTTTAGTGGTCACTCTCACCACTCGAGAGCTAAGGGTTAATAGAATCGTCGGTGAAGACAGTTCGAGCGAGGTAGATTGTCCGCGGAAACGAAATCCTCCGCGATCCATTGGATTTAACAACCGAAACTCTATTTTGTCATTGCTCCGCGGTAGTGGGAAAGAATCTAAGGGGATCCAGCTGGAAAATCCTCGCAGCTCCGCGCAGAATTAACATACCCTTAAATCTGCATAATTCGTCAACCAGTCCGGCTTATCTCGATCCGCGCGCGGCTGCACTCGTGTTTGTTTTTCCTATCTGCCTCGAAAACGGCCGACCATTGTCGTAACCTATCTTTCATCCGGCCACAAAGCTCTTAAAGCATTATACTGTGCACGAGAATAATTGATCCCCCCTCTCCGAAAGTTTAATCAAACTTTTTAAACCTCTGTGTATCACGGGTCCTAGCAAAATTCCCTTGCCTTTTATTTCACTTCCGCGCGCGTCCAGGCAGAAACTTTTGGCAACGGCGCGGCAGTCTGTTTGGACCTGGGTTTTAAAAAATGGTTTCCTACAGAAGTTTGAACAATCAAATTTACCACGTATCTCCTCTGCTAACTCGCTAATCCTTTAAAATGTAGCAATGATTCTTTCATAGTATTTCTAAATTTCAAATCTTACTTCACATATCAATTTTGTTAAGAACAAGGAAGTCATTATTAATTGGTATTTAGAACTAGGCAAGTCACATAAATTATTGTGTACCTACGAGAAAAATTTTATCAATCAAATTTATTACGTCTTTCTTCTACGAACTCATCAACCCTTAAAATGCAGCAATGATTTTTTCATAGTATTTTTAAATTTTACAGAAGGTTTCCAAAAGTGACTCGAAAGTTATACAACTCTTATTTCGCGTATCAATTTTGTTGAGAACAACGAAGTCATTATTAATTTGTATTTAGAATTAGAAAAGCCACATATAAATTATTGTGCACCCACGAGAAAATTTCGAGCTACAAAAGACTGAAAACATAGAGTTTTTCAATGGTTCGTGTAAACTTTCCACAATAATTTTGTTATATAATTTCGTTATATAATAATCTTGCAATGAACGTGTTTTAATTGAAGTAGAACCTCGAACAGAGGCTGGTCGTCCGGCTGGTGCAATAATTTCTCCTCGCAATTAACGGGTATTAATTGAAGTAGAACGTCAAGGCTCGTAAGTCTTCTAGAATAGATTTCACGATTTGTTTCTTTGACTGGGCTGCCCTCGCGAGCGATTACAACGTCGGAGGGTATCATTTTCCGACTAATTTGCTGTTTTCCCCGAGCGGAAAAGAGAAAGGGGCCGAGGAACCTGCTCGGCACAGGCCACGATAATATATTACGGTGCTCGGGATTTGTATGAAGAGAAGTGTGTAACCCTGGCTTAATGCTAATGCCGCGCAATCAATCATTTCGCTCGCCAGTAAGAAAAACATTCGGCATGTAACAGCGGTGGTCTTGGATCGAGACTTAAGCGTTATTAGAGAATGTGATCTTCGATCATTCATCTTGGACGTTCCGAAAGAACGCGATCATATTTTAGAGCGATCCTCCGTTGGATTACCCTGGATTTTCATCTTGAATTCTCATCCCGAATTTTTATCCCGAATTTTTATCCCGAATTTTTATCCCGAATTTTTATACTCAATTATCATTCTGAATTTTCATTCTGAATTTTCATCCTGAACTTTCATCCTGAATTTTCATTCTGAATTTTCATCTTGAACTTTCATTCTGAATTTTCATCTTGAACTTTCATTCTGAATTTTCATTCTGAACTTTCATTCTGAATTTTCATTCTGAATTTTCATTCTGAATTTTCATTCTGAATTTTTATCCTGAACTTTCATTCTGAATTTTTATCCTGAACTTTCATTCTGAATTTTCATTCTGAATTTTCATCCTGTATTTTCATCCTGAATTTTCATCCTGAATTTTCATCCTGAAGTTTCATCCTGAAGTTTCATCCTGAATTTTCAAGCTTCATTTTGCTATCTGTTGGATCTAGCAAATCTTTAATTTTTCGTGAAATTTCTTTCTCTGAAAGTAATTATGTAACACCAATGGATTTTTAAACTTTTTTAACTATTCAACCAAAAGACCACTACAGATTGTTCATTTTCCAAGGGAAATGTTCTATTTTAAAAATAAAGTGTTAATATTTCAACAACTTTAACCTTTAGCATTCGAGTGGTGACTCACAGTCATCACTAAAAATTGCTGTACCATTATTCACAATATTGTTTACACTATTAAACATATGTGCATCTAATCAATTATTACGCACTTAAATTATACGAGGTATTATATCATATCAATTTCACATCCATAAAATGATAAAAATCATGTACAATGGAATTATTCTAGGTCGGACAGCCTCGACTGCAAAAGGCTAAGCAAGGTGTTCACACGAGATCTGTCAGACTGAAAAATCGATAGGCATCGATGAATTTAGGCACTGACAGAGGCATTAAAAAATTGATGGGACATTAAAAAATTGTTAATCATGGATAATGTGTTCGCCAATGACAAGTAATCTTTTACACGGTGTCTATTGGCCGGGCGTTATCGAGACAGTGATTTCTAGCGATCGGATTCCGGCCATTTTCATCGGCGTCCGAATGCCGATCGCGTGACGTAACAGCCTGCACATTCCGTGACGAAACGATTTCTGCATTCCACGGCCAGCTATCGATACCAATTTAAATTCCTTCGGTGGGTGTACTCGATGGTTTTCGTGCCGAAAGTTCGCGAAGGGTTTCGCCCTATGGGGGAGCGGTGCGCAGCATCCCCGTCGCCCCTATTTACTATTTCCCTCGACCCTACCGGGGGAAAATCGTGTAGAAATGGCTCTTAATTACACCGATCCTATTGAATTCACCACCCTGTGCAGCGGTGCCACGTGCGCTGGCGTTGCAACGTTGTTTTTTGTTGGCGGCCACCGCTTGCTCCTTTTTTCGCCGAGCAACGACGATTTCGGAAAAACTGCACGCGAAAAAGTTCGTTGACCCTATTCTCGATTTATCTCGGCCTTCTGCACTGCAAATTAAAGTGTCCAAATTTTTTACCCCTGTTTAATTTAAATATTTCTTATAGTTTACTGAATCGAAATGATTGATTTATATAGATTTCATTGTTCTCCTAAGAAAAATTTTCATTAAATGTTCTACGAGATTACTGACCCCATTTTCAATCTTTTCATTTTGTATCTTGATCCATAGAATAATTTTTCATTTTCTCACATTTTAAATAGTTTTTAACATTCAGCTGAGCCAAAACTGTGGAAGTGAAGAGTGTATTTTTGTTAGAAATTGTATTGTTCTCTCTGGAGAATTGCTTCGGAGATTGTCAACCCTATTTGTGATTTGAACAGACAATCTTTTATTATTTACCCAGTTTCAACGTAAATATTTTTAATATTGTGAATGAGCCAATGGAAATATTGAAATTAAATATTGAGATGATGTGAATTTTATTAAGATTTATATTGTTCTGTGAACTGTAATTTCGATCAAATATTTCCCGTTGTCAGGAAGTTCGATATGCATTATAGATGTTGCTCTCCAGAAGTTCCGATGTTATTTAATAATCTCGGAACAAGGGCGGCGGCTGGAAGTTCCTCCTCCAGCATCGGAATTAATTTAAGTTTCCGCGGAGAGTTCACTGGCGCGCGATTAATTATTTTTCCATATTGCATACGTGCCAAAAGAACGATGCAGCAGTCTCTCCTCCCATTTAACCCTTTTCCAGGTCGATTGATCTGGAGCATCTTTATTCCCAATATCTGCAAGACGCTTCTCAAAGGAAGACAATGCTTTTCCCGTGATTTTAGGTCATGGAGAGCCTCAATCTATTCAAATTCACTGTTGCGTGAGCCTTTCTATCGAGAACACGTCGATCTTACATAAAGAAGGATCGATCATCGGTGTCAGGAACGCGAACGCGATCAATCAAAATTCTTGCGGGTGTCTTCGATTATCGATATGAACGCAAAATTTTCACATTTCACATCGGAAGCATTTATAAAAACGTCTTCCTGCATTTTTAGCTGTCAAAAAGACAGAATTTGTTCGTTAAAAATACACGAATTAATTTTATTAGGATTTATATTGCTCTGTAAAGAATAATTTTAATTACATAATTCCACAGGCTGTCACATATCTCACAAACTGGATTTAATAAATAGAATAACTAAGTAAATTTCGAGTGAACTAAAACAAAATAGTTTCTTTTTGTCAGGATTTTGCTGAAGTATAATTTTGATTAAATTTTTCATTTATCATCTTTCAAGATTTTAGGATACATATTGTTCTGTAAAGAATAATTTTAATTACATAATTCCACAGACTGTTACCTATCTCACAAACTGAATTTAATAAAAAGAATAACTAAGTAAATTTCGAGTGAACTAAAACAAAATAATTTCTTTTTGTCAGGATTTTGCAGAAGTATATATAACTTTGATTAAATTTCCATTTTTGATCTTACAAGAATTTCCATTTCAATTCCTAACGAGAACAACCGAAACAAGAAAATTGAACTACCCTGTAGGGTCGAGAAGCCTATTAACTAACAATGTCCACTTATCAGAAGTCATTCAGTATTATTTACGAGAAATGCATCGAGAGTTGCAGAGTACGATCGCTGCCATGAAAAGTTAGTGATCGTGAAACACCGGAGCATGGTCGATGGTAAGAACATTTAGCAAAAAACGGGACCGCTTATTCAACACCGTGCGGCAGAGCTATCTTTCACCGGGTATCTCCTCTTTTTTATTACGCCATAGTTCACGTGGCCGTCGTCGCTCGGTTTCTTATCAAGCATCCCCTCGAAAATATTTTCGAGCGTATCTGCAATCAATTGATTCGCGGGTAGGGTGGGGACAGCGGAAGCTGCTTTCACGGTATTGCGAGAGAGAGGAAGAGAGAGAGAGAGAGAGATCTCGGCCCGATACTCTAGGTTTCGTGGTATATAATCTAATAACGAGTTTTCGTCGTATATCGTGCACGCGGCCTTCGACAGAGGGTGGTCGTCTGCATCGCAGCCAGCCAGACAGGCCTGATTTCTGGCCTAAGTGGTTAGCCCTCCTCCATTGTGCATTAGCATCTATTCAAGCTGGTAATCGAATCCTACCGAGATAACGAACTTTCGCGGGGGATTTGCGGTTGACTTTCGCCGCACCGTGGCCCGTGATACTTCGGTCTTGACAGCCGGCCGATAGATTAGCATCTACGCGCGAAATTTCGATCACTGTTACCGAAACTCCCTGGCAAATCTACTCGGACCTAGTGTCACTCTTGGTGAAAAATAAGCAGAATAAATTTGAGCAGCCTCCGAGATCAATTTTAAATCAAGAAAGGGGGCAGGCTCGTTTCTAATCACTAGACTGCGAGTATTTATGCAAAATAAAATTTTTCTGCATCAAATGATGGGAACCAGATACAAATCTGTGATTCTTCCCCTTCTATATTTTAACACCTTCAAAATAGTATATCTTTAGTCTTCAATTATCTTAATCTTTCTCCTGTTTTAAATTGCACCGATACATTTTTATTATATATGCATAATATCCGCAGTCTACTGATCAGTTACCCAGAATATTTATCAAAGTTAACATTTCTTCCGACTTAGAATAATTCCATTGTGTATGATTTTTTTCATTTTATGAAATTGATATAATACTTAAATGTTTAGTAGTTGATTAGATACCAACATGTTTAACAATTTAGACAATATTTTGAATAATTAGAATTCTTTTTTCGATACTGATATATTGCTATCGTTGTTATTAATATTTTTATTATCTTTATCTTGAACGTAAGGTGGGCAACGCGCACAGAGGTTATCTTCCAGTTCTTTTTTTTGGTTAGCAGCATCCCCTTATTCATTTATCACGAGGCAATGTGTATATTCTAGGGGTTGAAGCGGACGGAAAGACTGGAAGTGTCTCTAGTCACCTTATCTCCGCCCTCTAGAGCGCATGCTAAATTGAATATGAAATTATGTGGCTTATCACCCTCGTAGGCACAGGAAAACAAGATAAAACAGCGCTAAGCAATCCCCTGTTAAAAATCATCCCCGTTTTCCGTCCATTCTTCCGACGTTCACACGTTATGCGTTCATGACAAAAAATAGATCGGGCGAATGCAACACAATGAATCATTTAAAAAATTTTGAGACACTTTTGCACTATTTTCAACTGCTTAAAATTATTAAAAGCAGAAGTAGATGTCTATATAGATTCTATAATTCTATAACAATTTTCATGCAAAATAAAAATATTCCGCATCGATTGTGTGATACAGCAGTTAAATAAAAATCCATTTCATCCCTCAATAGTCTTCTACGTTGAAAACAACATAACAATACTTTTAGATTTTTTAGATTTTTCACTGTTTTATGTTTCACGCAGTTAATTTCTTCATAAATGCATAAAAATATTCCGCAGCGATTGTGGGAAGCAGCAGTTAAATAAAAATCCGATAGTCTTCTATGTTGAAAACAACATGACAATATTGTTGGATTTTTTATATTTTTCACTGTTTTATATTTCACCCAGTTAATTTCTTAATGCATAAAAATATTCGGTATCGATTCTGGGAAGCAGCAGTTAAATAAAAATCCATTTCACCCCTTAGCAGTCTTTTTACGTTGGAAACAACATGACGATATTTTTAGACTTTTTATATTTTTCACTGTTTTATATTTCATCCAGTTAATTTCTTCATAAATGCATAAAAATATTCCGCAGCGATTGTGGGAAGCAGCAGTTAAATAAAAATCCAATAGTCTTCTACGTTGAAAACAACATGACAATATTCTTAGATTTTTTATATTTTTCACTGTTTTATATTTCACCCAGTTAATTTCTTCATAAATGCATAAAAATCGGTAGTCTACTTATAACAGTGAATTGTATTCACACCCTAACACCTCGAAATTATTTCAACCATTAAAATAGAGTAGAGAGATTAGATGATACTCACCAGTCTTCACTTGATACTTCAAGGTGGTGGAGCAATCGATGAGCAGTTGCTGAAGAGTCAGACCAGAGTCCGGGATTTCGAGGTCCAGCAGCCGCATCATGTCAGAGGGATGCTGAAAGTCGAGGACCTTCGCGTTTCGATCGTTCGTCGACTTGATGAAATCGAGCAGGATGTCCACCACCTTCATCAGGAACTCTCTGGTCGCTGGAAAGCCTTCGGCATTGTGTGGCAGGATGTCTGGGAGCAGAAACACAGACAATCGAAGCAAATCATGTGAATCCGAACCTCGTGCTTCTCTTTCACAGGCTGAATCAATATTCTAATCAAATCGCAACCAAAGAACCGAACCCGTGGTTCATTGAAAACGGAATTAGGCTCGGATCACTTCAACCACACAATTTTTATCATTCTTGCATTTCAGTGATCCGAACCTCGCAATATTTATTAGACTGCAAAAGTTTATTTCATTGGTTCCATTGGACAAGACTTTGTTCAACAATTTCTTAAACATATCGTCCATTTATAAGAAAAGTGTCACAACTCGAAATATATTTCTATAAAAAGTGTAATAATAAATATGTAAACTGTGTTGTATTTTATAACTGATATACATGACAATTAACCCAGTATTTAAGTAACAACAAATTATTTTACGTTTCTAAGTTGGTGGTATAGAATAAAAAAAATTGGCAATTTTAAGTAATTTTCAAATTCCTTTTTTTTGACTTATGTCACTTTTCTTATGAATGAACGATATTATTGAAGGTATTTCTTACAGATAGTGTTTTTATTGAATCCTCCGAAATTGAGTAAGACAATTTTAATACTCTGGGTCAAAACAAGCCCGGTCATCGCCGGCGAAGGGTTAATTGAAAGTGTGAGTGAAAAGTTCATTTAATTTGAACTCGGTGAAAATTTTCCACGGAATTGGCATAAACTTTTGCAGTCGACTGTAGTATTTGGTGTAGAGATTGAGATAAAGTATGATAGTAGTCAGAATGATCAACAAAGAGTCTCGACGGTGTGCAATCGTTAGATCAATTTTGAAAGCGGGACAGGTCGCGTTAACGTAATCGTCTAGGGTGACTCTCTAATTGTTATAATCAAGTGAAATCTCTTCTACTACATTGACATTGATTGATTTGATACCGTTTTATCGAGCGCCTCTTTGCCCAGCGCTCCCGTCGCGTCGTATCGACCTACCGTCGGCTCTCTCTCCGACGTCCTCGTAGAAAACGGAACTTATTAGAATGATTTCACCTCATCAAACAATTGAAAGTATAGACCTATATTGACACACTCTCACTTGTTTGGTGGGATGACACCATCTCACTTCGTCGTCCTCTTCTTCTCACTAATATTCCATCTTCGGCTTCCTCCTCGACGATTCTTAACTCTTATTGTGTCGTAAACATCATGCACTTGCAGAATTGTTGCACAACTAACACGCATCAACTATTCATAGTTTCCTTACAGTATTTCCACCATTAAACATACACACTTTTAAAAAAATACACATGTGTTTAAAATGATTGCTTCAAATAATAAGTTAACGTTTTACGAAGATGTTGAATTTTTGAAATTGAAATAATTAGCAAGTCAATTATTCTATTTCGTACAGATATTTCAGTATTACAATATTTCCACCATTAATCATGCACTCTTCCAAAAAAATATACACGTGTTTAAAATGATTATATTGCTTCAAATAATAAGTTAACTTTTTGGTACGAAGATGTTGAGTTTCATTGCTGAGTCAATGGTCAAAGAATTTTGGATAATTATGTAGCTTTAACCAGCAAGTCAATTATCCTATTTTGTACAAACGTTGAATTACTTTGTTAAGAATATTTTCGCTGTGTCGACGAAACAGAATGGCAAAGAATTCCATAATCCAAGATATTTATGATAGTAATTGTTTATGGGAATTGGAGTGGAACAATAAGTTTGCAAGGCACCGTAGCAATTTCGGAAGTTCCCCAATGGAGGCAACATAAACTGCAGCGGGGCATTTCAATGTTCTCTTGGTAAATCCTTGGTAGATTGAACTGTCCTTCTGTCGCATGGTAACCATAAAGTATCCCGCTGTATAAACCACCCTCCGTTTCCCGTTGCATTAAGGAGATCCCATGGATACACAGATACGAACGACTCGGCGCCCATGCTTTAAAGTCGGAACTTTCCCGAGTGATTATAACAATGGAGACTGAACAATTTGGTAAAGAATTCGTCAATGAAATCACCATTTGTTTTTTATGGTCTTCAAGATATTCTTCAAGATATTCTTCAAGATATTCTTCAAGATATTCTTCTAAATATTTTACAAAATATTCTCCAAAATATTCTTCAAAATATTCTTCAAAATATTCTTCAAAATATTCATCAAAATATTCATCAAAATATTCTTCTAAACATTCTCCTAAACATTGTTCTAAATATTCTTCAAAATATTTAGTTATAACTCTGAAGAAAAATGTGCACAAATTAATGTTCTAGTCAAAGGAATTTTTTCTGGTCAATCAAACAATCTGGTGAAAAATTCGTCAATGAAATCACCATTCGTTTTTTATGGTCTTCACAATACCTTCCAAATATTTTTCTAAATATTCTTCGAAATATTCTTCAAAATATTCTTCTAAACATTCTTCTAAATATTCTTCAAAATATTTAGTTATAACTCTGAAGAAAAACGTGCACAAAATTAATTCGCTAGTAAAAAGAATTCCCTGAACTTGTTACGTAAAAATTCTCCCATAACACCTGATTTTTCTGGTCAATTTAATGATAAAGCTATCTCAATAAAAGTTTGAATAGCATTAATAGTGGACGAGATTATCAATTCTAGTATCACAATCTCTTCAAGTTACTATCCGAGAGAAAATTTCCTAGCTCCTTTTTGACCAAGTGACTGAAAATTCAATTTCGAGTAGGTATTGAAAGTGGAAGCAAGAGAAATGATCAGCTCCAACCACGTATTCTGTGGGGAAAGAAAGGAATTGTGAGTGACAGAGGGAAAAGAGGGCTGTATCTTTCAATAATCACGCGAATGAGAGTCAAATGGAAAAAGAAGGGAGTCCCGGAGCCTTATGGTGAATCGGCCTGAGCCAATGGTTAGACAAGGGAAATCCCCGGCTTGCAGGGTCCGTGCTCGAGCTAATCCAGCTCCATCAATCTAACGTCGAAAGGCCGACAGACTCTCCTTCTTCCGAGGTTTATGTCACTTCCCATCGAGAAGAGAGGTCGGTTCGTAAATACGTCCGAGATCCGGTTAATCGACAACGTTTTCCACGCAAGTATCGTTGTACTTGAACGGTTAACGGAGCCGGATCGTGCAGAAATTCGATACGGACACGTAGCATGCGATCTCGTGCAACTCGGTTACAGGTTCAAGCTTAATGTCGAAACTCGTTTTGGCACCAGATGCACCGGACCCTCGGCTCCAGGCTTTAATCAAAGCGCCTTCTAGGGGCTATTACACTCGGCAATTAGTTCCGGCGATTTATAAGCGGGATTGCCGGGTTAATTTATCGTAATGAGCGCGGAGATGCATATCGAGGCTGCCGTTCCTACGAAAACGTCTCGCAGCCTCGACTCGGCTCGAAATAAATTAAATAATAGCTTAAACGCTTCTCAAGATTATATTCAACCCTTAATTGGCTCGGTAACTCACGATACGTCTTCATATTCTCCTTAATATTTTTTAAAGTTGTGTTCAAACTAATTTATGGGGCACTTTATAGACTGAAGAAGACAGTCGACCAGTTGAATTTTAAATATTTATTTAATAGCAATAGAAAACCAGTTGTCACAGAAAAGTGAAAATTCATTAAATATCAGAGGTTAGCAGAGAGTTAATCTGTTGTGTGATTACCAGTGGTTCGTCTTGTCTTCATGGTTGTTTGTTGGAAATGTTCAATAGATGCGAATGAAGAGATAAACGGATCCGCGTTGCAGCAAGGTTGCTTTAAAATTGATTCTCGACTATGAAAAGGACCTTATCGGCATCCGACACTTCCCGAACAGCAAACAGTGCCGTGGCAAGCAAACCCTTCCGCCCTTTCTGCGGCGTGTAATCTGTCCTCAGCCACTCACCGACTACGAGCCTCTTCAGGCCAATTCTAAATCCGCCATTATTATGCACCCTTCCCGGAGCCTCGGAAAATCAGGACAATATTGTGACTCCAGGATTTCATCCTCGAGAAGCCAACGGTGCTTCTGAATTTAGGGGACGCCTTCGATATAGCTGCTAATTTATATGTATTCTCCGCGGACGTGAAAAACGGGGAATTAGGATCAAGTAGTTACGGGCGGTTAATGGTCAGACATGCGTCGGATCGAAAAGAAGCACTGTTGTCTAATTTAGAAATTATGTTTCTGGTGCAGCTTAGTAAACAAATCGATCAATTTAGTTAGGTTGATTATAGTAGATCACAATGTATAAACAAATTTATGTAAGTTGGCAAATATTGTCGTATTTTGCTTAATATTGAAGGTAGAAAGTGGACGTGAAAATTAAGGCATTAAATTCAAGTAGATACAGATAGTTAGTGGTCAGACATGCGTCGGATCAAATAGAAGCCCTGCTGTCTATTTTACAAATGATGTTTCTGGTGCAGCTTAATTAACTATTCGATCAACTTAGTTATCTTGATTTGCATAGAGCACAATGTGTAAACAAAATGTAAGTTCTCAAATATTGTCGTATTTTGTATTATATTGGTAGTAGAAAGTAGGCGTGAAAATTAAGAGATTAGATTCAAGTAGATACGGACGGTTAGTGGTCAGACATGCATGGAATGAAAATTACTTTTTGATAACATTTTCACGATAAAATAAAAATATATATTCTAAACTATTCAATCGGTTAAGATTATATTTGCATTAATTTTCGGAGTAGAAACTAATAGATGTAGTCGACATTAATCGAAGAATTGTGAAGTAGTTATTGTAGGCTAGAGAAGTTTCTATATTTTGTTTAATATAGTCAGTGAAAAGGAATATATATTTGGAGAATTTGTTGCTATTAGTTCAACAGGAACGTGCAGACACAAAGATTAATCAGAAGACTAAATAAAATTATGTACCTTGCTCGGATCTAATTTCTAACACATTCTACTAATTCCATATTGCATCGAACAATTTTTCTATGGGACATGCTCCAAATAAAATTGATGGTGTTATTCAAACTTACCCGAATACTTCAGGTCGCAATGCTCCCTGGAGAGCGAGTACGTGTTCTCGGAACTCATTAGTCTGGTGGGTGAGTGTGTCCTGGCGAAATTCTGAAATTCACAATGAATATCTGTCCTTCGAGCAGATCGGAATCCTCGGCGAAACATTCATCGCACTTATTACTAACATTCGACATCGTTTACTATCAATTTAAAAGGGAAAGCTGTTAGAGAGAAAGAGAAAGAGAGAAAGAGAGAGAAAAGAAGAGATAGGGAGAAAGTATAACAAGCATTTCTTTTCTAGGCGGACAAGACAAATTACTGAATATAAAACCAGACACTTTTGGATCGAGCCCTGAATAATCACTGCACTGCTGATTTTATGCTTTTATGGCAAAAATGAGTGGGTGCAATATTCAAAACAGTAGAAAGCTTATAATGATTTAAGAGTGCTAATCTATTTTTCTCAGCTTGTTAGAATTATTAAAGTAAGAATTAACTGTTTATGTGGCTTCACTCACTTGCAATTGGTGCGAGCGATTTTTATTTTGCATAAAGATCCGCAGTACCGTTACAAGACATCAAAATTATTCGGTTATTGCACACAACTATCAACTGTAATCATTAGATCCGGTTTGTTTACGGAAATTCTCAATTTTGTATACAAATGTAGAGCAAGTATTGTGAAAAATTTTACAACATCGACAACTCGTATTGACATTAATTTGAAACTTGATGAGCTAATTTCAGCAGAATTGACGTTAACGAGGGTGAGATAATTAAGGACTCGATCGAACGCATTGGCAAGGCAACCTAATAGAAAGAAGAACGAAGGGAAACAAGATGGAATGAACGTGCAGCGAGATGGAAACGCCTTACATATAAGTATTCCTTGATCGCTGTGATTTTAGTGCCGATCATTTGCACATTGTCCATGTCTCTGCTTGTGCCCCTCGCCTCAGTCCCTACAACAATCAACAACAATGTCCGCTTCAGTGTTTCGCGCTGCTTTCAATATTTCTCAGCGTTCAGAGCGTTCAGAGATAAAAATTGCACAAACTGCGAAGAAGCGAGAGTAACGCCGAAGGAGCACGGCAGGCCGAGCGACCAAAGAAACATGGACAGAGAGCATTTTCGTGGTAGACTCTTCTAATGAATAGAATAAAACAGAGCGTTTCCTCGTTACTGGAAAGAAAAAGGATGAAAATCGACGAATGGCCGCTCTGAACCGATCGAGAGCCGGTCCTTGGAGCCAGGAAGGAAAGCGAAAGATCGTCGCAAAGACAGATCAGGCACTATAGATCACTTGTCTAAATTATTCAAAAAAAGCAGCAGAGAAAAATCGTTTGGATATTTTTATTTGATTAATGATAAATCGTGTTTTCTCCAAGCGATCACTAGTAGAGATAGACAGTCGTGATATATTTATAAGCGTGATGTTAATTCGAGCAAAATTGGAGGTTCATTGAACAGATCGTATAAGTCGAGAATAATGCGGCGAAAATGAGCTGTGCGTGAAAGCGATTAATTACTAAGTGAGAACGTGACGAAAGCAGTGACTTCGGCGGTTTGGGAAATAATTAGAGGCTCACCTGAACATAGCGATTCTAATTTTGGAATTTCTGTGATGTAGAGAATTAGGGGCTTCAAGATATAAATTTTTTAACCCCTCCGTAGGTTCCCAGACACCAAAATTTACACTTTGCAATCACCCATCTAGTTGCCTCAGCTCGAGGCTCTTTATTTTTTTTCGAATTATGGCACTCTTCAACCTCTTCCAAATCAAATTACAAAATTATCAAGGACATTTTACACTTAGCAGCCCCCCAATCGAATAGTCTCACCCCAAGAGCGTCTATTACTGTTGCTACACTTTCGAACCCCTTCAAAAAACCGAACAAACTGCATCTTTCTTATCAAACCAAAAATCCAGCCTTGAAAAACTATCGCACTGAACAACCCCCTCGTCTGTCAAGATCCTCGAACAATTTCCCAACCACGAAAACAATTTCCACCCCTCGGGCGGGCAAGAATGCAGCGAGAACCGCGTCTCGCGGCCGTTCAGCCGCGAGGGGATGCACTTGGCCAAATAAAAACCGCGGCCGGCAGAGAAAAAGGATGCAATTAGGGGATGCGGGGGGCGAGATGCGAGAGACTCACCAAATCCGTTCTCCTGTTGGTTTCTGGTGCGTCGTCGAGTGTCGACGGAAGCGGCGTCGCTTTCGCGGATGGGGGTCGAAGCTGTCCAAAGCGGTGGAAGGACTTAAGGGTTGGATCGTCGGCAGACTGGTGAAGCGACGACGGGCTTCGGGGTGGTTTCCAAGGGACTGCTTCCAGTCGAAAACGCCTGGACGACTCTCGAGCCTCGGCCTGACTCGGCCTGCCTCGAGTCTGCCTGACCCAGTTTCATCTCGTACAACCCACGCAGCCACCCCCTCGAAGCGGGGGTGGTTTTGTGTGCGGGGGCGGAGCGACCAATGTATAGCCGGACCTTGCACGAGGGAGGTTCAGTGGGCGTCGACTATTCCCGACCAATCGGACCGGGGGATTCAACCCTGACGTCAGAGGGTGGATGACATATCGCTCGTCGCTCACCCTTATCACTTCCTCGCCCTCGAGATACGACGGCGGAGAGAGCGCTCTGTGTGCGGTTTTCGCGTCGGATACCTATGCCGCGCCGTCTCTTTTATATGTTTACGAATGTACTCTAACTTGGAACCGATGGGCTGCACAGCCTAGAGGTATACTTAGCCGCGAAATCTCCGGCACGCTTGGCCGTTCGCCGAGATACAAGCCCACGGAATTATAAAGGGTGGCTCTCTCCGACACACCGGCCGCACCAGCCATACCACTCTGATATCGACAGTCGCATGAAATCCCTTTTTTCGGTGATTCTTTACCTTTCCGCAAGGCTGCTTTCATCTGGGAGATTGGAATTGTCTGTTACAGATTTTGGGTCTGGAATTTGTGGGTACTCTCGCACATAAGATTGTTTAATTTATTCGGGAATGTTACAGATTAAAACTCGTCAGATTTTTTATTTTTAAATTGGTGGAGCTACTGAAAATTCGCTTTTGAAAATTCGTCGGATTTTGCAAGAAATTTTTATTTTTTTATTCGGGCATGTTGGAGACCTTTTTTTAAAGATGATCTCTTCAGTTCAGAAAATTCTTCTTTCTCCCTTCCGGTGCTCAATTCCTCTGGCAGCTTGAAGTTATCTGTCCCACATTTTTTATCTTCGAATCGCAGGGATTATAAAAGTCCTCCTGCAGGAAATCGATTAATAATATCATTGGGTATATCAATTGGCTCTGTGCCATCGTGGCAATTGTACAAAAAATTCGTTAACTCTATATATTCATAAATTACATTCGAAGTATTAAATAAAATATACGTTCGCAATTTTTACAGGCCGTTTAATATTAGTGATTCAAAAACATAATTTAATTTATAGATTATTGGAGTTAATATAAAACTATAGGGGCAGCTTACGAAATATCCCCTTCGATGTTCTTATTTAATTTATACGCGCCCTTAATGAACGTAACGAGAAATTACATTGGCAAGCGATAAGAGGGAAATGGAAACAATTAAATAATCCTAAAACTGCGAATAAAGCTCGGGCCAAAGAGCTTCATTAATTGCGCGGTTAATGAAATGAAATTACATTAAATTATAAAGTTAGCTGAATCTACGACGATGCTGTAAATGAACATTAAAATATAATCTTCTCGTTGCTTGATTTACGGCTTACTCCGTTCGCCGAAAAACAATATTTTCATCGTTAAATAATATTAAGCTCGGGCCGAGTTACAAAGTTTCAAAATCAGCCATCATAGTTTATAAGAAGATGAACATTGCTCGGGACGAAGTAGTTTCAGGAACACATAAAAACCAATTAGAGGCTGAGAAACTCACTCTACCAATCCTTGGTTACCACGAAATCCCGGAAAGCCACCGTCAAGCAGCAATTACCCAGAATCGGAACGAACTCGGAACCATTTCCTCAAGGTACCCAGATTTCCGCGCTCTCTCGTCGCGCGTTTTACAATATTCTCGGCGAGTCGCAAGGAGTCTATCGCGTTCCATCAAGAAGAATTTAAATGCACCTCTCCTCAGGAAAATGTTCTGATACCCCTCATAAACCTGGACCTTCATAAAAATTCCGCGGGCATGCTTTCCCTCGTTTCGCACCGAATCAACAGATGCACTCGAACAGCGGACCTAACACGGAGCTAACGGTTTTTCCTCGGGGCGGAAAAACAGTGTAGGAGTACCAAAAGAGCAAGGAAGAGAGAGAGAGAGAGAGATAGAGAGCGAAGAGATGGAAGGGAAAAAATCCAATTGCTGGATCCTCTCGCGGAAAATGTCGCGACGCACGCGTACTCCCGTGAAACACCGTGAAAAGCTTGTGGACACCGTAGACAGAGATCGAGGGCTGGAGGACACGAGGAGAGAACGACGAACAGAAGAGGAAGAACACAAGGAACAGGGGGCAGGCGGGGTAGGAAGGACAAAATGGACGGCAGCCAATCGGATCGTCGGGCAAAATGGCCGACGGTGAATTTAATCAATACTTCCTCCGTCCTTCGGATGAGGGTGGAGGACAGGGCGAGACCCAGAAAGTGCCAGGGACGTAACAACCCGTTGCCGAGAGTCCACGTAATCGCGTCATCGAGGTCGATACACCCTCTCTCTGTTCGTCTCTCCTAGGTTCGCTCGTTCTTCAATGGACACCCGGTACGTCGTTGTGTCGAACACGAGTTTCATCCTCCCTTAACGACGTTTCGTTGTTTCGAGCGGCCCCGAGTGCCGAGCACTCCGCAAAAAGCCTCCATTTCGAATGGAACCGACCCTTTGTCACGCTTCTTTGCCGCCGGTGATTGCGCCAACGATGATCACGCGATTTCACAGGCTTTCCCGGCGAATTCCCGACGGGAAATTTTCGTCAAACGGAAAATTATTTTCTCTGCACGGGATTTCGGTGGATCGACTTCAAACGCGTTGAACGATTTCCCGGGGAACGGGCGTGCTAAAGATTGAGGTTGAATGGAGAATGATTTGGATGTTTACGCGGTTTGCAATTCCTGGAAATAAATTCTTTGCGAAGGATTTTAGAGAAAATCATCAAACGGGATGGAAGTTTGAACGATTTTCAGATTTTGCGAAGTTCGATGCTGTCTATTAAACAATATATTATATTCTTGATCGTCGAACTTTCAATGGCGGCGGTCGGAAAACTTGGATGATCTCCAACTTTTGGGAACGAGTTCGTCGAGATCATTGTTGAAGATCGAACAACGTGGATCGCACTGTGCATTCAATTTTCAATTAATGAAAATATAATCAAGTGTAGAATGACTTTTGATGTATCTCAATGGTTGCACTGAATTTTTGAAGATAAATATAATATGGAAGATTCAGAAAGACGATTGCTTTCTTTGTAAATAATTTTGATCTGCTCGATAAAATGATACAAAAATTGTGAGCACTTTAATTGCATGTTATCGAGTGAACGGTACTATAATCCGAAGGATATAGGTAATCTAGTGATGATAGATGGGACCAAAGTCTTTTTATCATTAGAAATCCGGAGCTTCGCGATGATAGCAAGACGAGTGTTGACACTATCATCTCAGTCAATACGTCATGGAATTTTGATCGAGTTTCTCGAGGTAATAGGGATCTGACGAATAGTTGGTTTCTTATGATTCTACAGCAATTTGTGGTGCATGTGAATGTGAATGCATGGCAATTAATTAAGTATATTGTCGAACATATGAAGATTCTCCACTATCAGCTCTCATTTCTCATGTTCTTCGAGATATGGAGGATAAAGATTACAAAACCAATTGAGCTAATCAATAATAAGTAACGAGACCATTCCGATGAGTTGGCTCGTATCAGCTACCAGCCATCAACATTCGTGTACAGTCTGCGCAAGAATTGCCGGACACTTCCCACGAAATCATTTTACAAATCTCTACTCGTTCTAAAAATTTAGCCGTTCTATATCTTCAGTATAGCTTATTAATAATTTTTATTGCTCATTCAAATGAATATAGTCTTTAAATTGCAACATATCGAATTTACTGCATGTCAACTGCTACTAGTTTATTATTAAATATTTTCCAGTGAATTTAACATATTTAAAATAAATTTCGTATGTTGCAACCAGAGTTGTGCTAATTCAATTACATTGTAATTCAATTACACAATTGAATTACATTGTATTTCAATTATATAGTAATTCAACTACGTAGTAACTGAATTACATAATTCAAACTTTCAAATTAATTCAATTACTAATTATTTTAATCAAATGTGTAATTGAAATACAATATAATTAAAATCTCTAAATTATAGCCTAGAACTTTAAAGAAGTGCGATATATTTTTATGTTTTTCTTTCATATATTTGTTTGCTGTCTATGCGACGTATTTTCTATTCCTCGTCGTCGTAATTCGTAATTAATGTAATATGATTACAAAGTATTTTATAATTGTACTCCAATTGCAATTACTAATTACATTGTAATTTAATTGAATGAAGATCTGAATTATAAATTATAATATGACTGAATTACAATGTAATTCAATAACTTTGTAATTATAATTCCTGGAGTAATTCAATTGTAATTCTGTACAATCAGTTCATTTTGTATAATGATTCGCAATTATAAGGGGTATTGTAATTAGCAGGTATAAATTCTCAATTATTTTCAGTCGCGGACAAAATCTGACTTGAAAAGATAACTGGAAAAGTTTCGATTGAAAAATTGTGTACAGGGATGAGCAATCCAGCAATTACTTTCAGATGGACGGTGGATAAAATTTGTAGCAAGATCATGCGGAAGAGAGTTTTATCCCAGCAATAGATGAGGAATCGATCTCGCAAGATGGTAGCCGGGGTTCGCACGCTGACGCCGCTCGCCAGGAAAACTTTAAATTGAAACGGTGTAGACGGAGGCGTCGTGGAAAGAATACGCCACCGCCTCGGGATAAATTTCTTAGCGGCACCGTCGTCTGGCGAGACCAGATGTAAATTACCCGCGCCCAACTTTCTTTCTTCGCCGCTTCCTCGGAAGCGTTCTGAACACCATCCACCCTTTTGTCTCCGCGAAAGATTGCAGCCACGACCGATCGAACGGACAAAGTACGCGTCCGATTATTGATAAGACGCAGCTCGGCGTCGCCGTGAGCTTATTGATTGTTTATTTGCAGAATCTCGACACAAAGAGAAATACACCCGGGACGAATCCAATTCCGATCACGTCTTCTTTTTAACGCACGTACCGCCAACCCTGGAACGATTTACCCGGGAAATTGATGAGCTTCAGATACCGGAGACAATAAACTATTTTATTGCCACAATACAAATGCGTTTTGCATAAATTTTACGGTCCACAGTGGAAATGGAACACTCGATTTTACAAATTTCAGGCTTGAGTATTTATTTTTGTTTAAAGAATTTAAAAACTTCTGATTTCGATCATTCACAGCCCACTGGAAAATGTGTAGGTGAAATACAAATGAATAAAAATATCAAAAGAAATTCTTCCGTGTCTTAATAAATAAATTTCTATTTTAATTACAGTTTTATGGAACCAGTGCAGCACTTTTTTATTTTATATGGTCATTTACAGCCCATTGGAAAATGTTTAGGTGAAATTCAAATTAGTAAAAACATCAAAAGAAATTCTTCTGTGTCTTAATAAATAAATTTTGATTTCACTCCCAGTTTTATAAAACCAGTGCAGCACATTTTTATATATATATGTATAAATACATAATACATAAATTTGAATCTGCATATCGTACAAATTTTCAATGAATAATATTCGCTGTTTCCATTTCTCCCTAGGCTGGATACGTTTGAATGAAGCACCAGAAAAGTTGAATGAAGTTCGTAATCTCACAAACGTTAAAAAGCGAGTACAACAGCAGTACAAATGAACTGAAGAGTGTTTAAGTGCTAGCCTCTTCAATCAATAATTTGGTCGAATCATGGACAATCTCTATAGATCGCAGAAACTAGAAACTGTTATCGGTAAAATCCTCTGCTGATTTTTCTTATCTCGAGTCGTAGTTAAAAAGCGCTGTACAGTGACCACTATCGACTGACAGAAGCTATCGATAAATTATTGATTACATAGTAAATTAACATATTTACACAAGGGTCGTCCACCGAAGGTAGTTCGTTACAGAAACTTTATCGATAAGCGACGTCGATAAGCCACGATAATCGGAGACGACAGTGAGGCGCAAAAAGATTTCACGATAATGTGAAATCTTATAGCACTTCAGGTTAAATAATGGCTACTTTGTTTCGTGGATAATGTTTCCTGGAAAGTGACTGTTGCAACTGATTGATGGTGCTTGCACCATGTTATCAATTGAGGCTCCAGGAAGTGGAGCAACTTTTTGTTAAGATTATCTGAATATCTACAATTTTTCTATAAAATACATCTTTTTAATATTGAAAAATGTACTCAAACATCTGACATATTAACATCACTTTCGACAAATTAATTCTTTTTTGAAATTCCCGGAGCAATTGTTCAATGCATCAAAATTAAATTAATTATTGATGGAGATCTCATCAGAATGTTCGTTCATTATTTTTTGTTAAGATACGCTTTTTTAATATTCAGAAATTTATTCGAACATCTGATGAATAATAACACGACTTTCAACGAATTAATTCTTTGAAATTCAGAGAGCAATTGTTGAATGCATCAAAATGAAATTAATTATTGATGGAGACCTTTCCAAAATGTTCGTTCATTATTTTGCATTCTTTGTTCGCAGAATCCTTGAACTCCTCGACTAGAATCGACCTTCCCGTCGACAGCGCATTTTCATTCTGTCATTTCGCGGAAATTTCGCGCAATCTCGTGACAGTTACTTTCGAAAATACGGAGGCTACCAGGGGAAATAAAAAAAAACGAGCGCATATCCGCCGGCAGACAAATGCGAACGCGAAATTCGCAAGGTTTTCAATCTAGGTTACACGAAATTCGTTTCCGGAGATAAACGAGCTCGTTGTCTAGCCCCATGAATATTCGCGATCACGCGTAACCCTTCCGCGTATGCACGGGAATGCGGAGGATGCACGCGGTTGCTATCGATCAGTCTCGAGGTTCAATCGTTGGTTTCTGGTCGGATTCTGCGTCCTTTTGTCTTCCACGAATTACTCGACTGCTTCTGCTAATTATACAAATCGTCTCGGTAACAAAGTCGTCAGCATTAAATACATACACATTTAAAAGGAATTAATATAGGAGATGAAAAATGTTTTGGGACATGCACAATTTCTGATTGGCCAATTGCAAATTACAATTCACCTCATTGGTTAAATCGTATTAAATTTATACACATCCAAATTGTGATAAGTAGACAGCGGATTTTTATGCATTTATGGCAAAAATTAATAGGCGTAATTTAAAACAGTAAACATATTATAAAAATTTAAAGATACTGTTACATTATTTTCAACCCACTGAACATATTAAGAAATAAATCTCTATTTCACTCTAATTTGTTGTAAGTCATATAAAAAAATTTTATTTTGCATAAAAATCTGGTGTCTAGTGATAAGGGATGAAATTAGGAATATTAATTATTTTCTATTAATGTTTGAACACAGTCGTGGGATATCCTGTTCTTATTTTGTAATTATTCTGCTAGTTTAAATTTAAATGTTTTTAAATGTATATAGTCATATTTACACTTACATAAGTGCACACTTAGTACAATCTTTGAAATCATTCTTTGTTCGGATTCACATAACGATTTCCCGAATCAGCCTCGATTAAAGTGATCACCCGATTCGATGTCGATCGGCGCCTCGATTCGAGGCACACCGGTTGTTGATACTACACGAATTCACACATTACTATTACGCAAGAATCCTGATTAAAAGCGAAGGTCGATCGATCGCGGGACGACCGCCACGAGCAAAACAAAAAGCTTGCAGATTGCTATCGTTTATTACGCTTCGCCGATACGTCTATATGTAATCAGACTGTGTCAGTTGATACAGCCAATGATAGTTAATGCGACACACGCTGTCTGTAATCAGACAGTCGAGGCACAGTCGCGGCGCGTAGCCTATACGTCTCCGTTCATTTTGTACAATCAACTCAAAGCGGCCAGATCGGAAGCGCTATCCCGAACAATAAATCCGGACAAAAGGTAACAGTCAATTCAACCATTCTGTAACAACGTTCGAACGCTCTCTGCCTCTTTCAATGCGAAAATAAAAGACCAATCCCGGAGACACTTCGACTTATGGGGCCAATCGAGCTGGCCTCTTTGTCAATCGTCTAAACGAGAAAACTGTGAGCCGTGTGCATACAATCAAATGCTTGTTAATTAAGCACTAGTACATACAACTCTTGTGCATAATTCTAATATATTATCTTTTACTCAAACAGAACCGAGAACTTAAGAAATTACTATTAAAATTTTTTTAATAAAGTTTCTCTTGTCCACAATCTTCGACAAGAACTAACCAATAAAATTCAGTGCACACTTCGACCTTTACCCGCACAGAAACCAACAACATCTTAAAAAGCATCAAAATTCATTAAATTCTAGTTATTCATATGAAACCATTTAAAAAATTACTGATAAAATTTTCTAATAAAGCTTCTTTTGTCCACAATCTTCGACAAGAACTAACCAATAAAATTCAGTGCACACTTCGACCTTTACTCGCATAGAAACCAACAACATCTTAAAAAGCATCAAAATTCATTAAATTCTAGTTATTCATATGAAACCATTTAAAAAATTACTGATAAAATTTTCTAATAAAGCTTCTTTTGTCTACAATCTTCGATAAGTACTAACCAATAAAATTCAGTGCACACTTCATCCTTTACCCACACAGAAACCAACAGCTAGCAAAATTCAATAAATCCTAATAAATCGTCTTTTATTCATTCGGAACCGAGTACTTAAAAAATCACTAATAAAATTTTTTAACGAAGTTTCTCAACAAGTACTAACTAATAAAATTCAGTGCACATTTCATGCTTTACCAACACATAAACCAACATCTTGAGAAGTCATTGATACTTTTGCCTCGGTGCATACGTCCCAGAGTTCCTGTTCGCATAAAGGCGCTCACTATCGATACACCGGTCGAGTATTTTTCCCGGTTTGATGAGCAACTGGTGCATCGCGCGAACGCCTCCGCGCGTAATTTATGTGCGTGCAGCTGCCGTTTTAATTAAATCGCTGGCCGAAAGCGGATCAAGCAATAAAACACCGCATCAGGCAACTGTATTCATCCGCGAGTTCTCCCGTAAACTTCACCCCCGGAAATCGGATTTCTGATTCGTTTTCGTCCCCGTGATTTCATACCGCGAAACGTAAATCCCCCTTTGCTCTGTGAAAGAACAAAGAGGAGAACTTTGCCGGTAGCGGAGGCATTGTGACCGGAAACCAAATAAAAATAAACTTCCGGGAGAGCTACAGGAACGACGACAATTAGCGGAATTTATAGCGGAGTTTAGGAGGCCTGTACGGCTCGTTCCACAAGCAAACTCGAAGCAGGGGCCAGTTATCGACACACGGCACCCGAAACCGATAACGGATACCAAGATCCTGGTATTACTCTCGCTCCGCGTGCCAGCCGAGGCTCGCGGATACACCGTGTCCCATAAGACAGGATGAATACGGTGATCGTGGTACTCTACGCTAAAAAATGAAGACGAAGTGTGCAGTAATACTTTCTTCTAGGTGGCTCAGCTCTTGACAAAATCGAAGAGGTGTGGACAAGTCTTGAGGTGTGTGGAAGTGTTCTTGTGCATTTCCGAAATATTCTTTCTAAAGAATAAGGAAATAATTCCGGTTTCAATCGATTAATCCTTCGAAATGGCAATACTTCACGATATATTTAACATTTTACGACCTTCCGATGACCTTGGTTCAGTACTTTTGTACGCAGAATAACAAAAGGGATCGCTCGGTTTACCAAAAACAATGGGTTGCATGTGAACCCTTTGTCATAACATTTTCTGTACAGTTACAGTTTTATATTTACAAATTTATATTTTTTGTATGGCTACATTGATTCTAATGCTTAAATATTGATTACTAGACTGCGGATCTTTATGCAAAATAAAATCTTTCTCGTCAATTACAAAACACAAAAACTATATAAACATATGGATGTTCTTAACACTGAACGTACCACGAGGGGTCAATTGACCCATTTTAGATTTTTTATTCGACAATTATTGAAATTGTAAAGGTATTTTCATAGAAATTTATTGAATATATTTTTTGACTCCAGTATATATTCTAGTAAAAATCAGACAAAATATAAATAAATTTTGTTATTTTGTTAATCTTGTTATTTTTATAATACTATACACATCAGTCACTTTTGATGTTCGGTGGGTTTAGTGTTAAATTGTCTTAATGTGTTTACTGGTTTAAATTACATCCACCCATTTTCGTTATTGATTACAAACGAATTAAATTTTATTTCATCTAGAGAGAAACGCGCTACATTCATATTTGTTAGAATTCGTTCAAATCTTCATTACGAGTCTGACTCGTTAAGGTACGGCGGGGGGTTAAAGAACGAAGTGCAACTGCACCTAGCGGGTGCATCGGTGCGTCCACGTAAAAATTAAGGTCACAGTAAGTTAGGATGCATTATGCCACATGATTTTCCAACTTGTCCCACTTCTCAGAATCACCCAGAACCCATTCTACAGTGGATCCAAAAGCGGATCCGATTTTCATTGAATATCGTTCAGCGAAGTCACCCAGTAGATGGAAGGGTAGAGGGCAATCGAACGCGAGGAATGTCCCGATTGCCATAACCAATCCCTCCGATGGGTCCTCGGCGAACTATCGGAACGCGGAGTTCCTCGTTCGGTCTGGTATTGATTAGCCATCACTTTCAGATGACGCCTCTACCTCGGTGGGTGTTGCTGGCGTCGCTGTTGGCCGGCGTCGGGGCGCATCCCGTCGAGCACGCATGCGTTCGTCTCTGCCTTGCTCAGAAGATGATCACTGGTGTGGCGAGAGGCTGCCACGACTACCGGAGGTTCGTCCTTCAGTCGAGCGGAGGCCGGTTGCCGTCACAGCAGCAGCTCTTCAGCCTCTGTCTGATTCCGTGCGGTGAACCTGGCTCCTCTAACAGCCTGCAATACGACAGCTCGGTGACCTGTCGCGTCTTCAGACAATCCCTGATCAGAGACCATGGTTGCCACTGTGACTGGAAGACTGACAGGGACCTTGAAGACAACCGGAACTTCCACGAGACTTTGCTCCCGGATGTTGATCATCATTCGTTGAGGAGGTCCTTCTCGCTGAACGTTCTGGAGAAAGGAGATCAGGTACCGGCGGACTCTCTGGATGATTGGAAGAGTACTCCTCTGGAGGATAAAATGAATTTCGCTGGTGACAACGAAGCGGATCGCCTGGGGATCCGAGAGAGATTGGACCCCAAAGGGATCTTCAACTTGAATCCTGATAGTCCCGATGCGTCAGACTCCGCAGACTCGCCTGTTGACTGGGATTTGTGGTGCATGGCCCAGTGTGACAATGGCCACGGTGGTAGCGCCTGCAACTGTGACCTCATCCCCTAAAGAGGACGAAGATGGACGCAGAACTCGCAGGCTGGGCACGAATTAACATATCTCATAGATTAGGCCGCTAGCGTAAGTCTTATTGGTAACACGTTTTGTTTCTCTGTCTTCCGTCATCCTCGCCGATCCTGGCGATGTCAAGTGTCAAAGCATGTCGTGATCCATCAACCTACGACAATGTCAGCGATAACGCTCGTTAAAGATCCTGCCGATTATTCCGCGACTCGTGTGTATCGATGACAGGATCAATTGGAAATTTTTTCGTTCCGCGAGATGGTCGATTATCTGTTAGACGCTTAATCGCTTTTAGGCTTAAGAGTTCTCTCTACGCTAGGTCCGGTTCACGCGCTCCGAGCTTCAGGAAAAGCTTGTCGAAGGCGGGGCATCTTGTTAGGAGATTCATCGGAGCCCACTCGATAAGGTGCTGTTCAATCCATCCCGGAATTTTGTTTCCGCGTTGAGGCGTGTGAACGGGACAACGACGTGCGATGTGTGTATTATGCAATAAATTGATATTTATACGGGAAACGCGACGCGACGTTGAACGTGCGTCGACGTGGTCTGCGTCCAGTTCCTTGATCCCTGAGATGTCGCGCATGACCTCTCAGATTTTCGTACCGGAAGCACCAACCAATCCGTAAATGAATTTTTAACATGATTTTTCAGTTGAAACTTATTTGGGAACGTCTTCTTCCCTCATTTTTATCTTTTCCATAAAATTTCTTTGTGTTGCGAGTAGACTGTGGGTCTTTATGCAACATGGAAGTTGCCTTCATCATCTGCGAGATTTTTCTTTCGTTAATAATGCAGGAAGCACTAACCAATCCGTAAATGAATTTTTAACATGATTTTTCAGTTAAAGCTTATTCGGCAACGTTTTCTTTTCTCATTTTCATCTTTTCCATAAAATTTCTTTGTGTTACAAGTAGACTGCGGGTCTTTATGCAACATGGAAGTTGCCTTCATCATCTGCGAGATTTTTTTTTCGTCAATAATGAAGGGAGCACCAACCAATCCGTAAATGAATTTTTAACATGTTTTTTCAGTTAAAGCTTATTCGGGAACGTTTTCTTCCCTAATTTTTATCTTTTCCATAAAATTTCTTTGTGTTACAAGTAGACTTTATGTAACATGGAAGTTGTCTTCATCAACTGCGAGATTTTTTCTTTCGTTAGTAATGAAGGAAGCACCAACCAATCCGTAAATGAATTTTTAACATGTTTTTTCAGTTAAAACTTATTTAGGAACGTTTTTTTCCCTCATTTTCATCTTCTCCATAAAATTGCTTTGTGTTACGAGCAGATCTTTATGCAACATGAAAGTTGTCTTCATCAACTGTGAGATTTTTCTTTCGTTAATAATTTAGTAAGTAATTTAGTAAGTCGAACATTGCACGTAGATATTCTTGAATTATTTTTCCATTTGAAATTTCACTTATCCAAACATGTAAAAATCAGTCTAGTAATTCTTGATTAATTTTTTAAACATAATTGATCTATCATTGAATGTGTTTGAAGCTAAGTTTGACTGAATTGATCAAACTACGAGCAAACGCGATGTCTCAGGGGTTGAAACTGTACTGTATCATACTAGGCTAGGTTTCACATGACTCCCCACGATGTACTTAAAAAGTTAGGCTACGGATGTCGATGCACAATGGAATGAAGTTTTTCATTTGTACGTACAACGAAGTAGAAACGAAGAGAATCGAAACGTCGAGTAAATGTCTATTGTAAATTATTGTATGAGCGTGCGCGGTCGCGTGGACATCCGTGGATGTCGAATAAGCAAACCGTACGATTAAGATTAGGATAAGGAGAACAAAATCCATGTCTTCCATTTGGTAGGTTATTTGCTGCGCGTGCAACACGCGACTAGGGCAACAATGCGAGTACTAGTTTAATTGTTTAAGCGATTAGTTGGACACTGACGATCGCGACGAGGGGATTGATGTGATTAGGTGAACGAGAGATGGTCGGTCATGGTCCTCGCGCGATGCTGCGTTCGTTTATTTCTAGTGTGCCGTTCAAAAAACGTTGTGACGCGACAATAAGATGTAGATTGTAGAATGCCTGCGCGATGTAACCACGTTTCTCGCTCACTTTTGACTGTGCATCCGTCTGAACAAAGCTTCTTCGATGGGAATCCCCCATTGATTTCGACGATATATACAGATATACATAAAATAACAGGGGAAGCGGAGACTGCATCGAAATCACCACTGAAACTTGTCAAAAGTGCGCGAAAGACTCAAGCAGATTATTATCTGGGCTATAGTTCTAAGTGCTTTGTAAATATTTCTACGTGTAATTATATTATATCGAGGAGTCGAAACGGGATACCAGTTTCTAAGCTTACGAATAAATCTAGGGAATTTAATAATTGTTATTTTGACAATATATCAGTCCACTTTAGTGTGTAAGGAGCGTATGTGGTCGTTTGCTGGTGAGCACGTTCATAATCAAGTCCTCGCCAGCCAGAAAATTGATATGCTGATGTCTTTGTTGATATTGTAAACTTTGTACTATTTACGTCAATGATTGTAAATTGTGTACATAATTAATGTAACATGATATAAGCAACCGATGCTAACGTTATGTTTTGTCATACGGTAAATAAACTGATGTCGTACGTAATCAATTGTGTTGGTGCACTTTCATTGGTCAATACCAAATTCGATTATAAATTGTACAACATAGAAATGATAGATGTACGTGTAATGTATGATAACAGAGTGTATGAACTGTGTATTTAATAAACCATATTTTTATTAATGCATCGTGTTATTTGCAGCTGCAATCGCATTGGATCGCTGTACTTTCCACACAGGAGATAAGTGCAGTTAATTTATCGTTTCATGGATTATTAAATATTGACAAAATTTAATGGGTTTGCAATTTTGAAGTAATGAAATCAATAATGCCAGTGTGTTTTGGCAATGTTGGTATAGCACAAATCTTATATTGTGATTGTTAGAGGAAGGTCTTCAATTACAAGAAGAGGGGGTTGGTTACATAAAAATTGATTTCCTCTCTTAATAATTTCAATAGGTTGTAAATAATGCACTAGTAATATTAAATTCATATGATGTTTCTTCTACTTTATGTTTCATCTACTCATATTTATCTTAAGTGCATAACATCCGCAGTCTAGTGATTGTGGTTCCATTTCACGTATCTCGTTCTATGTGTGCAGAATTTTGAAGAATCGTTTACTCTGTAAAATAAAAATTTACCGACATTTCTCGTAGCGGCAGAACGTTGAAAGTGGTAGCACAGACGAACTGTGCTGATAAACATGTTACCGATGGAAGACACTTTCATTTTATCGTCTACGGTTCTGAATTGCCGACTCTGTGGAAAATGCCCAAGTGCGACAGCGGACTCTATCGATATGAAACGATCAGCTAGTGAACTACATGAGGTTGCACCACAAAAGACGATCGTCGCTGCAAAAGGTATGTGTGACGGTCAACATTCAACAGTCAACATTCTTGTTATAAATAATCATCAACGAATATAAGTTATGCACAATACAAACATTTTATGTACGAATCTACAATGAATAAATAAAGACAATGTAATAAGAAAGCAAATCTGCGTATATATTTATTGAACCACCAATTTGTCCCATCCATCCGACTTCTCATTGAATTGTACTACTGAATTTTCGAAAATTTCGAGCGTCTGGTTTCACGTTGAGTTGTACTACTGAATTTCGTGCCACCTCCTTCGATATCATATTCTCCTAATACAAAGTTCAATTTTCGGGGTTTTCGAAAAATTTCCGAGAATTTTCGATCGTCTAACTTGACGTTGAATTGTACTACTGAACTTTCGAAAATTTCGAGCGTCTGGCTTCACGTTGAGTTGTACTACTGAATTTCGTGCCACCTCCTTCAATATCATATTCTCCTAATACAAAGTTTGATTTTCGGGACTTTCGAAAAATTTCCCCGAATTTTCGCCCGTCTGGATTGTCGTTGAGTTATACTACTCAATTTTTGAAAAATTTTCGGGCGTCTGGCTTAACGTTGACTGGTACTACTGAAGGATACCTCCTCCTCCATCATATTCTCCTAATACAAAGTTCAATTTTCGAAATTTTCGGAAAACCTCGAAAATTGAACTTTGTATTAGGAGAATATGATATTGCAGGAGGTGGCACGAAATTCAGTAGTACAAGTCAACTTCAAGCCAGAGGGCCGAAAATTTCAGAAGATTTTTCGGAATCCTCGAAAATTGAACTTTATATTAGGAGAACATGATATTGAAGGAGGTGGTACGAAATTCAGTAGTGCAACTCAACTTCTAGCCTGGCAGCCGAAAATTTTTCGAAAATTCAGTAGTACAACTCAATGAGAAGTAAGATGGATGGGAAAATTGGTGGTTTTCAATAAAAATATAAGATATGCTTTCTTATTACATTGTCTTTATTGATTCATTGTAGATTCATACATAAAATGTTTGCACTGTACATGTCCATGACTTATATTCTAAACATTTACAACAAGAATGTTGACTGGCTGCAAGCCACTGACAACGTTGCAAAATCTAGCTCCCTCAGATACACACCTTTTGTATTGCAACCACATATAGTTCACCAGCTGATCGTTTCATTTTGATGGAGTCCAGCGTCGTACTAGGTCCACTGACGAGATACTGTTAAACACTACCAGTCCTGGTGCTATTCAGCGACATAGGTAAGTGGGCTTAACAGACCCAAAACCAGTCGATAACGGGTCGTGGCGACGAGATACTCTAAAAAGGACAAAAATCAAATGAACCATTTTGAATAATATTTTTTGTTCTCATTGCAGGTGACATTGCAAAATGTTATGGAAGGGAATAGGTTTGAAATAATTATGAATATTAATTTACAAGATCTTTTGCAGGCGACGAGTGCAGGTGACATTGCAAAATGTTATGGAAGGGAAAAGGTTTGAAATAACCATGGATATTAATTTAGAAGATCTTTATTGAAAATCTTTCAATACATGCAGCGATTAGCTCGGTATTATCCATTATTTGTAAGATATTAGAAGTTCCTATAAATAAAGGATAATACAGATTACCCAGGTTTCACCACGAGAAGGTTGCTGCGTAAAAGACCCGAAAAGGAGTCAGAAACTCGAAGCTACTTTGGGAAACTCAGAAACTACATTGGGAAGTGGATGATTCTAAATACTTTTATTTATTCTAAAATCTTTTAAGTAATTATTTTTGAGGATTAAAAAAGGAAATAATGAAACAACCTGCAGGGCTCACTGCTAATTAACACTAAATTTGCCACCATCTTATTTCACACTTATTGAAATAATAACAATTATTTGATAAGAAATTATTGTATAGATGTCTTTGATAGAGCACGTATTACAATAGTAATAATAATCTTGTAATTTTTATAAGGGAGCATCTTCCAGTTGCTTTTGAGGCTCGATAGGTTTAGTGTTAATTCCGATTTTCATATTTTAACACTAAACCTATCGACCATGAAAAAGTGATTGATGTGTATAGTATTATAAAAAGAACAAGATGAAATTTATTTATATTTTGTGCAATTTTTACTGTAATATGTACTGGAGTCAAAAAATATATTCAATAAATTCCCATGAAAATACCTTTACAATTTCAATAATTGTCAAATAAAAAATCTAAAATGTGGTAGGTTTAGTGTTATACCTTAAAAACCAATACCAAAACATGGTTTGAAACGTTCGGCGGAGAATGTAACATTCGACGGTAATCGATATGGTTGCGTCACATCTCGTCGGTGCCTGTGATACAGATACGAGTTCCAGTGTGTTGTCACAGATGACGCCAGTCACATTCGTCTAACGATTGAGCGTTTCGCCGATACGAGAAACGGCGCTGGATGCAGATTTCATGAAGTTAATTAAACCTAAATGCCCCCATCACAATGTGCAATCATTTAATTTTAACCCACCAACGTCCCAAAATTCCTACAGGAATGCATTGAAAAACGGCTCCAAGTATCTATCCATGATCGAGTCAAACTTGACCGATGCTCACGGTTGACTTTGATAGATTTTTCAATAAGACTCCGTAATTCTGTTTGAACCTAATGCCTCTATCACAAAGTGCCATCATTTACGTTTAATTTAAGCCCTCAAACGTTCCAAAATTCCTATAATAATGTACTCTAAAACACACTCGACAAATCTACCGAAAATCGAGTCAATTAGATCTAGCATCAAAAAGATTATCCCACGATCGTATACCGAATGTGATCGAGTGATATTTATTATTAGATTGCGGATCTTTATGCATTTATGGCTTATGAAAATGTTCAAGAAAGCCTAGAATATAAAATACGATAGAATTTTGTACAATTTTCATTTGTTTTGGATCTACAAAGGCCTATTAGAAATAGGATTTCATTTTATTCCACTTTCTTAAAATTTGTCGACAAAAATTGAAAAATGCATAAACATTCGCAGTGTATTGCTCATTAGACATATAACAAATAACTTTTTACAAGCAAGTACAAAAATCTCTAGCGTTCAGCTATGTCATGCTTTAGACACCCTTTTTCTTGATGGATCGTGATTTCTCTAGGGACAAAAGTCAATCAGAACTACCTCTCATTTAATTACCGTTCCTGATAGCTTGTCACGTGTAACAATGCCGTACCACGTATAGAGAATCGTGGTCGGCTTCTTATAAAAGCTGATCCGTCTTCCAGAGACAACAGAACAAGTTCATCCTTTCCTTGGAGAAGACATCTCAGCTTCAGGTATCTCATCCGAGTCACATACTTCATAGAAATATTCCTTGTAGAATCACTTTCTTTATTCGCGTTTTTCCTCCGGTTTGTACATCTGCGAAGAACGTCCAGCATTGTCGTTTACTATAAAGAATTCTCACATTTCGAGGGATCGATTCAATGTTAGACGAGTTTCCTGACGAGTACAGTTGCGAATAATGCGACCCGTCTGTCTTTGACGGGGACATTTATCTTTAGCTGTTTCCTCGAGTATAAAAGCTCGAGACTTTTGCCTTGTTTGCAACATTCTTTCATCAACTACCGCACAAGTCTCTACGTGTCTTGTAAGTAAGTCGGTCACGTTCATAGTAAACTCTCGAGCTCCTTTTGTGTCGGAGTCTAGAGACATAAGGATTGTTCGTATTCTTTGTCACGCTGTTTCATTCATGTATAATCATTGCAATTCGTATATCGTTTCAAGCAAACCAAAATCATCAAAATGGTGTCCACCCGTATTGTCTTCGCAATCCTCGCCGTCCTGGTTGTTCTCTCAATCGCTGTGGACGCAGCGTACAGGAAGCCGCCATTCAATGGTAGCATATTCGGCAAGCGATCTATCGCTGAGACTAGTAAGTATCAAATTTTGATTAACCGTTCAGAAATTTTGTAACCTTCGCTGCAATTATTTCGATTTTATAGGGATTGTAATTTGTAATCTGCTAGTTCATAACTTGTTCATTGTTTCCAAAGTCGGAAATTTTACGAGACGCTTTTAGACCTCTATCAAAATATTTTAAGATGGGTTCATATTTTTCTTGCAATGTTCCCACTGTCTAAAATTCTAAGAAGTAAATTTACGTCTCTATCAAATCATTTAAAGATAGATTCACATTTCTTTACATCGTTTTCGTTGTTTCAAATTTTATAAAGTATTCTACTTTGTTCAATCATTTTAAGATGTACTCGTCTGTTTCACAATTTTTTTACTGTCTAAAATTCTAAGAAGTACAGTTACATCTCCATCAAATCATTTAAGGGTAGATTCATATTTCTTTACTTCGTTTTCGTTGATTCAAATTTTATGAAGTACTATTATTCTCTTCAATCATTTTAAGATGTACATGTCTGTTTCACAATTTTTTCACTATATAAAATTCTAAGAAGTACATTTACGTCTATGAAATCATTTAATCTTTACTTCGTTTTCGTTGTTTCAAATTTTATGAAGTACTACCACCTTGTTCAATCATTTTAAGATGTACTCGTCTGTTTCACAATTTTTTCACTGTCTAAAATTCTAAGAAGTCTCTATTAAATCATTTTAATATTAATTTTGACAACGATTCTGTCATCCATGTTTCTATTCTGTGATTTACGAATTTGTTTGCGAGTGTACTAATTGTAGCTCCTTACTAATTTGCTGAATCTTTTTGCAGATTACGAGATAACCAACCGAGTCTTGTCATCGATCTGCGAGACCGTAGTCGAAACGTGCAATGCGTGGGAGGCCCGCCAGCTCACCAACTGAGGATACTAAACCCACCAGGACTCACTTCGTATATTATCAATGCTGCTTATCCGCCTTATCAACGTTTAATAATATGTCAATCGAGCTTCGCAAGTTTCTTACTTATCGATTAGGTGTTCTGAGGCTCGTCGCATCGTCCAAATCACTTATCCTTACGAAAACGCTCGTCAGAAGCTTCGATTAATCTATTCTAAACTGTACGATTCTCATACAATAAAATGAAAGGATTTTCTAAAATCAATTGACCACAATTATTTATAATGAAATAGTTACAAGTAGACTGCGGATTTTTATGCAAAAAAAAAAATAAAAATTGTCTGCATCAATTGCAAGGGACTGGAGTCAGATAGACCTTTAATTCTCATTTTAATAATTTTAACAAGCTGAAAATACTAGATTGGTGTTATTAGATCATTCTAACTTTTTCACTGTTTTAAATGGCAACCACTCATTTTTGCCATAAATGCATAAAATCCGCAGTCTAGTTATAAACAATCCCCCTCCTCGCATTTACGATTAGTGTTGAGTCATTTTATTTTCATTATTTTTGATTCACTTAATTTTAAATCACTAACATGTATAACTATTTTGATCACTAACAAGACTGTTCCGTAGCTTTTAAGAATTTGTAATTCATATGGACAAACCAACCATTAAATAAAATCAATCATAAAAATGATCTCCAGTAAAGTAATGCAATAATTTCTTTTAAGATCAGAATTATACAGATTTTTTTGATAAATATTTCAATAGCAATTTTAATCGTAAACCGAAATATCATTTCCAGTAAAGCAATACGCAATACTTTCTTTAAAAAATTGTAGATTAAATTAAGAATTAAAAAATTCTTTGAAGTTTCTCTTTAAGCTTCAGAGTACATTTTTAATTCAACAGAGTGGTAACATTTTATATTCAACTTATTACAACGTATAAACATATACAGTTAATGTGAAAAATCAGCGATTTTCGTAGAGATACTCTCGAAATAAAATCATTTTCATAGCGGGCAGTACTTCAATGAAACTTCTTTCGATATCTGAAATGCAGATCGAACAGTTTGATATGGAAGGCACGTTTCATTCACCTACCCGGATGAGGGTTATAATGCTTGCAGCACGTAACCCAAAAACCATTTCGTAACAAATGAGGGTGTACAACAATTGTCACTTTCATCAAAAAATTTACACTTAATAAATTTTATACAATCAACGTACAACTTTGACAAAATTTCTTTGTCGAGACTCTCAAAAAAATTCGTTGAAAACTCACAAATTTTTACACTAACAAGTACATCAATATCAAATCAATCAATCGATCAATATTAAAAATCAACTATAAACTTAACCCTCTATTACATTCCGTTAACAGTTCGGGACTTAAATTTCAAATGTTCTATAGTAAATAAAGTAGAATTAAAATTAAATTAAGTAGACAATTCTGAAGACTCTGAGCATGTTGGTTCCAAGTGGAAACATTGCGCTTATGAATAAATCCGCATATGTATAAAGTTCCCATACAGGAACAGTCATAAAATGCAATAAATATCATTTTCTAATAAAATCTTATTATTTATTTCATGACCACACTCATTTTTAAGTAGACTAACAGCCATATACATTTTCTCAACTCGTCATAAAAATTCATGCAATAGAGGGTTAATCACATCTACTGCCAGATATTTTATCCAGATTATTCAAAACGATTGTAAAACTCGCCGGATAAAAATTTCTCAACAACGCCCGCTCAACGACAAATTAATTCCGAAAAATGGGGGAGCGAACAAGCCCCCGATTCAAAGGATAGACACGAGCGAAATACTTAATTAATCGTCGATTCGATGATAAATAGGAAACAGAGGCAGGATGCGGCGTCAGTGTATCGTGAGCAAACAGGAAGGTGAGTAGAGCGCACGAGCTGAGAAACCGTGTTTCAATTTTCTCTGATTTACATTATCTGGCTTCCTTTACACGCGTAACCTGTACCCAAGTATACACGCAATAAAAGAAGAAACTCTTCAGAATATTCCACACTTATCTTTTTATATCATCGGAACATTCACATGGAAATTCACGTAGATCCTCGTAAAATATTTTTACATAATTTCTGTCGTACTAAAAATTCGTGTGTGCCCATTGGATAATATTCTTCTCCAGTTTAACACTGAAGCACGATAATATTCTTTTTCTGATATACACACCCAAAGAAATAAACTAGAATAATTCTCACTGATGCATTTTCGCAATAATCGTAAATTAGAAATATTGGAATCCATCATTTTGACGATTGTTAAGAAAGCTGTAACGTCGAGCCTAATTTTCTGAGTACTTGAGTCGTTCTTAACAAAATGAGTTTTTATATTATTTATTTAATTGATCAAAAATTTGATTAATCAAAAACAAATATAAATTACAACAAAGTTTGAGACCTATATTTAATGTAATTAGTAAACAAAATTGTTTAAAATAAGTAGCTGTCAAGGACTGTCCTTTCAAGTAAATCTCAAATAAAACTCTTAAAATAGTAGAGAATTGTTGGCAACAAAATTGAAAAATAATTCGGAGTGCAAAGGGTCAACACTAACTGGCATGTTCCCTAATAAAAATGACAAGATTGATTTTATTTAGACTATGTGCGGCTGTACTAAAGGTATCTATGCAATCATTTCTTACGAAATCATTTTTATCATTTGAATAATTGTAAAATAAAAAATCTGGACCTGGATTGTGGCCGAGTTTTCGTTGTTTTTAAAGGCGTTTATGCTCGTTCGAAGGCCGGGTTTTCACGCGTGATCACGAATGCCCGTTCAAACATCCGGAATATTTAAATGCGCCCGGGCTTCCACGTTTGAGCTCCTTCGCCCACGATCTTCAAGTATTCTATCTACTCTCCGCTATAATGGAAGAAGTCCTATGAAAATCGCGCAGTTCACCCCATACAGTCAGTCGCGAGTTTGCCCGCTCTGTCAATCGTAGATCCATCTCCCGCGGGGATGGCGATGGTCCATCGAGACGATCTAACCGTCGGATAAACCTAAAATCGTTGCGTTCGCTGTTCCTTTTTGGAAACGAATGCTCGGGACACTGAACGGTGGTTCAATCGGTTGCAGATCCAATTCGGAGAGGAACATGTTGCTTCTGCGGTCTTCCATGTGCGGACGGAGCTTCTTCATCAGCGGTGAGTCCATTTTCTACTTTTCTATTTTTATTCGTTGTTCCATCGTTTGATGGAGATTTGTGGTAGTGATCGGTGTCCTCTTGAAAATTATTGTACGCCAAGGAGACTCAATGAAATTATTTTCTATGAGCACTCATCTGCCCATAATTATGAAAGTGGTCCAAGTCGTATATTTCCTGTTTCGAGATATTTAAAGGAAAATTATATTAACACTAAATGAATTCGGTTCAGGCAACGGTTCATTTTTGACAATATCGTAAAAATTATATTGAATTTATTTAGTTTAAAATAATGTGATGTGAAATTAGGTAAAGTAATTATGAAAGTGGTCCGAGTTATATATTTCTTGTTTCGAGATATTTAAAGGAAAAGGATATTAACACTAAATGAATTCGGTTCAGGCAATGGTTTATTTTTGACAATATCGCAAAAATTATATTGAATTTATTTAGTTTAAAATTATGTGATGTGAAATTAAGTAAAATAATTATGAAAGTGGTCTGAGTCGTATATTTCGAGATATTTAAAGGAAAAGGATATTAACACTAAATGAATTCGGTTCATGCAACGGTTCATTTTTGACAACATCGTAAAAATTATATTGAATTCATTTAATTTAAAATAATGTGATGTGAAATAAATGATAAACTCATTCTTTTTTAAATCTTGACTTAGACCACTTTTTGATTTTTGTAATTATTAGACTGCAGATCTTTATTCAAAATAAAACTATTTTACATCGACTGTGGATAGCAGGAGTTAAATAAAAATTCACTTCATCCATTAATACATTTTTTACATTGAAAACGTCCTAACAATATTCTTAGATTTTTCTAGTCGTTCACTATTTTATATTTCAACCAACCAATTTTTTCATAAATGCATAAAAATCTGCAGTCTGGTAATTATAATTACACGGTCCAACAAATTTCAACTTCTTTTTGACGTTTCGATTCTCACTATGCGATTCTTAAAGAATTCTTTGCGCTGATTCCGAATCTGTCCTTAATTTTTCTCCTAGACGCACAGTTTTTGAGAAATTTGAGTTTGAAAAAAARACATATTTTTCGACTTTGAACAAATATTGTGATGTTATTATAAAAGATATTGTATTGTTYTTTACAGCAAAWGWTTCYMKWGAYKTGCAWTMCKAATMCATTRTGATTGTTKAAACATRTTYRAAYATGTTTAMACAATCATAMTGKATTMGKATTGMAMRTCWMKRGAAWCTWTTGCTGTAAARAACAATACAATATCTTTTATAATAACATCACAATATTTGTTCAAAGTCGAAAAATATGTYTTTTTTTCAAACTCAAATTTCTCAAAAACTGTGCGTCTAGGAGAAAAATTAAGGACAGATTCGGAATCAGCGCGAGAAACTCTACATATAAGAATCGCATAGTGAGAATCGAAACGTTTTTTGGCTGTAGGACAGTATTATTAGAATGTTTTATGTCGGCTTCCCAAGCACACATTTTTCCGGAAAGAATAGCTGGGCGTAAAGTGAACGTGTAACTTCATCTGATTTCATGAACACTTTTATAAATATTAATTCGTTCTTGCAGAAGAACTTGACGAGAAAGATTTTTGATTTCCACGAATTATGTTCCAGTGGTTCTAGTCGGGACATTCGCGATGCTGATTTCGCAAAACGCTACTAAAGCTGACGAAGTGCCAGCGTTCTTTTTGAAAATTGCGAAGAACATACCTCGCGTGGGTCGGAGCGACGGCTACGAGGACCTGCTCCTCAAGTCTCAAAACAATATAGCTAGACACGAGGGCCACACTGGATCACAGGTGCTTCTAATTGATATAAATACAGAAATATTCCTGAGAACATTGCTAAATTAAAATGAATTTTTGCTAGCCTGAAGCTTGGTCATCTTACGGTAACGAGGATCCTTTCTCTGGGCCCATAAAGAGACGCATGGACTATCCACCGGTTGACGGTAAACAATTTGGATAGTTTTAATATTTTACATCGTTCAATATCTCGCAAACGATTTCAATCAAATTGGTACGTTAATCAAGTTTTTCAAGATTATTCTATTGTTACAGATGCTCAGACTTGGCAAGATTTTCCGCTGCGAATAGGGGGCTCGCTGAAACTATGGCGGACTTTGGCAGGCTACTCTGACCAAGCAGATGAGTAAGTTGACAAAACAAATTATAATAACATTGTTATTAAAAATTAGGACCAATAACATCATATGTTTTAGAATTTCTAATTTTTCGATGACAATATTTTTGCTGAAGTTTTATAAGAAGACGCGCTAACATTTGATAGGATATTGCAACTAGGAATGGCGAACATATTAAACATGTCTCCAAGTGTAAATTTTCAGAAAAAGTAATTTCTTTCAAATAATTTGCAAATGAATCATTCAAATGATTTTTTGATCGAATGTTAGGAAGTCGTCACATCGGTATAGCTGAAAAGTTTATACTATGGATGCTGATGACGAACATATTAAACATGTCTCAAAGTGTAAATTTTCAGAAAAATCAATTTATTTCAAATAATTAGCAAATGAATCATTAGAAAGTCGTCACATCGGTATAGCTTAAAAGTTTATGCAATTCTTCATCGATTACTTTTTTAGAAACACATGTAACTTTTGAACATTGAATTGAAAATGATTTGAGGTAAAGATGATTTGAGGGGTAAAAAAAATGTTATCCAACAATTCTTTGATTTTTGCAGCATCGACAACGAGATATGGAAGCGAAGCAAGAGGACGGAGAACGAGGCCATGGATTCGCAGAGCAATTAACATAAACCGAGCGTCGCTACGCGGCCACGTCCAAGAATATACTTGTACTCTATTTCCGGTGTAAGGTGTTGGGAAAAATATCGAGAACAATAAACATGTAAATACGAGACGCGTTCCTTTTTTCGTGTGTATCGGTCTCCCCTCTGTATCCTCGCATTAAACACATGTCTCGCGACACACCGGATAATTTCTCTCTAATTTCGAATAATGGAAACCGTTCGTCTCGTTCCGAGTTCGAGCAGGTGCAGTGTCGCATATGTTTCGGTAATTTTCTTATAAGCTATGAATTTTGAAAATAAAAACACGAAGGAGACAGAGGTGGGACTCTTTCTACCCACTGCTCTCTTCCTTATAATTTGGTAGTATTATATTTTATATTAAATTATATATTATATTAAATTTTTTTTGAAAATAAAAAGAGCTTGAGCTTGAAATTCAAAGTCGAGGACAATTTTGCGGCAACTTTTTTACAGATCTCTATCGATCTATAGATGTAGAAAACATCTATGGAAACCAAGACCAAACATTATTTACAATCTGTATATAGACTCTTTCTTTTTCAATTAATATTAATTATCCGACCTCGATTTCTACCAATCTTTTTCGCACCAAGTCTGTTTTCAAACCAAGACCAAACATTTCTTTACAATCTGTATATAGACTCTTTCTTCTTCAACTAATATTAATTAACCGACCTCAATTTCTATCAATTACCAAGCGTATACCCTGGCATTCGATTCGACGGGTTATTTTATGAATTTTGAAAATTGACCCGTGTCCCCGGCAGCTGATTTCAATAATATTTGTGAGAATGACTGCTCACCTGCTAACAGGGGGTTGCAGAGAGCACATGTCGCGAGGAACGGATTAGGGTGTCCGATGTCAGCCTTCAGAAGAGCCGCGCTATCACGAAATTGCAGTTCCCCAATTGCAGCGGCCTGTCATATGTGAAAGATAATTTTCCTAGATGTTGGTCGGCGTGTATATGCGTACGCACGCCATGACTGCCGTGTCTTGCATAATTGCTGATTATCGATCCCGGGTAGCATGCGAAAAAAATGTGACGCGGAAGGGGTCATAATAATGCGATCGTGCATCGAATGTTTCGCCTGGACGGAGCACCCCTTTTCTTCGGACAAGTGCCTTGGTAACTGGTGACTAAATAAACCGCGGCTGGGTAGTCCATTTTTACCATAGTGTCCTCTAAAAATTCAATAATTGAAATGCACAATTTCTTAAATGTCTCTTAAAATTTAATTTTGTTTTTAATGTGACACTGTAAGTGAAAATACTTGATGTAAACTAGGAAGTAAAGATGTAACTATTTGTTAATTACAAGGGTTGAAGAAGAAAGTTGTGTACGGGGGTTAGAAAGAAAGAAAATGGAGGTTGTTGGAGCCTAATACCAATTATCAGAAAATAGAGGACCAGTGCTTCCTGTTACTAGAATTAGTTTATAACAATGTAGAAAAAAGCGAGTTAGATTAGAGTAGAGTACTCTCTCGACTGATAGTTATAGAAAATGAATAATTCAACTTCCTGTACTGAGAAATTTAGCGTGAAAGGACTTGTATATCGTGTTTTCACGTCATTTCACTAGCGTCTCGCCCCCGAGGACATCACGACCAGGTTTTCTCGTTAGAACTGACTTCGGATTAGTACTCAAGAAGTGGTTATGATAATGAGGGGGCAGAGCTTAAACGAGCCACATGATCATTTCTAACACGTGTTGGCCGATGCGGGGGTGGAATGCCTTGAAGAGGAGTTATCACTCTGGTATCACTTTATGGAGACCCTTCGGGGGATAACAGACATTCATTTACTGTCGATAAATACATACTTCACACTTGCACACTTGTACAATTTACGGACTTCATAATTATTGATAATTGATTCTATATGACCTCCTTCGTAGACAGATTTTGTTCCAAATCATTTATTTTTGTTCCGATATCGATGTTCCTGTAAGTTCAAATGGACTTATCGTAAAGTGCATTCTTTGAGCTTTAATTTAAGCCTTCGAACATTTGAAAATTCCTACGGGAACACATTTTAAAATTAACATGAACAAGCCTCTTGAAATGGACTCAATTTTTTCCGACTTATTATTTTTTGACGTAATATCGAATTTTCTTTTAAATCTCACTAACCGTATCATACAGCGTAATCTTTCAGCTTTAATTTAAGCCCTGAAAAGTTTGAAAATTCCTACGGGAACAGATTTTAAACCCGATTCTTTAAAATCGAATCAATTTCGAATTTGGCAATTTTCCTACGTTTCTGCAATTGTTATAAGATTATTCAATTTTATGTTGCGGATTGACGTAGTTCCCGAAGTCACCGTCCCAATCAGAAGAACCTTTTCGATCGGTAACTTAGAACCACGACGAAAAGCAGCGAGTCTGACTGTGCGGTCGTTCTTCGCAAGATGACGCCAGCAGTTCACGGCCGGAGATAGCTTCGGTAGCATCGCAGCAAGCTGGCGCTGCGAGTGTCTCTCAGCACTGATCACTCCCCATCCCCGTCAGTGGCCGGACAATAAATTGTTGTAATCACAATAATCCCCGCGTTTAAATCAATGCTTTGTGTTTACACGGAGGCAGCCCGTGTAACCGGCAATTTTAATTCATTACAGGTTTACCGTGGCGGCGTTGGCCGCCGCCATCGAATCAAATTCCCAGGTGAACAATGGGAGACGATTCCGGTTTCACTAAACGTTCGTCCCAGAAACGAAGCGTCATCGATAGACATCGGCTTTCTAAACATCGGCTAATTACTCCGGGGGGGATCCGCAACGAACGCGTAATCCTCGGGAAGCATTCGCAGCCGCTTGTAATTAAAAGCCTCTGGGCTCCGGGACCGACCCATACATCTCGCCCGTAAACTTTCCAAATAATTATACCGAGTATTATTTAATTCATGTAATGACTACCGTGGCGTACCCCGCTGCCGTAACACCGACGCCGAATCGTTCGTGGCGTCTCGCTCTTCAGATCAAACTATTCCGGGTATCGTCGTTCAAACTATTTCGTTAATTTATAGAAGAATAGGAGAATTCAACAATGTAAAATATGATTTTCTTTTTCATAAACCACGATGCAGTTTTTCTGGAAAATTTTGGGATACATTGTCTCATACTTGAAGAACATGTACCAATTTTTCCATCGAGATCGATGCAATATAAATAGACGTATGAACGTTCATTCGAGGTCTCGTTACCGAAGATGCAAATCGAAAACTACGATTTTTTTTTTCAAGAACTACGATACAGTTCTTCTCGAAAATTTTTGGATATATTGTCTCATACTTGAAGAACATGTACCAATTTTTCCATCGAGATGCAGTATAAATGGATGTATTGTATGAACGCTCATGCAAGGTCTCGTTGCCGAAGATGCAAATCAATAAGTACGATTTTTTTTTTCAAAAACCACGATGCAGTTCTTCTCGAAAATTTTTGGATACATTGTCTCATACATGAAGAACATGTACCAATTTTTCTGTTGAGATCGATGCAGTATAAATGGATGTATTGTATGAACATTCATGCAAAGTCTCGTTGCCGAAGATGCAAATCAATAAGTACGATTTTCTTTCTCAAAAACCATGAAGCAGTTCTTCTTGAAAATTTTTGGATACATTGTCTCATACTTGAAGAATATGTACCAATTTTTTCATCAAGATCGATGCAATATAAATGGATGTGTTCATGCTCGTCACCAAAATTCTATTGACCATTGTAGGAAAGAATAAAATCACTGTGTGAATTTCAACAATGCAAAGTTATTTTTACATTTAATACGAACTACGTCTACCCTGGTGTTCCTGTACTGACGTAAGTGTTGAAGAGGAGTGATCACGCAATGGTACCAACGGTAGGACTGATTCATTGATCAAAACTCTAGGTATTTCGCGGCGATTTTTCGCGTTGGTTTCGCGCTTTCCGTGTAACCCCCTCGGGTAACGGGGGCGCAAATGGCTCCAGAAGAGCGTTGTTTCCTGAAGACGTGTCGAGGAGAGCCCGTTGCTGTTAAGGCAGCAACGTCGAGCCCTCGGCTCGTCTGCTCGAGGATCGGCTGGCTGGTTTGCACGTAGCAATTTACGGAAACCGCACGTAACGCGCGTTCTCTCCGTGCGGCTGAGGAGGCGGAGAGAAAAAGAGAATGAGCGAGAGAGAGAGAGAGAGGCAGAGAAAGAGAGACAGACACAAGCGAGCGTTTCCACGGAGTATTACGTAACGGATCGACGCTAGATCGCCGGCCAGAGTAACTGTATTTTCGAAGAAGAAGCCTCCTCTTCGTGGCCGCGGCAAAATCACCGAGCAGAAACTTCGCCTCCGGGACGATGGCGGTTTCGTCTCTCTCTGTTTTGCCATTTTTGCGCGAGGATCGCCGAGGGGAACGTGGACCGACGTTCGAGGAAAAATCCTTTGTCATCTCGACGATCAGCGTAATGACACAGTGGCCCGGTGGGACTCCTTTTTATCGGCTGATTTTAGGATTATTTTTTTAGTGCCGGCCTCTGCGGGGAATGATTAAGTCGATGGAGCAGAATTGTTGGTATTTTTCAGCCTCGTACACTTTAGCTTCTTTAGAAATCTAGCCATTAGTCTGAAGAAACCCGATTTTTGCGAATTTTTTTCTGAAGAAATTAATGGAGCTTTCGTTTCAATGGTTAACTGATTTCTTTTTTAATGGACAGCTAAAACATTAAGATTCAGTCTTATCATTTTTCTAAGCATGATAATAATTGAAATGGTCCCCCCATGATTTTTGAAGGGGCCATTCTTCAAGACCCTGCAGCAGAAAAATTATGGGGGGACCATTTTAATTATTATCATGCATAGAAAAATGATAAGACTGAATTTTAATATTTGAATTGTCCATTAAAAAATGTATCTACAGGATTTGTTACGTAGGAACTACTCGAAAATTAAATAAAATCTGTAATAAGTGGTTTGTGTGGTAATTACCGATTTGTAAAGAGTTTAGTACGTTAAATGATATAAAAAATGTGTAATACCTTGTGATATGTCTCTCTGATTTTTGTTGATTTTAAAGTGATTAGAGATTGATCTGCTAGACCTCCACGACTCCGGAGGATGTGTTTTTAATAACGATTACGATACTATGAGCTGTTAATAATAGATGCAAGAAGTCAGAGAACAGATGAGTGTATAAAAATGACAGAGAAGTTGTTTAACAAATTTCTTCTGCGGTGTGCCGTTACATTTTACTGTTCGGTCTGGTTCGACGAGGTCCGAGCTGGTTCGTTTTCATCGTTTTTAAACGGTCGGTACACGGCCGCCTCTAAAACGACAAGTATTCTATTTTCAATTACATTTTATAATCGATTCAAACGACTGTTAATTACAGTACCACGGTCAGGATGCACTTTTTTGCAGTTTTCAGTGTTAGACGAAGTCAGACGAATTTGCATGACCACGCGTACACAGTATAATCGATGAAACGCATTATGCCGATTTTTTCACGTGTGCAGGTTCACAGGTTGATATTAAATCGTCGTAAAAATATCATTCCTGGAATCGGCAATTATCGAGATATTTTTCCGAGAGCGCACTGAAACGTGATCAGCGGGGCATCCGGCTAAGCTGCAGCTAAATTTATACAGTTATGGGGCTCGCTTGGATCCGCTAATGAAAGAAATGTTAACGTAATAATGAAATATAGATGCCCGGAACATTGCAAAAAACGATGCACTATAATTTTCAGCTGGATTTGTTTGGACAATCTGTCCATTATTTTCCGGAGCCGCATATAACTACATCATTATTCCAGTTATAATAACCTACTTTATCAACTGGCTACTTCTGCGTACTGTTCTCTTCCTGGAAGTTCGTTTTGCACAACTTTTACGCCGCTCTACACCGATACACTATATCGCCATCGACAGTGGATAGCATAAGCAATATTGTAGGTACAACGTGATAGTTACGGTGGCTCCAGAAAGTACGTGCTCCGATAATTATTATTACAGTGATTTCAATCAATTTTGTATGCATTCTTTTCTTATTGAAAATGTTGGGAATTGTACCATCTTTAGGTTGCAAAACTTTTTTCGTGACTGCATAGATTTGTAGATTGAAACTTTTCTTTTACAATGCCCCCAGTAAATTTGGTATACGATTGTTTTTGACAGACTGTTTGGCAAACTAATTTCGCATTTTCTTAAATTGTGAAGATACTTGTGACGACCTCCATTAACCTTTATTAATATGAGATACTAATTCAATCAAAAACGTAATCAAGGATATAAAAAACCGCTTAGAAATGCCGTTTCTCAAAATTTGAAAATTTTCGTTTCCGTTCCCGGCCGTCCTGGCGCAGATCGAAGCCCGCTAAAAATCTGAAGTATCCATGCGATGTGAAATAAATATTTAAAATATGTAATGGAACAACACCGGCAGTCGAAGGGTTGAACTCTATATTTCTTATTGAAACTCTAGGAACATATTCCAAGGATCTAACACTCTTATTTTAACCCAGGCCTGGCCAACTCAAATGGTTTCACGGGCCACTTTGATGACGCGTAACGTTACAGAGCGAGCCTGTTATTTTTTAATTTTTTTTATTAGTTTTATTTACTTTAAATTTACAGATTCTTCCAGTAACATTTCGCGTGTTCGTGGATATCAGATATACAGAGTGTCCCAAAATTCCTTCGCTTCCCGGAGAGAGAGAGAGAGAGAGAGAGAGAGAGAGAGAGAGAGAGAGAGAGATGGGAGGGCATTTGAAGCGACATTTTCCTTTGCAAAAATGCCGGCTTCGTTTACGAGTTATTAACGAGAAACACGCTGACCAATCAGAGCGCGACCTAGACGCGCGTTGGCAAAATCGGCCCGCCAACTATCAATTGGCCGCCTGTGCCAACACGCGTCTAGGTAGCGCTCTGATTGGTCAGTGTGTTCTTCATTAATAACTCTTAAACAAAGCCGCGGCGGCCATTTTTGGAAAGGAAAATGTCGCTTCAAATGACCTCAGGAATCTCCCATTTCCGGGAAGCGAAGGAATTTTGACACCCTGTAGAACTGGAGTTCGTAGTCGCACTTGCGCATTATAACAATGACACATGCAAATTTCCATTTATTTAATATTTTCTGTATACATACAACGAGAATCAAAAGTTTCAATAGAAGGCCTGCTTTAACCCCATCAAAAATTTTTCGGAGCAAAAGAGTAAAGTGCGTCAAGAGATCGCCAAAGAAATTCCGCACATTCCCCAGGAAAAGGCGGTAGCTTCGCGGGTAGGATCGCGGTATCAGCGCAACTGGTTGCGGGGAATGGAAGACGCGACTCGGCGAAAAGAACAGGAAGAACGTCGAGGCGGAAGTTGCATGGGCACCGGCGAACAATGCGCTTGTCCCGCGAGCGGTCGTTTAATAACCCTGATTTGCCGTTTATACGGGAGGTCATGGAGAACGGAGGAGGAGGAGAGTAAACCATGCTGAGGGGGAGGAAGAGGAGGATGACGAGGAGGTGTAGGAGGGGGTCTAGCGACTGGTGGTGATGATGGGATGAGAGGGTGAGCATCGGGATCGCGCGCAACAACCGTACATAATCACGTAATGCGGTTATCATGCCAATTGCGTAAATATTTGAGCCAATTTGTGGCATGCAACGAACTCTCTCTCTCTCTCCCTCTCTCTTTCTCTCTCTCGACCCGTGCTTCACGAGACCGCCGGCCGATCGGCGACCTATTACGACCAACTTGTTGGTAGCTGGTGTTTGCCATCCTCTGAATAGAGTCCCCACACCACCCCTCTGCACGCCGCCCTTATTCTTTCTCGCCGGTAATTCACCCACGGCGCGTCGTCGCCAAACATTTCGACCCACTGCCCTCTCCCATTGTCGAAACGATACTGACAGAGAGAAAGACTCGTGTGTCCCGGCGACATTCGCATGCACCGTCGACATGGGAGCGAATCAATTGCACCGTAGTACGTCCGCGGCGCACCAGTCGAAGAAGAACCACTTTTCTAGTCGCCTGACGAGGGGGATTTACTCGAGGGGAAAGAATTACCCCCTCTCCATGTCACTACCGGATTAGTCACGTGAGATTGTGACACGTGCAGGACAAAGACGGAGCGCCTCACGCGACCGGTGGGGGAATAGCGTCGTAGAAGGGGAAGCTAGAGTGGGGACACAAATTCTATTCTTTCTATTTCTAGTTACAATAGAAAATATTTCAACACGTACAGTAAACGCTCCTTTACTGTCCGGGTTCGTGGACACGATCACTGTTCAATGCCCACCCACTCCACTGCTCTTCTGTCCTTCTCTATGTTCGGCTCTCTATTGAAGTCTCGCTCGGCGCGGTAGACGCAATCATAAATCAAAAATAGTGTCCGGGTACGATCACTGCAAAACACGGCTGTTGGACAGTAAAGGGGTGTTTACTGTATTAGGATATTTAAAGTATACGAATACAAATAAATAGATGTTTCATCCCTCTTCTGATCTTCTTCCGCCAATATTTTGCTACAAAGAGGGCTGGCAATAATTATTAAAAATTCCTCAGCAATGCCGTAAACCGAGACCGAGCGCGCGGGAGGCTTCGCAAAGGAGGTAATCCGATGGAAATTTTTATTTTTCTAGGCGCAAAAAGGCGATCGAGAGGAAGAGAGAGAGAGAGTGGGGGGTTTAGGTTCAGAAAAACGTTCCCGCTCGGTTCGGAACAAGGCTGAGGAATTAGACGACGACGAGAGATAGAGAGGCGCCTCTCTCCGAGAGCTAGCAAGCTTTTTTTCACAGGGTAATTCGCTGGCAGTAAATGCAGGGGCCTGTTCCTGGTTCCTGCTCCGTTTCACCCTGAAGAGAACTGTGGGCTTTCACTCCGATATACGTATATTCTATGTGTCTGTGTGTGTGTGGAGAGAGGAGCCCCTAGCTCCCCGTGTCTCTCTGTCCGTGTGCCGCCTTCTCATCCCCGCAGGTAGAATAGACGGTCGGCCACGGATCAATTAGGCCGAGTGTACAAGTGTAGGACCTCGTAAACCTGCGGGACCTGCCGACGACTGGACTCGACTTCCCTCGGGATATCGTGTGAAAAAAAGAACTCAAATCCGCGCCGGCCAACCGGCAAAAAGCCGTCGACGACCGCACGGGCCGCGGGAGGAAACGGTCTTCCTCGAATGAAATCAATTGCGGTCGAAGTCCACCGAATCAAATTTTCCAACGATCATCCCTGAAACCGATAATCTCTGCCCCTTCGATTCGATGGAGATCGCGAAGTTCGATTTTGCGATTTCAACCCTCAGTAATGTGGATCAGAAATTGTTGTGCTTTCTCCACATTTTATATATTTTTATTTGCTATCAATATTATTTTAAACTTGCTTTATTGCACGACAGACAGATTCGTGATGAAGATTTGAAGTCTAACAAATATGAATGTTATGCCTTTCTTTTTCAATGAAATGAAATTTGCTGAACAAAAAATATAATTTTTCTTTTCTCTTCTACGACATTTTTGGGGATAAAGACGTTTTAATCACTGTGTTCTAAAGAAAATGTTACGGCAAGGGGCCGAGGGTCGAAAGTTTCCATAAAACCGTGAAACTTTCTCGGCCTGTTCCTCTGGAGGGTGCATGTTCCGCGAGGGAGGGTGGGAGGGGGGAGTGGTTGCAGCATCGAAATAATGTTTCTCCGAGGCAAACTTCCATCGCAACGTGTCCTCCCCCATCCAATCACGGTGCACAATGCGGGAGACGGTTTGTTGAAGAGGGTTGAAAGGTTATCATGCAGCGCGGAGACGCGGAGACGTCGCTTCCTCCGGTTCGAGTCGTCTTTTCTGCCGTTCAGAAGCGTGTGAAAAGGTGGGTACGAGAATGGGGAGCAGAAAAAGTGGCGAGAAGTCGAGGAGCTTGGAACAGAGGCGCCTTGTCATGCCGTGTAATGACGGCGAAGGCAACGCGACGCCCTGCTCGAAGAGGAACAGAAACTCGACGAGAGAACACAGCCCCGTTCGAAAAAGGAGAGGGCAACCAGAGACAAGATAGAGAAAGAGAGAGACAGAGCTGGACAAAACAAAAAGAGGTGGAAAAAAAACAATTACCATCCTTTATCTTCTCCTCCAGGAACGTCTCCTCCAGGTAGTACCGAGAGATTCGAACGAAATAAAAGACAGTCCTCTCTCGCTACCGTCCCCTGTATCTATTCCCTTCTTTCCTTCGAATCAATGTCGGCCATTAAAGTGTCGGCGAAAACGAAGCTACCGTGCCGATATTATCGAGCGACGGTAATTAATCCGCCAATGAGAATCGTTCCCGGGGTTTTCGACTGGCCCATCAGTTAGAAGAATGGGAAACGTCATCGTCGGCACCGTTTCCTGTTGCGGAGAGAACGAACAAATTTGAGGATGCCCAGTCCGACTCAGATCTATTATCTTCGGGAACGAAGGAAAGCACTTCAATCTTGTTAGTACATACCGGGACGCGTTTCGTTAATTTGGTGAAGGGTCTGGATTCAAGGAGCAACCCTCCAACCCCGTGGTTAACGTTCATTGTTCGCAAATTAATCCTTGGTCGTTCCTCCTGTTAATTAGTCGTATTTTCTACTGCTTTTTAACACTGAACCTACCGAGCCTTAAAAGTAACTGGTACATGTTCCTTTACGAAAAATGACAAGAATGATTTTATTTAGACTTTGTGCAGCTCCTATTGTAATATGTAGACTGCGGATGTTTATGCAATTTTCAATTTTTGTAGGCAAATTTTAAGAAAGTGGAATCATGTAAAATGTTATTTTGTCTTTGTGTAGATCTGAAATAAATAAAAATCCTACTAAATTATGTGGAATTTTATGCTCTAGCATTTTTTGAAAATTTTTTGAAGCCATAAATGCATGGAGATCCGCAGTCTAGTAATATGTGCTCCACTAAAGATATCTATACAATCATTTCTTATGAAATTATTTTTATTATATCAATAATCGTAAAATAAAAAACTTGGAACCGGTCATTTTGACCAGCGATGGTAGGTTTAGTGTTAATTAGCATTGAGCCCTGCAGGTTGTTCCATTATTTTTTTAATCCTTATGTGCTCCTCAAAAATAATTACTTAAAATATTTTAGAATAAATAAAAGATGTTAGAATGAATATTTCATCCACTTCCCAATGTAGTTTTCTATTATCTCCGCTCTGGATATATTCTCTGCAAATATTCATAGAACATAAAAATCTTTTACGATTTCTCTGAAAAACAAATGCCCAAAAAATTTCTGAACAAAATATCCCTTTAAAAAAGAAAACGCAATGTAGTATAGTAAACAAAGGAAAATTGTACAAGGAGGAAAGACCGTTTCAATTTTTCCACGGCGAGCTATGGAAAGAGGAGTTGGTTTATCGGCTAAACAGAGCGTGCGGTATAAAACAAGAATGTTGTTCAAAGTATCTAGAAAGCCACTCGCCGGTGTCGTTAATAAAAATATCGCCCTAAAACAAATTGCTCTCGGACGGTTTACTGTCTTCGCCCTCCTCATCTGCATGTAGGCGCTCTCTCGCACGTTCACGGTAGAGCCGACCGACCTTCTCTAACCTATTCGCCGGCCATTTCACTGCAAGTCATTCCGGAATAATTTATAACCCGAAGGATCGGCCGAGCCGGGCCCGGCTAACGAAACTAAACGCCGTGCTAATTTCATTTAACGCCCGTATCTGCCGCGCCCGCCGCGGGGGTTTGTTTATCGAGTGTCCCTTTGCACCCCTTTCACACTCCTTCCGCACCTTTTAACCCCCTCTATTTCGACTCGCGTAGTCGGAGGCCCTCTCACGATATTTCCCCGGGAAACGAAGTTCTTTATTCGTTTTTGGGCGGAGTGCTTAGTGCCACTTCTCACGTGAGAACACCGGTGGGACCAAAACGGGGGTACAGGGGGCGAAAGGGGAGCTGCTCTCGAAGCAACGAAGTTCCCCGTGGTCTCTCTCGATCGTGGCTCCTTTCGCCACGGCAATGAAAACGAACTCGATGGCCTCGTTAATGTCCGGTTTTATCGGTTCGGGGCCGAGCGTAAATTCCGCGAAACGACGATTCCTCGTTCTTTATCGCGGCTGGAACACCGTCCCATGGCGGAAACGCCGCGGCATTAACACACCCCCTGGCCACGACCCCATTGGAAATTACGACGATACCGCGGCTACATTAAGAAATTCGTTCGGCTTCTGACTACTCCTCGATCCTACGCTGAATTACGAGCCAATTTCTAGCACGCTCCCCGCATCTATTTAACACGTTCAACGGCGACCGAACCGGCCACCAAACTTCGACTCAATCGAAACTGTTCGTTTAATGATCCCGGGAACTGATAGGGGTTAATTGATCTTGCGATCCCACCGGGAACAGATCGTTCACCCATTTCGCTCACTCGATGAGCCTAATCGATTTTTCTTCCAAAAGACTTTGATCGGAGCATAAATTTTCCTGTTTAAAATATGTCACAACTTTGTGGGTCTGCAAAGTAGATTGAAGAGGAACATAACCTCAATATGAACAACATTCCTAATTGATTAACCACCTTTCGATTTTTCTTACATTTCTCTGCCAAAATACTTGGATCGGACCCCAAATTTTCCTGTTCAGAATATGTCACAATTTTGTAGTTTTGCAAAGTAGATTGAAGAGAATCCTAACCTCAATATGAACAACATTCCTAATCGATTAACCACATTTGGATTTTTCGTAAAATTTTCTGCCAAAATACTTGGATCGGACCCTAAATTTTCCTGTTTAAAATATGTCACAATTTTGTTGTACTTTTGCAAAGTAGATTGAAGAGTTGAAGATTGAAGAGAATTCTAACCTCAATATGAACAACATTCTTAATCGAACCATCTTTGGGTTTTTCTTACATTTTTCTGCCAAAATACTTGGATCGGACCCGAAATTTTCCTGTTTAAAATATATCACAACTTTGTAGGTTTGCAAAGTAGATTGAAGAGAAACATAATCTCAATATGAACAACATTCCTAATCGATATACAATTTGGAACTACCTCTGTGTGCTTGCGTGCTTATTAAGGATAATTATTACTCACTGGACAATGAATTTCTCAGCTTACACTATAATCTAATTGATTTCGGCAGTAATAAATCGATGTTCATGCCATTAATTTCATAATGATCGTTTTTAAGCAATACAATAGTGCCGGAGTCACCGGTGGCGTATGGTGTTCAACGTGATTATTATTAGTAAACTGCGGATCTTTATGCAAAATAAAAATGGACTGCATAAATTACACAACGTTTAATGATCTTAAACAGCTGAAACAAGTTCATTGATACTTTTCAATTCTTTTTTAATATGCCCACTGCATTAAATTGCACTTATTCATTTTTGTCCTGAAGGCATAAAATCCTCTGTCTAATTATTAGGCTTAGTGCCATTGAATGATAAGCATTGAAAGAACTTTTAAGAATGGATATTCATGTAATGTGGAGCCGAACAATTTGGAAAATGAGTTACAGTGAAAAAAGCCACAATTCCATGGGCCATGCAGCACATTTACAGCATTCTGGAACATACTGGTTCATTCACCGAAATCAAGAGTACATCAACAAGTCCGAGAATCGTCTACAAGTCTCTCGGCAAGCACAGGTCCGTTAGGCGAGCGACGCGCCTCGCCGAGTAAGGATATAATTTTCTCGGGGCTTCAAAATCATTAACTCTAGCAAACGGTGCGACGTCTCAGGACCCCTAACAACGCGCCGCTACGAAAGAAAAAGAGTTCCTGCCGGTCCGTAGAGGAGGCGTGAAACGTTGGCGCCTGGCGCTCGGCCCAGGAAAAGGGTTCGACAATTCCTAAACGAGGAAAGGCGAGGCTCGAAAAAAGGAGGGGGAGACCAACTACGAAAACTGGACTGTTTGGTTGCTCGTCGAACATCTCGCGAAGATCCATGTCTTTCCGGGTGATCGATCAGTCGCAGGACCCCGACACAAATCGAGTTTGAAAGACCGGAGGAAAGTAGATTAGGCAAGGTCCTTCGGGTAGCATGGTGGCCATTGTTCACAGGTGAGCTCGATGCTACCGTGACACGTAACTATTTAAACTCGTGGCTTCAAGGTTGACCCTCTAGAGAAGGCTTACAGTGATGTTTAAATATTCCATTAACAAAACTTTACTGGAAACGATGGACAATCCTTAAAATCTGATATTACCAGTCACTTTAAAAAAAAAAACACGAAAACGCTTCGAAATTGCTCAATTTCTTTACTCATGTGTAAATTATGTTAATTATCTTTTTATTTAGTTAAATAGACGTTTCTTAGCTTTTTTGGCAAGCTATTTAAAACTGTCGAAAGTGCAATGATCGTCTTTGGAAAAATGTTTAACCCTCCGAGTGTGCTGTGAGCGAGCTGTGCCGGAGTCATTTTTGACCGGGAACATTTAAGTACTCAATTTGTGGCAATTAAACTAACTGAATAGCTGTTTCATTGAAAATATCGGAAAAGACTAATACGTCTACACGAGATATCATCAAAAGTAAATTTTAAAAGATTATTAATTAGAGCTGTGAATTAGAGCTGCGGTCCTAAGCATTGCCAATTATACAGCTATAAAAATCGTCCATTGTCCGAAGATTAATATACTTTTCGGGAGTTGAAAAATTAAAGGTTTAATTTAACTGAAAAAGAAATACTTTCTCTATTTAGAATCCTATGCTACAGTACTTACGGATCATGACGCCATTAGGTATCCTGTGTGACTGGTATGGTGACGTCATGTGGTCCGTTCAATGGATTTTTGGTGCACTCGACACACGCGCACTGAAGTACATATATATACTTTTAAATTATCAGTCATTTACGGACCATGACGCCATTAGATACCCGCTCTATGTATTGGTATGGTGACGCAATTCCGGCGCGTGACGTCATGTGGTCCTTTCAACGGATTTTTCGTGCACTCGATACACGCGCACCGAAGAAGTAAATTTTTAGATTGTTACAGTCACCAGTTCATTACGCGTACTAACAGTCGGAGGTGTGTTACAGTTGTGTTACGGACACATGGACACGTTGGCTCTCGATTTTGATTCATTGACCGGATGGAGCGGAGACGAGACACCCGGAGGGAAACCATAATAAGAGAGGACACCAGCCCGAAGTATCACTACGCTCGAGATCTCGGAAGCAATTATAACCAGGACCCTAAATACTCGGACCGGCGAGCGGTGGGGTCTTTGTCTTTCTGGCGTACCTGTAGCCGGCTTGTTTCACAAACGAGGTTAGGTCGGAACTACAAAGGTCGGCCCGGGTGAGGACCCACCTCATTTCTACAAAAAGGACACCGACTGACCCGCGCTCCGCGGTGGCCTCGTCCTACGTTGCCCTTCAACGAAGACACGTTTTTTGCATCAAATATTTACACATTTTTAGTGGGTGCTAAACCCATTGAAGCCGTTTCGCCGGGTTACACCGATCCTATCATCAGCGGTTAACCGGTCGAACCTGAAGGAAAACGCCTGGCCCCACAGCGACAAGCGTTCAACTATAATTTTCCACGAATGGTTTCCCTTCTTTTTTAAGGGATTGCTATACCTGTCTGCGAGCCGTTGTGTTTCTCTTTTCATTCTTCTTTTTTCGAACCGCCACGCGACAATCGCGCCCTGTCGCCTGTTTACAAGCTGGATTGTAAATCAGACTGGTCCTGGCACACTCCCAGATGACAGGGGAATGGTCCCGGCAAATTGGAAACGGATTTGCTACCGAATTCTTGGGCGGCTGTCATGCCACCGGAAGTGCCGGATCGCGAGCAAAAACTGCTATTGTCACTTCAGTGGGTCATCGAGATTTTCTGAGAAGTTTGAGCAATTTTACTACGTGACGAGAAAATAAATTTTGGGAAAATTTTCAGAGTTATAATGGACTTATACCGGTGCGTAAAATGACGTCATACCGGTATATGAAAATACCGGTATATTTGCATATATTTACCAGTAATAATTTCGATTTTTCCAATGTATTAGGATACTGCTTCACGATCATAAACGAGATATTCCGCGACTCACGTGTCTTATTAATAATTACTATTGATATAAATTTTAGTAAATATTATGTGTTATAAATATGTTTAAGAATCACTTAATTAGGAGATACATCTGGAAGGTCTTTGCTTTGATGCTTTATGACGGCTACGGTAAACACGACGGTGGATAGTTTACCTGAATTCGGACTTGTCCCTCCTTCGCACGGAGGGTTTTACGACGGATCGTAATTCTATTGTTTATACTTAACTATTTAATTTAGGTAACTGTGCTTCTTAAGGGTTTTGGGGTAAGTTGCGACGCAGTTCCTTTCATTTGAAATCGTTATTTCAATGATTTCAGTTTTCATTCATTTCGGTATTATTTCGGTTACGGTACAGCCTCTTGGCATAATAATTAACGGTATTAAATTTTACGGTATTAACCTTCCGTTACTCGCGCGTATCTCACAGATACACGACTTGCGTCTAATGCGTCTAGAGTGGGAGGTAACTTGTGGAGGGGATCGGGCTCTTGTCTACAACATGCAAAATTTGTTTGCGATGATCAATGTTTGACAACATCAAATAAAAAACGCAAAGTGTAATGTATTTTTCAATAAAAAATAATGCGTAATTGGCTTATTTATTTAAATTTATATATGCGTATTTGAGAGATACAGTGCGACTATATTTGTCGGGCAGAAGCCGCGAGTAACGGAAGGTTAAGTCCCTGATTTATAACTTATAAATCACACGAATCTACAGAATGTATTTCTTAAATTTTTTGTATAGGCTTGCATAGAAAGGTTGTATTGTAAATAACTTCGAACAAAATGCTAGTGGAGCACAGTTCTAGATAACAGAAATAGGGGTTCAGCAATTAGAGAACGACACGACACGACCGAATGACCTTGCCAGCGCCAGAGCCAACGCAGCACAAATAAAAGCTGACAAATTAATAACACGATTATCCAACTATTCCGCTTCGGAGTGTAGTCAAAGGTCGTTTACCACCCCTCGGCCGGCCCCAAGTCGAAACTGAAGCGATCCGAGCGAAGGGGAATGTAGACCAACGACAATAATCAGCGGTCATAAGTCAGCTTTGAGGCAGCCCCGGTCCACGAAACCCTGAGCAGAAAAGAAGAATCTGCGGGCTGATGTTTCCGTGCTAACCTCCGAGTCGCCCGAGGGTTCGCGTGATCCCCGACGTATCCTAGGCAGACTACAGTCAACCCCTCGACGAGGCCTTCTTTTTCAAGAAAGATCGAGGACGCCCGAGGACCCAACGGGGGCCCGATCCTGAAATCCGGGACACGCGAGCCTCGCGGGAAATTCCTTGGTCTTCTCTCTAGTCGGCTTCTCTACTTCTTGGTAAACCGACGAGTCGCCTGAGGCGCACATCCTCCTCGATGTGCCTCGTCCGTGCCGATCCGAGGCCTCTTTTTTATTTATCGAAGGCCCCACTGATTCTACCCCGAACCTCGATCCACAATTACGTAACTAATCAACACAATTTCGCACAATTTTTACCGAAAATCCAAGCCAATCTACCGCAAAACGTCGTTCGTTGATCTCGGAAATGGACTGGAAGTCTCCTCGGCTAAAGTAAACAATTTTCAGTTAATTTATGATTGGAGCAGGTCTCATATTAAATTTGATAATTTTCTGCAGAACACTTATTCAGTTTACATAGCTTGGATCATGATAATTTACCTAGTCAGCTTCTGATGGTTTATTCAAATCAACTTTTAAAAAATTGACAAACAGCTGCAAAAATGTATTTAGCCAAAATCTATCTTTTCAGGATTAATATTAACTATTGGACTATTAATATTAACTGCGGACTTTTGTGCAAAATAAAAATTGAAAAAATCTGAATTATTTGCAAGATTCTTCTGCTCGATCTACCCCTTTTTATTATAAATGTATAAATTAATTTCATCGTTTTTGGGTAGTATATCTGTTTCGAAGGGGCACTTTTTAAGAAATGGAGATTATTGCAACCGTCATGTTCCTGTTGCAGAATTTCTGCATCTTCGCAGGCAGTGTTTCTCACATGGCTCCGTAATCAATCTTTTCGTCGAGCGAGACACGCGGATCATAAAATTAAACGCTGCGATTACACTAGCCTAATCGAGATCGCGTAGATCGCGCAATTAAGCGAGGCGCAAGATGAATTGAGTAATTACATTCGCATTACAAGAGCCGGTCGCGTCCCTCGACGTATCAGATCTTCGAGAGTCGGGCTTCATCCCCCCCAAAAAGGTGTATAATTATCATTCTTCAGATGCGTATTCAGGATTCCATGGAAAAAATCGTTCTAATATTTTAGCTTATCTCACCAGCCTCTCTTGACTTGCTCCGCCAGTTTTATCGCATTAACTGGACCAGCGGCTGTAGATTACAATAATGCGAGTGACGTTTGCCAATAATTCAAGCTGAGCTCTTAATATTAATCTTTTAACTGAATCGTGCGGTTTTTCTGGCCAAGAAATTATATGTTCAAAGCGTAATCAGCAGACTCAGGAATTTATGCAATTATCACAAAAATAAGTAAGTGCAATTTAAAATAATAAAAACATTAGAAGAATTTTAAAGTACTGTTATATTACGTCCAATCTATTAAATTAAGAAAAAAAATCATTTTATATTTCACCGTCTTAGATTTAAAGAAGGAAGCCGGAAAATATATTGTATAGCATATTTAGTAGATTATGTGTGGAACCTTCCGTGTTTTCGATTGAACTCCGAATTGGGCGATGCATTGATCCAGGATCTCGCAGAGCAATGATCGAGGAACGTGCGAGGATAAAAAATAAAGGTTGTCGCGTTGGTGCCGCATTACCGGCGGGGATGCATTAATTCCAGCTTTGCGTTTTCAACGACCAGTTTTTGTTCGAATAAAATCCCGCCGGTCGGCGGTCATATCATGGTGACGAATGAACGCGTTATTCTCGCGGCGAAAGGATTCGATGGTCTCTCTCTCCTCTGAGTGGCGCCAGAGGAAAAGGTGCTCTCTCGAAGGTGCTCTCGAGCTTCTTCAGGCCTGGAAGCGTCGTCCTATGGTTTTCGAAGGGGGCACGAGGTAAAAGAAGAAGTTCCAGGGCAGAGGCACTGGCGCCGCATGCGGCAGCCTCAAAGGGATCCTCCGCACGCCCATCTGTCTCCGCCCCGCCCCTATTCCCGCGCACCATATACATCATGTACGACCATGGTGTGCCCAACTGACCAGCGGGACTCGGTTCGACATCGTGTCAGGCCACGTCACACATCACCACCATACACTGTCGCCTGGAAAGTGACCAACCACGTGCTTGCTCCCCTTGTAATCGGGGGTACCATAGAACCGTGACTTTGATCGGCCCAGCACCATGGGACACCGCCGAAACACTCGCACCCGGGTGAAAATAAGGGGACCAGTCCCATGTCGACTAATTTCGGGACACTTGGCAATACCCAAATGATAGCTCTGCTGAAACCAACCCTCCACATGGTTAGATACCGGTAGAATGGTAATAGGAGCTGTTAGGATTTTGGACGAAAACAATCGAACGCAGACACTTCTGAAATAACATTACTTGAAATACTATTTTCAGTGCCTTCCTATTTTATTTTATAATTGACTTGGTGGCTGGAGCAACGTTGCATGTGAGAGTCTCTTTTTTAAATTAACCCTCCTCCTCTCACAGCGTCCCCCCAGGATTTGCTTCTAAGATATTAAAACTGAGACATTACAAATCTTTGATTCCAATATAAAATGTGAGATTCCCTAAAGATATATGTCAAGTATTATTGTTCTCCCATCAAATCCGGCTCTCCTGTAAAATTTCCACTTCATATCACCCCACGCAGTTCCAGCCAAGTCAATAATTAAACGAAGAATTTAATAATTTAAGACGGGCGTCGAGTAGGTGTCGATAGGCCGGTTTCCGGCTGCTTGTGGTAATTAATCGACTTTTAAGTGGCCCGTTAAGGGTGCACCACCTGCCGTCAGGAATCTAGCAGCCACGTGACAACGATTTTCGCACGATCATCGTGCGACGATCAATCGAGTTCAGAGTCTCGCGCGCCGCTGTCCTCTCGGCTCCGTCCGATAGACTAGGTTTTACAGCTTACTTAACAGCATGGGGCAACGGTGTTTAGTCTCTTGACTAATGAACCTGCGGGATCCAAGCACCCAGCAGATTGCCTGGCTTTCGCTTAAACTCCCGTGGAAAGGGTCAACCCGCACAAGTTGAGGAAGATGGATGCTGGATACGTTACCGGTTCGAAAATGTTCGTGGAAAAGAAATGATAAAACCGAGGCCTACGAGTGTCTGGATCCGTCGCTTAATCTGAGCCTAATTCATAACACGTAATCAATTAATTCCACTGACAATGCCGGTAGATGTTTGTCTTCTTCAAGGTACATAATTGGACTGCGGATTTTATGCGTTCATCACAACACGGAATAGGTGGGATTTAAAATGGAAAAGGGATTAAAAGGATTTAAATAATTCTCTTCTATTTCTTAAATTTTTTGAATGTCTCCTACATTTTTATTTTAAATGTTCAATGGCTACTTAACTTTTAGAAGGTCCCATCGGTGAAGGGGATGACTGTTTAGCTATGTCGCAGGTTCGAGTCTGTTCGGTCCAGCGGCTTGATTGATTGGACAGTAACTAATGAAGCTCGGCTAATTGCTCGTAGTAATATTCGCCAGCAAAAACCAGTCAAAGCACACATAGGCTGACCCGTGACTTCCCTAAGATCACAGGACTCCCCAAGCCGCTTCCTGGCCACGACCTTCCGCCCGATCTTCTTCGTGCTTACCGCTAATTATTTTGGCTACCCTCTCATCGGCTCTCTGTCTGTCTCTCCTAACTAATTCTCCTTTGTTCCATCGGGACGATTTATGTCTCCGCGAACCGATCTACTGTATCATTGATCCGATCGTTCATCGGTTTGCATACAACCCTTGTTCCATTTCAGGGAGCTCGAGCTCGTTTGGAGGATGTTCTAACGCAGCCGGCGTTTTCGAAATCAATTCATGGTAATACAGTCGTTGCTAGATCGACGAGATCAGACTCGACTTTCATTAGATCACTTATAAGTGCCGGGCCCCCCGGGTGCCTCGCCAGAATAATAAACGCCGACAAAATTGGACTCGCCCATCGACTCCTAGAAATCCCTCCTGGCACCAGACTAGACCTCGCAGGGGCCAATTATGTTACAGAGATGGGGGAGGCAGAGATTCTGGTTAGGGGCCGATGGATTAACCCCGAACCGTCGAATTCCTCGCGCGGGATCTTCGCGCTTCCTCACATGCTCTCCCCCAAATGCATCTTCCAGGATAGCGGCACTTCTAACTCATCGATGATTGCAAAAGAAGTATCTGAAGAGGGTGAAATATAATACCTCTTATAATCTTCTAAATAATGACACATGTAAAATTAATATATATATAATATACAGTTTGTCCCACGAGAGCTTGTCGACGATATTTCTGTAAATATTTATATATTTGTAAAAAATTTTATATACACTACAAACACGTTTTGTTGACAAAGACGAAATTTTTATGACGAGTTGAAAAAAATTTATATGGCTGTTAGTCTACTTAAAAATGAGTGTGATCATGAAATAAATAATAAAATTTTATTAGAGAATTTTATTTATTGCATTTTATGACTGTTCCTGTATGGAAACTTTATACATATGCGGTTTTATTCATAAGCGCGATGTTGCCACTCGGAACCAACATGCTCAGTCTTCAGTATTGTCTACTTAATTTACTATACGACATTTGAAATTCAAGTCCCCAATTGGGAACGGAATGCAATAGAGGGTTAATTACTGTAAAGAAAATGGTACTGCAAGGGGTTAAAGACATCTGCGTTTGTTTACATTATCCTTATCTCATTGAACGACAGGTTTCGAAGATATCGCCGGAACGCTCTTGTGGGACAGACTGCAGAATAAAATTAAACAGGTTAATAGAGCTACTGATGGGAACATAGGACTACATCATTTCCTAGCAAGTTCGGAAATAAAAGGGAGCAGGTTGGACCGCAGAGGGTTGAACAGAATAAGGTCCTAGAACAGTGTTTCCCAAAGTGCGGTACGCGTACCCCTGAGAGTACAGGAAGAGTTTGCAGGGGGTACGCACTGATTCTAGTGCAACAATCCTGGTGTAGCGGGAGTCTACTGTTGTGTACAAAGGATGTACACGCCTGCTCCTTAATACCATTTGTTCTTAACAGGTTACGACAGTTATAGAAGGCGTACACACAGAGTAGGGCAAACATTTTATTGAAATAATAATTTCGAATAAGGTGGGTTTTTTCCAAGTGGATTTTAAACCCAGTTTATTCGAAATTTTTATATACATAAAATTTTTACCCATCTCTGGGTACACAGATGTCGAAACTTTGGAAAACACTGTCCTAGAATGATGGAACTTATAGCTGAGTAATGCGGAATATGTGAAAGATAACTTCTTCTATGTATAGTATTCTCTCTTCTATATATATATATATAATTGCGTACGTTGTAACATTATAGGTTAAACACGTGTGAACGTTTCGACTGTCGAATCGAGAAGCAAGTACGTTTCCGTACACTGATTACGTGCGAGTTATAATATGTATTATTTAAGAGATGTCGCGATTAGTCCTGTTCTAATAGAATAACAGGTGCTCAAAGTTACCTGCATCCCCGTATCCTTTGTACGGTCGCGAACGGGTACACGAAATCAGGCCGCAGAACTGGTAGAAATCGCGCGAGGTTTCTTCTCGAGAAGAAGGAGAAGAAGAAGAAGAAGGAGACGAAGAAGCGGGGCGGTGGCGTGACGGCCGAAGGCCGGTGAGGCAGATGCATGGCAACGAGTTGACATCGAGCGCTGCGGGCTAGCGTGGCTAGCGAGCCTGAGCCCTCCTCGTGGCTCCGGACACGCACATGCGAGGAGAGCGCGTACCCCGGCTTCGGTCAGCAGCGTGCGGTTCTCCTGGAAAAAAGGGAACGGCGAGGAGAAGCGAGAGAGCTAGAGGCTCGGTGGTGCGCGAGCGCGTGCACGCACGGTTTAGACACGCACACGATCTGATTGTTGCCGTTGTTGCCTATACACGGCTGCGCGTTCTGTTCCGTCGGGGAAGAGAGTACCCTCCTCCACTACGACACATAGAATAGTAATGAAGGACAGAGAGATACGAGGCGGGTCTTCCTCGCGACGTAGGGAGCCGGACTCAGTGCGGCGTCACGCAAGAACGCGGCCAGCTGACGGTCTCTCTCGGCGTAGGGTTAGCAGAGGCGGATTTTACCCCGCGAAACCATTCGAGACTCTCTCCTCGACAAAATCCGCCTTCGAGCCTATGGTGGCTGTCTCTCCTCGCGAGGGTTACCACGGGAAGTAGGCACACCGATTTTTATTCAATTTCGGACGGTCCTCTTTTCACCAGCAATTATCAGACCGGTTTTGTGCGTTTAGAAACTGATTAGGTCAGACACGAATATGTATGAAAACACGTCAATTTTTATTTTGTTATTCCATCAATTTTTGTGGGGTTCGTACAGAATGGCAATGCTAACCTTTTGCACTCCTTTGTCGAGTGTGACTCGACATCGGAGAAACGAAAATGTAAATAAAACGTGTTTTTATGTGTATTTGATTCTTCCTTTATTTATTTAAATCCTATTTTTTAATTAACAAATATAAGTTCCATAAATATAAATTACAACAAAGTTTAAGAGCTATATGTAATATAATTAATAAACGAACTGGTCTTTGAAGTTAATTTCAAATAAAACACGTCGGCAACAAAATTGAAAAATAATTCAGTGTGCAAAGGGTGCTCCAAAAATCCGCCTTCAATTTATCCAACTTACGAAATCGTACGGTAATATCATATAGAAAATTTTTCGGTGCCTCGCACAATGTTAGCCTCTTCCCCCACGTGCTTGGCCGTGTCTCTCTTCACTGGTGGCCGCATGCTACTCGCTCTTTTCCTGCCATTGTCTCTCAAACTTTTGTGCGTGGCCACCGAACAACCTTCTTGCCGAGTCATCCAGACACTGCATCGCATGGAACCTTTTCAGCGTCCTTGTTGAATGATATTGCTGGTAGCCATGGGAATACGTAACCTTTCAATTTCTGTTCATTGATGGGGAAACAAAGATTTTTATATTGTATCAATGAAAGATTGAAAGCCGCTCTGAGGTATTGCTTAATAATTGACCAGTCTCTTGCGGAATTTTATGAAGGAATTAGCTGCGTGAAATATAAAATAGTAGAAGATTAGCATTATCGAAGAATATTGTAATATTGTACAATTTTTATGTAATTCCTGCTTCCAACAATCGATGCAGTACATTTTATTCCGCGTGAAGATCCGCTGTCTATTAGTCAAAAATTTTATGAAGAAATTAGCTGGGTGAAATATAAAATAGTAGAAGAGTAGAATTATCGAAAAATATTGTAATATTGTAAAATTTTTATGTAAATCCAACTTCCAACAATCGATGCAGAACATTTTTATTCCGCGTGAAAATCCGCAGTTTATTAGTCAAAAATTTTATGAAGAAATTAGCTGGGTGAAATATAAAATAGTAGAAGAGTAGAATTATCGAAGAATATTGTAATATTGTAAAATTTTTATGTAAATCCAGCTTCCAACAATCGATGCAGAACATTTTTATTCCGCGTGAAGATCTGCAGTTTATTAGTCAATACGCTTGTATTCATAATAAACCTACCACTACCGGTGAAGTAACCGGTTTTATATTTTTCAATTATTGAAATTATGAAGTTACTTACGTGGAAATTGATATTTGATAAAGTTCTTTATCCAAAATAGGAATAAATGGAGCCTTGGTGGTTTAATGCTGATGAGGTGCGAGGGGGTTGGAACGCGAGAATCGATTTCGAAAAATCTAGATTGCTATAATCTCGAGTTCAGGAATAAATCCCGGTGAATGAAACGACTGCGATCGAATCGATCATGCACCCCCGTATAGAAAGCCACCCCTCACACAATTCCTTGAAAACCAATTTTTCCAGGCTAATTTCGGATAGCCACTGCCTTTGCGGAAGAGCCATTAGATTGAGAAAGGTGGTCCCCACTGTCACTCATCTACGGCGGGTCTCCCGTAAGATCGCCTCTGTAATTATACAGAACCGTTTCCTACTCTGTCTCCTACCCTTCCATTCCGTAGCCTCTCGTCCTTTTTTCACCCTCCACGCCGCCGTTGCTCCCAGTTGTATTTTTTCCTCTCTTTCTCTCATCGAATACGTGGAAAAGGAAAAGAGACCAGCTCTTAAGGTGGTCGCCCGTACGGTGAATGGAACCGCTGAAACAAAAGGATGCCGCGTTTCATCGGCTGCGTCAAAAGTGACGATCCCGTGGGAAGGGGAAAAGGGGGCCAAAGGACTACACCGTGAAGGGTGTGGCGAGCCCTTCAATGAGAGGTTACCGGTGCCGGCGGATGTTGCTCCTTCTCCACGATCGAGTTTCCACCGATCCCTGGAAACGCTAGATCTTCCACGTTATCGATCTCGAAATAGAACATTCACAAACGGGAAAATATGCACAGTGGTACCTCGATTAACCGGATCCCGATTATAAATAAATATGCGTTTAAATATAATTATGTTATATATGAAGAGAGAAATAAATTTTCAGAAATAAATTTATTTTGGAATATAATGTACATTTTAATTATCTTCTCGGGTCTCGATTATCCATCGGGCCTTAACCCATTGCTTTACCTTTTCCTTTACAGTTACAGTGATTGGAACGTTTTTATCCCGAAAAATGTCGTAGAAGGGAAGAGAAAATTTATATTTTTTGTATGGCTACATTTATTTTAGTGCTTAAATATCAATTACAAACAAATTTTATTTAATCTAAAATGAAACGCGTAACATTCATATTTGTTAAAAACCTTCATCACGAGTCTGGCTTGTCAAAATAAATAAAGTAAATAAAGCCGGTTAATCGAGGTCCTACTGTATTACACTGAACTGGATTATTGCAACACCTCGGGAACGTGGTTTTTCATTTTTTAAAGACGACATCTACCTTTGTATCGGCGGAGACTCCATTGGTAATTAATTTCACTTGAATATTTTAGGTCAAGCATGGGGAATGGCAGCGTAACGGGAACGTGTTTCTCGCGCGTCAGCCTTTAAACATTAAATTAACGATGTGTATTGTTAAGTAGTGTTGGAAAAGAGACGTCTGTACACGCTGCATCTGTTTAGAGCTGGTTCAGGAATTATTCATTCGACTTGTTACGGCGTTCGTGGATATATTAGAATTCAGCTGTTCGGATGATTGTCTTCCAACGCGCGAGACAAAGGGTCGAACGGGAGAAGAGGGGAAAATGAAGAGAACTCGTCTCTCCTCGGAACGATTTCTCATCCGGCCCCATGACTTTTTACAGCACAATTTTGCATTCCTCGCATCGAAAGGGGAAAAGTTTACCGGTAGTTCCCCGATGGAAAGTAGAATATAAACAGGAGCCGCGTGGAAACTCGCGGACGAACTGCACCGGTGCGCGGCGCGGCGAAGTAGCAATTCCGTGTGCCTCGGTTCTCGTTTCCCGGGCCCCCAATGAAGCCGGCGTAAAAATATTTCTAAATTACACCGCGAAGTAACACTTTTATCGCCCCGGTGTAATTGCGCTCGCATCTCTCGAGGGACTTTCTCTCGACTCTAGATTTCGTAGTTCCCCAGCCCCTCACCCTCCTCCGCTTAAACCACGCTCGGAAAATATTTCTCCGCTTCCTCGCTTTCCTTCTGACGCAACGGTGATTCGTAAAATATTTTTTTATCAATTAAAAATTGCGTAAGTAGGAATTATAAAACTGGAATTGGTACGCAAGTATTTTTTCGTAAACATTAGCTTCCAAATTCCATTTCCGAGTGAGAGCTAAATTTTATCGCAATAATTGTGATCCATACATTTTGAAATAGTTATTCTTTATTATTCTGTAATAAAATCAAGGGTAAAATATATGTATATATTAGGTTGGCAACTAAGTTCGCGACCACCACATTTTCTCAAACAAAGTCATTTATACATATATATTTTTTATCCACGAGTATTTTATATCAAATTAATCGCAAAATTGAGAGCTTTCCAATGATATACAGTTCAAAAAGAATGGTCACTGAATGAGATTATAATGATACAATAAAAGAATTACGAAACAAAAGGTCGCGAATTTAGTTACCAACCTAATACAGTAAACGCCCCCTTACTGTCCGGGTTCGTGGGTACGATCACTGTTCAGTGCCCACCCACTCCACTGCTCTTCTGTCCTTCTCTATGTTCGACTCTCTATTGAAGTCTCGCTCAGCGCGGTAGACGCAGTCATAAATCAAAAATAGTGTCCGAGTACGATCACTGTCCTTGCAAAACACGGCTGTTGGACAGTAAAGGGCCGTTTACTGTACTTTAGTAGACGATAAAAATGATTAAATCACGTTCTGGCATTTAATTCTACGATTAACAATATGGAGAATTAAAAGTGGCCTCAATTTTTTAAAATACTGATCTTTTAACACAATCCTAGTTCGAAATTGACTCTCCCAGTGCTGAACAATGGGAGAAACGGGCAGGTTACCAAATCGTGCGAACGTGGTCAGATCGTGGACACTCGAAGTTAGCCAACCAACCGGCCAGCAATGTATAAACATCGACTTTTCCCTAGAAACGTTTTCCGGCGGGTTCCATTTACATTACTAATGGCACGTCTCGGGCCCGTACACGCGGAATTGCGGGGAAACGAGCGACTTTAGGGGATAGGCTGATCTTAGAGAGCTCCTCGGCGCGACGCCCGGAGCAGTGACAAGCAGTCCGATCATAATTTTCGTTCTTTACTGCCCGGCAGTAAAAGCCGGGGCCAGTATGGGTGGGCGTTGCCCGCAAACAATGTGTTTGACCGTGTTCCGTGCTCAGTATTACCCAGGCGTCCGAAATCGTTTCCTATATTTAGGACCGTGTCCCACCCTCCAAGACACACGTAAGAACAAAAGAATCGTCGTATCAATCCAACACGTTACATTAGGTTGCAACTAGAAGATCTTTGTGCAAAATAAACCTTTTTTGCATCATTTGCAAGAACCAGGGGATAAATCAATTTTTTCCTTCTTCAGCATGTACGGTTCTAACCCGAAGCAGTCGAGGGGTGACTCAGATATTGAATATATCCCTGTAATTTAAGAAGATCATGGACAATGGAATTATTCTAGGTCGGAAGAAATGTTTAATATTCACGTTAAAATAAAACCGATTGCAAAGGGTTAATAAATAAATTAATTTCTTCGGGTGTATTTTTATAGAAATAATGGAACATTCTTGTTATTTTTACGAAATAAAATAGTCGCTTTTAGTGCAGATTATAAATTCACAGATATTTTTCATCATACAATTTAGTGTTTTTAATGGTACATAAATATTGGAGCTTTCGAAAACCAATATTCAATATCTTTAATTGTGTGCAATTCGAGCGATCATGATTATAAATTTATCATTTAACAAACAAAGTTTTTCTTACGGGTTCGCATATCTTCCGAAGATATCTGAACGATAACAACAGCCAGAAGGTGTCAGGTTGTACTGTGAGCATTTTTACACGTCGCAGCAGGTGTAGGAATAGTTCGATGCATCAACCGATAAATGAAGGAATCGTGATCGGACCAACGACCGCCAACAGAGCGAAGACTAATAGACATCCATCGTGAACCTGATCGGTAACAAATAACGTATCTGTTTGCATTCGTATTTCTCCTATTTTTTTCTGCAGAGCTACCTGGCGCATGCAGGCGTACGGACAGCATGCGGGTATGAAATTATAGATCAGGTGCACCAGATCGCAGGAACATCCGGCCTCATTAGAATTTCAGTTTCAGTTTAATTCAACGACGTAGGCAGCTTTGCGCCGCATCCCGCGGCGGGAAAAACAAAAGAGGCCGATTAAAGGTAGAGCACGCGAGAAAACTGGAGAATGCTTATCGGACGTTGATTTCCCAGAGGAATCAAGCATTCTGAACAGCTCCCAGTAAACATAATTCGTCTTGATCTCTTGCAACGAACGGGATCCAATAATTTTTATATTTTTAATTTCCTTCAAGAACTAAATTCTATTTTGTTGTTGTCATAGACTAAATGATGATTTTCTAGAGGAATCAAGCATTTTGAACAGCTCCCAGTGAACGATCATAATTCGTCTTGATCCCTTGCAACGACCGGGATCCAATAAATTTTATATTTTTAATTTCCTTCAAGAATTAAATTCTATTTTGTTGTCGTCATAGACTAAATGATGATTTTCCAGAGGAATCAAGCATTTTGAACAGCTCCCAGTGAACGATCATAATTCGTCTTGATCCCTTGCAACGAACGGGATCCAATAAATTTTATATTTTTAATTTCTTTCAAGAATTAAATTTTATTTTGTTGTTGTCCCTTGCACTGTGACATCGAGTCGGAATGAGGATTTTGAACGGGATCCAATAATTTTTATATTTTTAATTTCCTTTAAGAATTAAATTCTATTTTGTTGTTGTCATAGCCTAAATGATAATTTTCCAGAGGAATCAAGCATTCTGAACAGCTCCCAGTGAACGAACATAATTGGTCTTGATCCCTTGCAACGAGCGGGATCCAATAATTTTTATATTTTTAATTTCTTTCAAGAATTAAATTTTATTTTGTTGTTGTCATAGCCTAAATGATGATTTTCCAGAGGAATCAAGCATTCTGAACAGCTCCTAGTGAACGATCATAATTCGTCTTGACCGCTTGCACTGTGACATCGAGTCGGAATGAGGATTTTGAACGGGATCCAATAAGTTTTTATATTTTTACATTCTTTCAAGAATCAAATTCTATTTTTTTTGTATAGCCTTTGGAGAATATACAAACATAAGTTTCCTTTTCTTTCTAGAAAATGATGAACTGAGTTCTACTCACTGCAATCATGAAATAAAATATACTGCAAAGGATAGTTTTCCTTAGAAGAAAATGAAGATCTGTGAGATGAAAAATGATCGAATTTCTTTCGAAGGTTGTACGAATGTTTCGACGTAGGTCGAAAGTAATACATCTACACTTACATATACATGTACACTTTTTAAATCATTCAATTTTTCGAATGTTCGAAGTTGCAGCTACATATTTTTCCAAATAAATGCGGGTCATGCTGTACTTCTCCCAAATCAGTGTACAGATAATCTCCGAGTATCAATCCAGGAGGATCATCGTCCAACGATCCCGGGTGCGGCAATTAGCGTAGCGGCGTTTAACCTATTTTTCATTGAGTCTTAAGCCGCCCTCGCAGGTAAGCAAGTCGTCGTCCCCAGCCCACCAGTTGCCGGCGTAGTTACACCGAAAACCCGAGCTCTCCGCCACAATCTCTTCATTCCCATTCAACGTTGTCTCCCACCATGCCCATCAAAAAACAAGGTAAAAGGCGTGCTGATGAGGTCTCCAATTATCCGTCGATTCTTACGAAGAGACGAACGTTGGACGGCAGGAGGTGAGAGTGGGGAGAGTAGAGTGAGGTGAGAGTACTTGCGGGGGAGTACAGAAGGAAGAGAGAGAGGAAGAGGTGGGGGGAGAGAAGAGAGAGAGAGGGAGAGATCTTTTTAAAGTAGAAAGTTTCATGGTGGACGGGAGGACCTATCGGCTTTAGGAAAGTTCTGCGGTGGTTGGTCACAGTCAGCGGTGAAGCAGCAACGTCGACGCGAGTCCTCTCGTCGCCTAATTGAATGGCATTTTATTTAGCACAGTTCCCCGCACTCTGGATAGCCGCCATTTACCTCAATTACGTAATTCACCGTACACAACCGACCGCGCGCAGCTACCTACCATGGGCATTGCATGGTGATGGCCATACCGATGCCCGATGGTGGCGGTGGCGGCGTCGGTGGTGATGGTGGTGGTGGTTGGTGGTGGTGGTGGTCAACTGATGACACGTGTTTGCGCTACCGCCGCCGTGCAATTAGCCCCCCAATGTAATTTCGCGCTGTAAGAGCGTGCCACGCTCTTTTGGCCTAGTGCCGTACCTGAGGGCGCTCAGGTACCCCCGTATTACCAAGAGGGAAGTGATTTTCTCCGGGAGACGTAGAAAAATTCGATTTTAAGTACTACACCGCCGGCAGTACACCGGTTTATTTTTGCATCCGGTTTCATCCGTCGGGGCACGCTGCCGTTCCACGGGGCCCGGTGTCCTCGAGCCTCTGACCCACTGATAAAAATCATGCCGGACCTCATGAAGCCCTCTTTAACACTTTCAGCGCGCACCGTCCTCCAGAGGTGAGGCGCGCGGTTATTTGTTCGGAATCGAACGAGAATCTCTGCGATAATTTATTCGTCGCTGTTGTAATTACACAATGCAACGAGGATAGAAAAATGATTACAACTAGTATCGTCTTAATTGTTCTATTTTTTTGTTATGTGAATTAAATTGGCCTCGTCGAATTTCCGAGTGTCTCTTCTCCCAGCGATCTGAGACTTCAGAATTAAATGCTAATTTATTCGCTGTAACGAATTCAGAAATTTTCGAATTTTATTCGGATTTATTAATACATAGTTCAGAATTAAATATTCAGTGTATCGAATTTGGTTGCGATCTGCAAACTCCGTGAAATACAATGTCTAATAAATTCAATATTTTAATTTTCCGATTTTTGATGAATTACAAGTAAAATTGATTCTAAAACCTGCCAACGTGAATTCACCGTGTCTGCGTTATCTGAATTGCAAAATAAATAAATGGGGACGCGATTCCATCATTCGGGAATGAATAGTAGGGGCATCGAAGATAAGTTAGGAACGCGAATCTAGACAAAGGATGGAACAGCGTTGTTTACATGGAAACTAATTCCCGGTACGCATCTATTGTCCGTCGTCGTGCAATTAATCTCACGTGGCTAGACGACAGTATCGGGGATAAATATTCGTGTAATTGAAGTATCGAGTAGGTGTGCGCCGGTGGAACGTGATGCAATGTTAATGAACGGGGTATTATCCCGGTAACTAGTATCATTGGAGACGATACCCGTGGCCGAGCCGGTAATCGTGCTCGGCGACTGATTAGGCGTAATTATCATTCGGCCGAAGAAATGTCCCCGCTGGTTTCTGTCTCGCGAACAGCTCTCTGCTCCCGATTCCTCGTGAATTTCAGTCTTTCCCTCTTCTTACCTCTCTATTTCTTTCTGCTCCGTAGGCAACGCTCCTCGTTAATTAAAATCATCGTTTGTCAATTACGCGGTTGGGTAAATTTATGATTCGCCGGCTAGTTGAGCAGGAGTAAACAATGAGCCGAGGGAAGAGAACGACGTAGGAAAAATGGCGATCGAGAGAGAACCATATAAAACGGAGAAAAAAATCGAGTGAATTCTGGGAAGACGATTAGGAGCGATCAGATAAAGCGAGCGGCGGCCGGGAGCATGTCGTTTCCCAGTCGAGTTCCACCCGACTTTCGACTTAATTAGGCGTTTCTGTCGCTCCGATTTTGCCAGCTTTAAATCGGCCGCGTAACCGAAGCCAATAACGCGCCGTCCGTCCGCCGACCGCCGACCGTCGATCACAATGCTTCGGTTGTTAAATATTCGAAGGCAGCGCGAAAATTGCAATTCCGCCGACACACGGAGTGCGCCGAAATTCGCACTCCAGGGATCCATAGAAAATCAAAAATAAAAAAAGGGAGAAGTATCTCCTATTATTCTGAAATTCTGAAGTATACTTGCGGGTGATAGATTTAACACTAACAGTACATAAATTTTGCGAGTTGAAATTGTTGATAGCAATTAATTAAAAGTTACATTAAAATTGTATTGCAGTTACTTAATTCTATGTCCATCATTTTAACAGGTAGTTTCACTGTATCTTGACAAAATACAAGCACCAAGGGAACGCTGTGTGTTAATTACCGTGATATGATTCGATGAAAGCCAAAATTCAGATATTTATTCATAGATTTATTCAATAACATATTTTACATTCTGTTCTATTACTTTTTGGTATTTTCGAGGTAACTTCTCGTGTTATTGAATAAACATATGAATAAATTATCTAAATAAAAAAGATTTTTAATATACCACGATTTTAAGACGGACTAAAAAGTATAAAATAATTTTTCCTAGCCCTATACAGACAATCCTGAAAATTTGTGATTTTGAATTATTAATAGCTATGAAAATACTTGTAACATTTAAAACGAAAAACGTGGGCGGCATCCAATAGATAATTGATGCGTGAATAGTTCACCTAAGTCACTTTGTGGACGAACACGAACTGTTGTGTGAGTTTTCACAACGCCAGCTACTCTCTACATTCCTTACTATTATCTTGCGCCCCACGTTTTTCGTTTCAAATCTTCCAAGTATTTTCACAGCTATCCAAAATTCACAATCACAAATTTTTAGGACTATCTGTATGGGGCAAGGAAAAATTATTTTATACTTTTTAGTCCGTCTTAAAATCATGGTATATTAAAAATTTTTTTTTATTTAATTAATTATTTTCTGCTTTGTAGACGAACAGACAGACAAGAAAGCGAGTTAATATTGCATTGTCATCCAATTCTGAACTATGTTTAAAATTAGTTCAAAATCAATTGCAAAATTTGTATCGAACATACAAACAGACAGACAAGAAAGCGAGTTAATAAAAACGTGGTAAATGCCTCAATTTTATCTTTGATTCATAATTTGAAAGCGCTACGAACGCTTCTTTTCAAGCCAATAGTTCCACCCTGTAGAATGGAAGATCGCAGCGGTGTTCGCGGAACGACCGCGAAATTTCGAGCCTCCCCGCTCGCATGATCAGAGGGGTCACGAAGTATGCGAGCGCAGAAGCGATTTGCCGTAGTCCGTGAAATTGCCGGGGAAATTTGCATCGGATTAATTGTATATTGGTAGACAAAGGCGGCTCGTGGGCGAGCAGCCAGGCTTCAGATTGCTCGCGAAAGAGATCCCGATCCTATTCCGCGCCTTCACCTGTCTCTGCCGTGCACAGCTCGCCGATAGGATCAGCGAAAAGACCTGTCGCGTTGCGAAATTCCCTCGGCGTGTACCACCAGTGTATTTTTTTCTCTCTCTCCTCTCTCTCTCTCCCTCGGCGGTGCTACCGGCTTCTTGTATAGCCTCTGCCCCGAGCAGAAATTGGCTCGATAAAAAATTCTATTACCTATAATGCGACCGCTCGCGAGATTGGCATCTTTTTCGAAGAAAATTTGGGTCACAGCTCGCGTTACACCTATTCGCGGTATGCAATTTTCGATGTACCTTGAGAATAGGCTCTCCGGCGAGAGGAATGCCAGACTTTATAGGATCAAAGGAACAGCGGTTTTATGGGATTTTTATGCATCGAGCTCCGATCGGTTTGATAAATTATTCACGCGCTCGATCTAGAGCATATCTTTACTCCGAATTAAAAAAGAGGAGCGACAAGGTTGTCTTCATTTGAATAGAAATGGTCTCGACGCTCCAGGGGCCGTTTAATTGCTATTTCCAGGAAGTTGAAAATGTGGGTTTTCGACAATTTATGTAGGTTGAAGTTGATAGTTCAGTGTTGAATTTTAGAAGAGGTTGCAGCAATTAACGCTGGAACTACCAGATGAGTCGAAATGACTTGCTTCTGATTTGTTCTTTTAGAAATATTGAAATTATAAATATGTTTCTCTGAGAAATTTGTTTAGTGAATTTCTGTATTGAAGTACATATTTAAATAATACTGGTACGAAGTCTAGGCAAATTGGTAAATAGGCAATTTTGTCATTATTGTAAGGCAATGTATGCCAATCGCGTTTAGTGTTCGGTAGTTCTAGTGTTAACGAAAAAAAAATGAAATTCCTCATTTTTACTTTTGCAGAAAAATCCACGGTCTAGCGAGGAACGCGCTACGAGGAGGAGATTGATGGAGGGAAAAATATCTCCCCGAAGAATGAGTCCGAGGGATTAGCGGCGACATTGCGTGTACCTACATGAGAACGGAAAAACGTGTCGTACGAGCTGCTCCACCTCCGTCTGCCAGCGGTCCACTCCTTTCGCGGTGGGTTAATGGGCGGAGCCAAGGACGTCGTCTGTTGTCAAACTGTCACGGCGACGTTCGAGTGTCTTTTATTACGATGCATGTTCTTAATTCCTTATTTGTATGCGAGTGCCTCGAGTAAGTGGCGTTTTCTTCGAACCGTGGCCTAGCCGAACAAAAACATGACGAAAAGCGCATTCTTGCATTTCGCGGCCTCGAGCCATTCCCTTCGAAACGAACGCTGGAGCCGCGCTCCGAAACCGGGACCTCGAAGACAGAAATTCTCTGAATTACAAACATGAAAATTCTCAGGCAAATTAATTTTCAACATCCCTAGATTTCCCGAAAAAAAATAGATTTCCTTCGAGAAGAACACCGTGCTCTAAAAATTCTTTAAAATATACAATGCGACAATTTTCAACAGAAAACAGATTCTGATACTTGATCACAATGCTGAAAACAGTTCGAACAGTTCGGGGCATCGGGAATTTCGGAGCGCAACAAACGTTCCAGGGGTGCACTCGCGTTCCAGATGTCACCGAGCCCTGAACCCTCGATTCCCGTCGAATCTCGCGGTCGATAGAGGAGGCTCGTGGTCTCGAGGATGGGCGAAACTGCGCGCTCCATGCATAGAAGCAAACCGGGAGCGTGGCCTCTGGGTTTCTTGCCGAGCTATACCCCCGACGGAGTCTGTGTCGGGAGTAGTGGCGGCTAGGTGCGCGCACGACGAACGAAAAGGGACCTCGGACAGGTAGAGAGACACCTCCGCGAACGCCGTTGCCCGAGGGCGTCGGGTATCGGTGGGCGTGGCTCGTCACCGGCGCCGCCTACTCGTCCACCATAATGGCCTCCGCGCAGCCAACGCGCTCGCTTGACGTCAGCTCGGCGCGGTGGGAGGAGGGGGACTGAGCCAATAGCGGTCGGCGGTAACGGGCGATCGGGGCGTGGCCTTGAGTGGCGCCACCGCGGCGACTTTCGGAAACGGTGCACCGGGCTCCGGGGAGAGGCTCTGGCTTCATTATGTATCATTATACCGGTCCGCGCCGCGCGGTGTGCACTGCAGTTACTGGGCCAGGCGCGCGTGTGTGCTTTTCTCTCTTCTTCGTCGTGGTCGTCGTCGTCTTCTTCTTCTCCTCTTCTTCTTCTTCTTCCTCTTCTTCCTCCCTACGCGGATCCGTAGCGCGCGGTACCGTCGCGGCCGTCGTCGTTTCTCTCGTCGACACCACGTCCGGGCGACGCGCGAGGATGCTCCACGGCGAGTAATCACCGCGACCCGCGTGGAAAACGCATTTGCTGGCTGGTCGAGCGAGAGCGTGTGTGCGCGCGCGCGCACGCCAGTGTCATCATCATCATCAACATCGTCGGCGACGTATACAATTAAATCACGAGAGCGGAGGAGCGGTGTCGCGCGAGTGTGCTGTCACGGGAGAGCAGCGGGGTCGGCAGATTACCGGTTCCCGTCGGAGAAGCTGGACCGACGACCCGTTTCCATCCGGGACTCGCCGTCCTTCGGTTTCCGGTCGGACCCGTGACCGCGGGTTTTGATTTTTCGGTCAGTGCCGCGATCGAAACGCGGTGGTAGTGGTGACCCAAAGATCCTCGACGTACCGCGCGACGCGACGTGACGTGACGTTCAACCATCATCGTCGAGACCGTCGCGCAGTGAAACCATCCAGCATGAACTCGATATCGCAACTTGGTCTAGAGTATATCGAGTAGTGCCAACCGAGAACCTAGATCCACAGCCGTGTGTGTGTTTGACTCTGGATCATCGCGGGTGAAAGAAAGTGTATTTGTGAAGACACCCCGCCGACCAAACTCGAACTCGCTCCTCGGGTACAGTGGATAACGAAAGGTGACTGTTTTGTGACGCGAGTGTGGACAGTAAACACGTTCGATGCATCGAACCGCCGTAGGATCATTTAGGTCTCCGAGGTGGTAGGCGAGATCGACTCCAAAGTGGTGGTCGACTTTGGTAACCCATAGAGGCCCCAAGATTCGTGCGCCGTACGGTGTCCGCTTGTCGGCGGCGGCGACGACGTCGTCGGCGAGTTTGTCCGCTCGAACCGTGGGCTGTGGCGGCGGCATCGACGTCGTTAAGGTGGAGCGTCCGGGCAGCACGACGACGCTCAACTTCACGGACCTGGGGAGCCCATTCGGGGCGGGCGACCCCTGTCCGTCTAGTACCCCGACCCCGAACAGCATGTCGGGAGGCGGTGGACCATCCGCTGGCGGTGGCAACGGCGGTGGAGGCGGCGCTGGCGCCGGCGGCGGCGGTTCCGACATGGAACAGCATCTTCATCACACCGGTCTCGGTTCGGTGACACCTGGACCACCTGGTGGTAACGGCGGGGACAGCACCGCGTCCAGCACCCCTGTCTCCCAAAGCGGCAAGTCCGCGTTCATCGAGCTACAGCACAACAACCTGTACAACCCGGCGAGTTTGCGTGGCGGTTACCCCGGTGGACACAATGTGCCCGGTGCCCATCAGTTCTCGCATCAGGTCGGCGCGCTCGGACACCAAACGTCCGGACCCGGCAGCGGGAACCAGCAACACGCAGAGGCAGGATTCCCCAGTCCTAGGTCCGCGCTAGCCGGATATCCGTTCGCGCCCATGCACCAGCACAACGCCTACGGATATCACCTGGGATCGTACGCGCCCCAATGCCCCTCGCCGCCCAAGGACGGTGAGTACCCCAACTGTATGTATTCGCAGCCTTTTTTATTCCTACTTTTATAATAGACGATAGTTAACCCAGATCGACCGTCCTTGTTCCCTGGAAACCGCTGGATCAGCGCTTCCGTTACGACCGAGCCGATTTCGTAACGAACCTTCTCGTTCGCCGGACTCTGACGCGCGTGGCCAACCAGGAGTTGGCACACACCTAAAGGAGACTATGTCCTAATCTCCAAAATGCCAGCCCCTTAGCCAGATCCTTTGTTAGCGTCCTTTCATCCTAAATCTTTCCATCAGTGCATATATCTGTGCTTGAACACCGTCCTTAATCCTTCGGACCAAGCACAGATACTCCAAAATGATCGAACTTTGCTCTAACACTATCCGAAATGATCCAAGTGATCGCTGCCAACTCCTGTTCCCGACGATACCATGAATCGATTGGTTGAACACGCACGGGTGTTTCATGCGTGAACGGAGGCTGTGTTCAAGCGATTTCACGGGACCTGGACCCGTTGAAGAGCACACGGGCCAGATTAGCGTACCGTTCTCCGACGGGTCTTCCACCCTCGGAACATTGGATACACAGAGATATCCTAAGGACGTGTTTTGTTCGGTATGTCTTGCACGCGTGTTTTTAGACAGCGGATTTGCGGCTATTCACCGCGTGCTCTCCGGGTATAAGTTAGAAATAAGTCGTGCTAGTTCTTAGTGTACTTAGCCTGTGCTAATTCCTTGAGTGTACTTTGAAAATTATGGAACTGATTTGTCTGTCATCCAGATGCAATTTTTAGTTGTTACAGTGATCATTTCTCGATAGATTTTGTGTTAGAAGTTTTTGCAATTTGTCGATTGAAATTCTTAGCAGCTGGATTGTTGATGTTACGAAATAAGGTGTATGGGAGATGATGATAATCAGTGGAGATTAGCAGTCGCTGGAAAAGAGTGCAGCTGAATTTACTCCGGTTGTCGAGCATAGGGGTTTAATCTGTTGTCACAATCTCGTCGGAGATATGATATAAAATGGCAGGAGGTTTAATGTGGGCTTCGAAAGACACACGCTGTCAATATATAAGAAATAAGTTATTTGTAGTGCCGTTTGCGCCAAAAGTTAAATGTGTTTTAAAAATATACGTACAAGATGAATTATAATGTAGTTCAAAACACTTCTTCTTCTCTATTCGTCTTCTTACAGTGATGAAATCCATATTGTTACCCCTTCGCTAAAAGTCTCCACTTCAGTGAACGATAATAATTTCAAAGATCAGACATTCGCTTGTGTCTTGTATGCTAAAAGTATGAAGTTCACTGATCGAGCAACCGCGAATTAAACAGTAGCAAGCTCTGATAATCATCGTCAGGTACTATTACCATTTTAGTTGAATAAAGAGCAAGGAATTCCGTACCGTGAACCTGCTCTAACCTCGCGCACACTTAACAGTGTCAAGATTCTTCGTTGCAGTGAATGTACCAGTTTCACAAAGTCCAAGCATCGATTCGCATTCTTCTCGTTAAAAGTAACAAATTCGCTGATCGAGTGACAGGAAATTGAACGGTAGCTAATAATCATCATTACAGCCGACACTTTTAATTAATAAATAGCGAAGAATTCTGCACCGTAAACCTGCGCCTAAGTGCCTACATTTCAGAATTCAGACATTCTACTTGCTGAGAGTACCAAGTTTAGTGATTGAGTGACATGAAATTAATAAGTGCTAAAATCCCAACAGTGTCGAGAATCTTGCAGAACTTGCATAGTAACAAATATAAAACCTCAACAGTGCTAATAATCTTCAGTGAAAAAAATTATCCTGTAGCAGCGCCAAAGTGAAGATCAGTAGACAGCGGATCTTTATGCAAAATAAAAATTGTCTACCTGCATTGGAACAAACTGGAGTGAAATAGAAGTTTATTTTCTCTCTTGATATGGTTAATAGGTTGAAAATAATGTAACAATATTTTAAAATTCTTCTAATGTTTTTAAGCATAAAATCCGCTGTCTAAAGATCAGTCTCGTCAGGTCTAAGACGTTCACTAAAATCCCAACAATGCCATTATTGTCCACCTCATTGAGTGAGAATGTGCCAGTTCAGCAAAGTTGAAGCATCAATTTGAATTTGTTTCTCTGAAAATACGAAGCCTGCTAATCGAGTGATATAAAAATGGTCAGGTCTCAAAGTGCAGATCGCTCTCCTCAGGTCCAAGACGTACACTAAAATCCCAATAATGTCCATCTCAATGAATGAGACTGTTCAGATCAGCAAAGTCGTAGCATCAATTCGCATTTGATTCTCTGAAAGTACGAAGTCGATCGAGCACTATGTATAAATAACCCGGAATCTTTTCAGGAGTAATACAAAAATGGTCTGGGTTATGTATCAAACTGCAGATCGCTCTCCTCAGGTCTAAATCCTCTAAACTGTCAACAATGCTCATAACGTCTATGTCAGTTCAGTAAAGTTCAAACATCAAATCGCATTTGTTTCTGTGAAAGTACGAAGTCGATCGAGTACTATACAAATCTCGGGTGTCAAATTGCAGATGGTTCTCTCTTCAGTTCTAAGTTCTCTAAACTCCCAACAATGTGAATAATGTCTATCTCAATGGATGAGACTGTGCCAGTTCAGCAAAGTTCAAACATCAATCCGCATTTGTTTCTCTGAAAGTACAAAGTCAACGCTAACTCCAATGAGTGACCGTGTGGGTTCAGCAGAAGTCGAAGCATCAATTCGCATTTGTATCGCTGGAAGTAGGAAGGCCGCTAATCGAATAAGAGAAACGGGCCGGTAGCGGGTGTCAGAATGCAGATCGTTCCTCCGGGGGCCAAAGCGAGCGGTCCCCGAGGTGTCCCGTCGGGCCATTCGTCACAGGCAGGCGCCAAATCGTAGTCGTAAACCTGTATGCTGATTCGGCCGCGGCGAGAAGAGGAGCGCGTCCCGAAAAAAGGGAACGAAAACGGAAGAGAGCTCGGGAATCTAGAGTAGCAGGTAGCGGTGCGGTCGTCGGCCCGCCGCGCCGCGCCGCGCGCCGGATAGGCACAATAACGCCGAGCAGAGAGCGGAATAAGATATACGACTAGGAAAGAGAATCCTCTTGGGACCCCGAAAAAGTCCCGCAAAGCGGCTAACGAACGAAACAAAAAGCCTCCGGGGGCTGAATGGGAATAGTCGCGGGCTCTGGTCGGGCTTCGCGCCGCGTTCTCGAGGAGAGGCGCTTCTGGATATATTCAGAGACCGTCCAGATACGCAACTGTTCTTTTCTCTCAGCCGCCGCCGCCTTCTCCTCCTCCTCTTCTTCTTCTTCTTCTGCATCGTTGTCGTCGTCGTCCTCTTCCTCCTTTTTCGCCACGCTGTCGCCCATCTGGAATCGCATTAGCGCGACTCGATCGCGACTTTTCTGCCGAGCGCGTGAAATCGCCAGTCAGCTAATTGCGTTTCTCGTTAACGGTCACCTTCTGTTTTGTGTCGCCGGCTTCCTGGTCGATGTGGATTATCGATCGACTAACCGTGACCAGCCGATTGATCGAGAATGTTTGTACACGGGGAATCTCGTTCATGCGCCCACTTCTTCTCCGGAGTCCGTCGACTCCATTCTTCTAGGCTAGAGAGAGCTACTGTGTTCTCCCGATCGAGAACATTCAATAAGAAATGAATTTGTTCCTCGAAGGCTTTCGTTCCTGCTTCTTGTTCACGGCGGAAGGTTGTAGCCCATTGTTGGCCACAGAAAGGCGATCGAAGGAGAAGCTATTTGGACAATGAACAGTGCTCAACCTTCTGTCTCTCCCACCGCTCGAAAAGAGGCCAGGAAATCTAGTTTCTTAACTGGGAGATAAAGCTCCGCCTTATTTCATGATTTTTGAAAGTCTATGGCTGAGGATTTTTTTAGGTCCCCTTCGGCCGTAATAGCAATTCCAGTCGTGATCCAGCAAGACACTCCCAGGATTGTTTTTAAACTCCCTTCTGGTACAGAAGAATTATTGCGTATTCTGTTAACCTTTCTACTGTAATTTATTCGATTGATTATCTACACGCTGTTGTTTACTCTAAACGACGATCATAGAAAAATAGAATTTTTACAAGGCGAGAGGTTAATAGGTTTCCGGATAGTTGAAGTGATTTTAATTTTATATTTTTCACATAATGCTAATATTAATTGTCTTGTTGGTTTCCGTGTGAAAACTCTTTCGTGAACCAGTCAATTTCGCTCTGGCGAAGTATAGCGATCGTCCAGGCGCCATTTTGCAGGCGGCAAAGTGTCAAATGGTCTTCGCTGAAGTTAAAGTGTGCGCTCATGCGATTTGTGATGAAAAAATTGGCGAGTTCACCGGTTAAACGAATTACCGAGCATCTGCGTCTAAATTTGAACCGTGCATTACCTCGTTAAGCGCGCAGAATGTGAATCACTCGTCCTTTGCAGGCGTCTCTGGACATTCCAACTATTGTTACATTAATTTTAATTGCATCGCATTCAGTTCTGAAATGTTTTCAAACTCGCGTAATCAACGATCCTTTCCCACAATCCAACTCGAAACGTTTGCGCATTAAAACGGCTGCGAAGAACGCGATTAATCGAAAGCGTTGAGATAAAGTACGACGAACATGGCTGGGGAAATTATACAGTTCACAAAAATGAATAATAATAACGAAGAGGTCGCGGAACAGAGTATATAAGAGTATGTAGAGTAAATAGAGAAACACGGAGAATTAACATGCGGCCGACATATTTAACTCGCGGTGAAATTGCATGTCGGGGGAGAAGAATGTCCGCGAGAGGGGTTGCGAGCATTAATTAGGAGAGTTCGTTGAAACGGCAATTACATCCGTCGATGTCCACGACTGGCGAATTCTCGACTCTTTTCTTTCCTCGAAGCTAGACTTCGATTTTCCGTTGATAGAATTTCACCCCTTTCAGGAAATGTTCCTCGTTCGTGTTCTTCAAGACTTTCATCTCCATTTTTTCGTATACCTTCATTTAAGCCTCAGCCAATGAAAACATTAAAAGAGATTTCAGAAGAAATTGAAACATCATAGCACCTTAAACATCAGCTTTCTACCTTAAAATGGCATAATAATAAACTAGCAAAAATTATTCCATCAAACACACCAAGTGTTTGTCATTGTATTTGTTCACATTTTCAACGTTTAACCACCCCCTATTGTTACATTTATTATATTGTTAAATTTCTTTTTAATTTTCCCACAGAGGTAGACAGTTTATAATTTAAAAAATAATAGAATTCATCATTATAATGTTATTCAATATACAGTACTGTTTTACGTGTTTAATATACGCTTAAATAATTCGTTCGACAATCGTACATATGATTTTGATCAACCATTTTCTGCCAGAGGTAGTAATCCTTGATCGCTTGATAACAGTTTCATTCTAAAATCGGACAATTCATATGCAACAGCCTATTACATATAATACACCCAGCAAATTCTCGATTTCCTGCGGAAGAATCCTCGCGGACGCGACGAGGATCATGGGATTCGTTCTTGCTTCAGCCCCCGGAACCCTTCCTCAACCCCCATCGCATCGGTAAATTAATAATAACCGGCGTTCTTCGGTGTTTCCACCTGCGACCGGGCTTCCCGTACAACGTTTCTACATTATGAAAGGCCCGATGACGACGTCCACCCCCGTTCGAGCACGGCTGAAACCGCAAGCGCGCCGGTTATAGGTAATCTTGGACCTTGTCGAAATTACTAGGAAGCGAATAATTCCGGATGAACCGGAAAAAAAGGGTTCATCCCCCAGATACTCTCGGGGACGTGTGTATCCCCGACGGAATCATGTAACGATCGTGTCTCCGTACCAGCAATTTTCTTCTATTTTGTTTGTCGCTTAGTTTTTTCTTCTCTCTCTCTCTCTCCTTCCCGTCCTATAAGCTCGCGATTCGAAAAGTTACGAATGTACGAGCATCGGGAAATAACCGGTGATCGTCGAACTGAGCATTCGCGCACGCGCGAACCACGAAGGGTTGCGATCGTAATGATCGTGTTTTTCCTATTTTTTTTTTCTTTTCTCCGCCCGACGCGTTCGAAGAAAGAGGCCGCGCGCTCGCAGATTATAGGTCATTTTCTCTCGTTAGGATAACAATTTCTTCGTGCTCGGTTTTCATAAACCATTAGACGGCCGCGCGCGCGACAAGTAAGAACGTCCCCGCGAGAAAACCGGATCGCTAGAAAATTTCGCTCGAGGGTCCCGGAGAAACGCGACATTGTGGCGCAACACCTTGGTCTCCGCTGTCTTCCGAATGATCGAAGCGTGATTGTCCTCGGTGATCGATGAACACGTGCGACACCGGCGACCATTCCCTCAGATTCGTTGCCGAACGAGTTCCCGAGACTTTGTTCGAAAGAGATTTCAGCGAAAGACTCTGAGCCTAGCCATTGATTTAGGGAAGTGGGAATACTTTATTATTCAATTTTGTTAGAAATTGTTGCTGTGCAAAACATTCAAGGAAAAGAATTCCGTTGTTATCGCCGCACACGTGGACTCAACAAATCGTATCTCATTTACAATTTTACATTTTAATCAGACATATCTTTCGACACGAGCAGTGACGACTTCAATATTATGGCGAATCTTTAGGTACGAGGGTTCAATGACAGGGGTAGTTATTTTGACACATGTGAAATGGTAGTATTTAATTTTCTGTTCAGTTTTTAGTTTTTTATGAGCGTTATTATGAGTTCTTTTATATTTTTGCTTCACGTTCGAATATTATCTGCCACTTAAAGCACACATGAGCCCATCATTATGAAAGTGGTCTAAATAGAAATTTTTAAAAAATAAGTTTATCAGTTATTTCACATCACATTATTTTAAACTAAATTAATCCAATTTAATTTTTGTGTTAATGTCCTTTTCCTTTAACACTACGGGTCAAATGACCGGTTCTAGACTTTTTATTTTACAATTATTGAAATGATAAAGACGCTTTCATAAGAAACGATTTAATAAATATCTTAATTAGAGCAGATATTACTATAAGAACCGTGCAAAGTCTAAATAAATTAAATCTTCTCAGGCAACATGTGCCTGCTATTTTTATAGCTCGGTATGTTTAGTCTTAAATATCTCGAGACAAAAAATATATGACAGAATTTGTATAACAGCTGTTGCAAAGAATTTTCTGTCGTGAAGAAAATATTAATATTTGTTTGCACACGTCACCAGAACAATGAATTATTGTTTATCGATGCAGGTCGCGAGTGCGCAGTGTTTAACCTCGCGAGAACAAACGAGAACGATATCGGACATGAGATTCGTTTGGTCAACGCGGTTAATTCGTGTTTATCGTGTTTCGATTGTACTTAGCATCGTTAATAATTAATTATTACACAGTGACTCGTTTGCTCGCGCGACACAAGAATCTGACAAACGTCAGATCGGTACAGCATGTTCTGTGTATAACGTGGCTGTCCTTTAGTGTCGGCATACATGCTGATGGCGGCGATTGGATTAATTAAATAATAAATATCGTTTTGGAATCACGATCGGGCTAATTACCAAGGAGCACGCTATTGTTTGCACATCCTCCGCGGGGCATCGGCAGCCGACGCTCGTTTGTTCGTGACTGTTCGATCTGAAAGACGATCTTATAATTCGCGATGTTCGAATTGTTTTCTAGATATGCAATTTAAATGTTAAAAATTTGATAAAAATTGACCCTTAGACTAGGAGAGGTTTGGAGTGTTGGTTTAATTTTGTGAGCACCGTCGGAAAATATGTGGACGATTTTATTTGGCGATTGTGATTAGAAAGAATAATTCTAACAAATTATTTTTAATAAATATTAACTGATCCAAATGTTTTGTCAATTTGAGGAAATAATCCGAACGTCCACTTAATTTTCCAATATAAAGCAATAGCTATTTTTATTTTCTAATTCATTAAAAAGCGAATTAAAATGTAACCAATAGATGCACATTGCACCCTGCACCCTAGCATTCACAGTCATCAATAGACTGCGGATCTTAATGCGAAATAAAAATTGTCTGCACGAGTTGCAAGAAACAACAAGCACGTAGAAGCTTTCTCTTTAATAATCTTAATAAGTCAAAAATAATACATTGAGGTTCTAAAATAATTTTAATCTTCGGCCCATTTTAAATTGCACCATTTTATTTTTGTCATAAATCCATAAAATCCGCAGTCTAGTCATCAATAGAATGCGGATCTTTATGCGAAATAAAAATTGTCTGCACCGATTGCAAGAAATATAAACTAAATTGAATGTTATTTCTTCCCTTAATGATCTTAATAGATCTCAATTATATATCGACATCTTCAATTTTGAAATTTATCCAACAATTTTGAATTTCATCTATTCAACTTTGCTATGAATGCATAAAGATCCGCAGTCTAGTGATGAATGACAGTCTTTCCTGTGAAATCTAAGTAATAATCTCCTACCGAATTCATTTCGGAACAGGTACGCCTAATTCATGCGTGAATCAAAATGCAGCAAAGGGGCCGGCGTTCAAGTATGGCGCGCGGAGTTCCGCGATGGAGTTCTCCGGGTTCCCGCGAGGTACCGCGGGGCGGAAAGCAAGAGCTAGTCGAATGGTTTATCGTCGATGATCGAAGTTAGGACCGGTGCCTCGGTGCACTTTGCGTGACGAGCCGGGCCGCGCCGTTCGAACCCTACTTTTCTCATTGTCAGCTGGGGGACGAACGAATTCCCAGGATCCGGTTGAGTGGCAGTCGCACGATATCTGCGGATGTATCTATGCCGGAGAAAACACGACTTCCGTGTAAATCCTCGTAGCCAGAGGAGACCTCATCATCGTCGCCGCCATCATCCGAGAGGTCCAGCCTCGACCGTCGAAGCCATTCCACGGGGCCGGTGTTCCTAATCCTTGTGAAAACAACCGTTTAATACCTAATCCATCACCCTGACCTGGCCTCCGGGGAACCTCCGGGGCCGCATTGTCTTTGAACCGTTCCGGATTAATTCGGCCGCTGGTTAGCTGGCAGGTCGGTGACTAATGTAGAACTCGGTAGAAGTGCAAGGCACCCTTGCTAATTGGATTCTGGTTCAGAGGTTTGCCGGATGAATCCTTGCGGACGGTTAACCGGCCCGACGACGGGACAACGAGAATTCGGTCTGAATATAGCGATGTTAATGGCTGGTTCATTTGTCTCGGACCGCCAGTTGCACAGGCAATAGTGTATCGCAAGCAGGGTGGCTGTTGCGAACGAGGTTCGCCTTCGTCTACAAAGAATTTTATGGCGACCCGTTTTAAATGTCTCTGGCCAACTTCATAATTTCGATGATGACAGTGTTGTAAACTATAGCTAAAAGGAAAAGGTAAAGTGCTGAAGAAATGGTTTGACAAGGTATAGGTAACAAGAAAATATATTTTAAACAATAAGGAATATACAGATGGAAAAGAGTACAGAAAATCAATGATAACGTACGATCACGGTCAGAATGATGCGCGAGTATCGCGGGTCGAAATCTGGGCGTGACGAATAAAGGAAGAGAAGTGTCAGTATGATAAGTCGCTGAGAAAGTACAGAAGAATTCGATCGGTTGCGAATAGATAGATCATAAGCGGCTAATGCAGCTCTATTTATACCCCGGTGGGCCATCGGTTTCGGAAGGAGTAAGGAGTGGGGACTTCGAAATTAAATGTCTAGGATCGCAGCAACATTCATTAGGGCAATGACCTAATAAACGAAGCTGCGAGGGAGACAAAGGAATTGGGTAACGGATTTGTTAGACGGAAAAACAGGAGACGATGGCCCGCGAGGTAATGTGACGGGTTCAGCAGACTTTCGATGCGGCGAGGTTTACATAGTCGGTCGATCACCTCACTGCTTGTTGTCAAACTCGCACAGCTGATATCGGTGATGAGGCAAAAACTCTCGAACGCGAGGATTCTTATGCCTTCGCGGTGTCGCGTGTAAAAAATACCGGGTTTAAACGGCTCGGGATCGTCTTGCATCTTGAAAATGAAATAATGATAATTCTGAAATGAACTGAAATAAACCGGACGGTTAGGTTTTTGAACACAGTACTTTAGCTAATTTTCGCCCGAATGAAAGTTGTTCAGCGAGGGAGTCGTAAACTCATGAGAATTGTTTGCCTTTCTTCCTGCAAGTACAATAACACCTCGCTAATAGCCAATCTATCATTGAAGTCTCTCAATTGTCCCAGTACTGAAGGTGCTACTTTGGACAGCGGACGCTCCCGAGGATTTCTTCTGCGTATTTTTCAATCCACTTTTTCGAGATCAACGTTAATCTCTTTGGATTCGATGATTTTAACTACCGCTGGAAAACTAGAATTTAGAAGGATTACAACTCGGGCTCAAAATGACCCGAACTCCAGCCGTCCGGGGGGTTAAGCAACGGACTGAAAGTTTCTTCGGGGTCCGTATTTGCACATCGGAGCTGCGCGGCGTTTCAGCGCGTTCGGCGATGTAGGTCATAAAATTGCTACTTCTAGGACCGATTATTCTCCCTGGAAGCAATTGAATCAGCGCGGAACACGGCTGACTCGGAGGACAGACGGCGGCCTGCTAGAAAAAGGAGCCGGGAACGCACCGGCGTTCGCAAATGACCCGTGTGAATTACGGTAAAGTAGTAGTTTCACGCGGCGGAGCAGTTTTCAGCGGCTGCTTTGCATACTGTTGCAGCGCTAACGACTATAACCTTTCGCGTCGGTGAAAAAATGTATCGTAAAACGCGCGGCGCGGCTTCCATCGGCGATTTTTCCTTGCCGGTTTCTACACCTCTCTCTCTCTCTCCATCCCTGTCGCCGTCCGTTGCATCAGAGTCAGTGATTAGCCGAGTTGGTCTTCGTGATCGATGCGAACGGTAAATATATTGTGATCCGCGATAAGATGCCAATTCTCGTCGACCCAATGCGACGTAATTCGCCGTCGTTGCTTCTGATTTGCTCGCCAGCTTTACAACTATGTTTCCTTAATTAGCAGTTGCGCGCCAGTGTTGTTTTTACAATACGTGACCAATTTAAGAAAGAAAATTCGTTCTTCTGCTTCGTGGGCGGCGTTTAAGAGCAATTTTCTTGCTTTACAGTGCTCGAAGTGTTCCATGTGATACCGCGGCTTACGGACGACACACCGAATTACATCACGGTCTTCGAACCACGATAAACAAGCAGCCATGCACTGGACATTTATCGCGTCCGGTCGACGAGAAACATGGTCGCGCGACAAAATGCTGGAACAATACCTGCCTAATCGGCCAAGCTAATGTATTCGACGATACCGGTCCCTGCGAACGGGGGAAATCCATTCACTGTCCCGCAAACCCGTCGCCAGCGATCTGCTTCTAGTTTCCACGGGAGCTCTACTTTCCGACACCCCTAATCTTGTTGCTGAGTTAGAATATTTTTATTTAGTCCCCTCTCTGTACTCTTATTTCTGAACCAAGTGCTAAACGTTAGGCTTTGAACCTGGATCTTCAATTTTTAATACTCTTGGTTCATTGCGATGTCATTTTTTAGTGGAACTTTAATGATATTCAATCTAGAATTTCGTAGAGGCTCACTTTTATTTTCTATAACATATGATCTTCTATGTGATGATTCTAACGATGATTCCAAAAAATATGATCCTAACTTTTTAGGGATCTAACGATTAGTATTGACACAAAAGTGTTCGACGATTTCAACCCTTAAATCTAAATCTTCAAAATTTAACCCTGAAAGTGCGTAACATTCTGATTCCAGGGGATATATTTCCTAGAAATTATTTTGAACTATTTAATGTTACATTTTAATATACTTCTAGCACTCTTAGTTCTTAACTAAGTGTTGAACGTTAGGCTTTGAACCTGGATCTTCAATTTTGAATATTCTTGGTTCATTGTGATGTCATTTTTTAGTGGAATTTTAATGATATTCAATTTCGAACTTCATAGGACCTTACTTTTGTTTTCTACAACCTTATCAGGATCATATTTTTTAATGGATCTAATGATTAGTATTGACACAAAAGTGTTCGACGATTTCAACCCTTAAATCTAAATCTTCAGAATTCAACCCTGAAAGTTCGTAACATTTTGATTCCAGATCTACTTCCTAGAGATTATTTCAAACTATCTAATGTTACATTTTAATATACTTCTAGCAACATCGACCCCCAATGTTCGAAATTCAGTTCCAAACTCTAAACTCACAAAATTGTTAACTGTTTCAAAAAACCTTATTCCTCATATGGACACCTATATTTATATTTCCTGATGTTATTTTCTAGCGAATTGTGCGCAGCATCGATCAAAAATTCACTAAATCTCCTCATACCTAAATCTACATGCTCGACTTCGGAATAAAATAAAATTAAAATTTTGTGCTGTCAATTTCGAGCAGATGCTTGATATGCTAAAATCTAGCTGTCCAAATCTTCTGGATTCCCCAGAGATTTATTCCCATCTTAGAACCCTTTAGCGAACCTAATGTTTAATGGATGGAAAATGTTCATAACGTTAATACCCGGGCCCTAAATCATGATCCTCGGTGTCATTTCGCGATCGATCTGGGCGACTCGTTGATCCACGGGTCAGCCGTCCACGCCCCGGGGCGCTGGTGACACGGGTAGCAATAAATCATGAGAATCATAACGTGTACACACGTATGCATGTCCGGTCAGCTCACCATAAATTACGTTAATTAATAGTCACGCTTATTATCACGCAGGGAAAGGTACCGCGGTGGCAGAGGCAGCCCGGTGTTACGTTACGCGGATAATTCCGAGTTTCGTCGTCGACATCTCACTCGTTTCGTGCCTCTCCTCTCTCTCTCTCCTCTCTCTCTCCTCCTCCTCTCTCCTCCCCACTCCCTGTCCTATCCCTCTATCATGTCGCCGAGCCCCCATGTCGATTTATGATGAATTTTCTCGCGTTTCCTTGAAAATAACAGCGGTCGACCGACGGGGAAAATGACAAGGCAGCATGTTTGGATTTCTAAATGACTGTGTTGCGTTCAAGGATTCACACCGCGGCGCATTACGCTACATTGTAATTAGGGTATAAACATAATGGCGCGATCGCAACCGACGATAGCGTCGCCGGCTGGCACGATGGCGTCCATTTAGCCGGCGCGTAATTATTTTAAGATTAATTTATAACAATTCTCCTTTCTTTCCTTTTCTCGTCCCGAATTAATTACGTTATAGTTGGCGCTCCGATATATTGTTCGCCGCGATACCGATCGCGGAGATTAATGATCGTTTAGCACCTCGGGATGGCTACCGAATTCTCACCATTGCCTGGCGGTGCTTTATCATCGCTTGATTCGATTAGGCGCACAATAGAGGGTCGGGTAACATTCATGAAATTCATATTTCTTTGAGAAATTGCCCGTGCTACTTTTATCTATGAAACAGTTACCTTTATCGTTTAGTATTACTGGCTTTATCTTTTACATTGACTCGCGTCAAAGACTCGCGTCAAAGACTCGCTTGAATTTGTAAAATTTAATGGTGAAAGAAGGATCTTTGATAAACATTGATTCAAGAGTATGGAGGTAGAGAGTACACTCTTGAAAATGAGCACAGGTAGAACTTTACACGATTTTCTTGTTAGTATTACTGGTTTTATTTTTTACATTGACGGCCTTCAGACTCGCTTGAATTTGTAAAATTTAATGGTCAAAGAAGGATCTTTGATAAACATTGATTCAAGAGTATGATAGTAGAGAGTACACTATCGAAAATGAGCACAGGTAGAATTTTACACAATATTCTTACACGAAGTTACGGAATTTTAAACATCGACAATTTTAGTTTAGTAAGTTAGTTTAGTAATTGGCAGCTTTATTAATCGACATCTTTAGTAGCCGACAAATATCGTTTTAATGAATAATGCGAATCTAATGAACAGAAAATTTATTCTCCGACACTGCTTTTAGCTCTCTATGATTAATGTTTGTTGCATAATTTAATCATTTAAGTGAAGTTGTGCCAGATCTATAATTAACATGCTACTAAACTGGTATCAAACTCAAGTTTAGCGTTCTCTAGTTTTTAGCTGAGGACACTAACGAAAGCGTATTGGAACAGAAAATTATGTCAAGTTGTCAGCGTCAATTAGGTTGTGAACTAGGCTTTTACTCGTACAGTAGGAATAGCGTTTTAACACCTTGCCTTACGATTTAGTTTACGATTTCAGTGATTAAAACTTTTTTTGTAATTCTTAATTTCCTGAAAAAGGAGAAACTTTATATCTATTGTACGCCTTTACAGGGTGTCCCAAAATTCCTTCAACATCCGGAAATGGCTCCTGAGATCATTTCAAGCGACATTTTCCTTTGCAAAAATGTCGTCCGCAGCTTTGTTTAGGAGTTATTAACGAAAAACACGGGCCAATCAGATCAAATCAGGCTACAAATCAGCCGGCAAATCAGCGGCTACAGCGGATTGATTCTGGCTCGGCCAACGGTGACGCCACGCTAAGCGGGACCTGTCGCCGAGTGTTTTTCGTTAATAATTCCTTAACAAAGCCACGGACGTCATTTTTGCAAAGGAAAATGTCGCTTCAAATGACCTCAAGAACCTCCCATTTCCGGATATTGAAGGAATTTTGACTGTACGTTCCCCAATAGCTGTACATTAACACTAAACCTATCACTGCCGGTCAAATGACCGTTTTTATATTTTCCATTTTACAATTATCGAAATTATGAAGCTGCTTCCATGGAAATTGAATCCGATAAATTAATTTGTCCAAGCACATATTGTAATAAAAATTGCACAAAATATAAATAGATAGAGCCTTGTCATTTTCATAAGCTAAAACATTTTAATCGCTTTTTGTGCTCGGTAGTTTTAGTGTTAACAAAACCAAAATGGAATTTTATTTTGATCTATATCGCGAGTCTGCCACGATATTGCAAGGCAAGAGGCTAAATTGTTATGTTCATTGAAAAGTAACTGAATGAAAATGTTTCGAATTTCCGTGTCTGGAATTATTTTCGGTTCCGTTTGTTCCGTCGGATCATCAGGCAGGTTTCAGTTGGATTTCTCTTTAGTTCGTACGCCAGCAGTGACGAGGACTCTGAAAGTTGATGTTAGGGTGGTGCATGTTCGCAGACCTCTCGCCGTTGGGCGACAAGGGCGGCAGCCTCGTCGACGAGCTCGGCGGCGGTGGCGGCGGCTCCTTGAGGAACGGTAAAGGCAAGAAGATGAGGAAACCACGGACGATCTACAGCAGCCTGCAGTTGCAACAGCTCAACAGGCGGTTCCAGAGGACGCAGTACCTGGCGCTACCGGAGAGAGCGGAGTTGGCGGCGAGCCTTGGACTGACGCAGACGCAGGTAAGCATCTTTTTCAATCCCATACCGAATGCATAGACGTCGATAGATCCGACAGACGTAATCCTATTGATCTAACATACGGATACAATGAGCGCAATATTTTCATACCGGTGCCGATGGAGCGCCAGGCAGGGTAAACAACTCGGAAAACCGACGGCAAATAGCCGCCTGTCTCTCCGCGTCTGTCAGAGTTGCATGTTTTACGAATCCCTCGAGCAATTAATTTTCAATTACGACGCAGCAGCTTCGTAGTACAGCTGGATGCATACGCTTCATAGTGTTACATTTCGTACAATTTCGAAAGGAAAATTGTATTTATTGTTGTATTCAGGATCCTCTAGATTGATATAAAAAGAAATCGCTTGAAAATTCAGAGAAAAATATTTTTACCATCTTGACAATCTTGTATGATAGTACTAACAATCGAAAAATACTGAGAATTCCATGAATCCAAAATAGGGGTGGTTCAACCCCCAAAGCAGTGTAAAATGTATTCAGGATCCTCTAGATTGATATAAAAAGAAATCGTTTGAAAATTCAGAGAAAAATATTTTTACCATCCTCTTAGACAAAATCGAGTGTTCGACTCAAGTTGTTGTGTACTCAAGTAAGAGGCTGCTGTAACCCTTAAGTACCCTGAACGCAGTATAAAATGATTTTTCTTGTTTTCGTACCATCTTGACAATCTTGTATGATAGTACTAAGAATCGAAAAATACTGAGAATTCTATGAATCCAAAATAGGGGTGGTTCAACCCCTAAAGCAGTATAAAATGGTCACCCCCTACGAATCTAAACCACAAGCTCCAGCTTTGTGACTAAAAATCGACCGACACAGAGCGTTTTCTTGTGGTTAACTTAGATTCGCCTAACTCACCTTCCAGAGCCTGCAATGTCGGCGAAATTCCGCATTGTCTCGCGTCACCCCCAGCGATTCTATGGTGTCCCGTTTCACGGGCGAGTCTGTTGTAACAGGAGCTCGAGTGGACGGCATCTGTCAGCATTATCGGCACAAATGACTTTACTAAATCACCGATCCGCCACGCCCTGGACATCGGAGATAGGGTTACGACACTGTCCAGCGCCGTGGGGAACGTTAACGAGACGATCATAAATATTCGCGTTGGAGTTTTTCAGGATTTCGTGCACGCGCGCTCGCGGACATCGGAAGGCTTTCCGCTAATTATCCCGGGAGGTTGGTTTCCAATTAACGATTTATTAGGACGCGCGGAAGGGGTGAGCCCTGGTCAAAAGCTAATTGGGGCTGGCCTCCTCGGAGCCATGAATTTCTCGCGAATAGTCCCACGGTTTCCAATTAACGATTTATAAGACTGTAATTCCAGACTGTAATCCAGGCTAATTGGAGCGAACCTCTCGCGGGTCTCTTCGTGTGGCGCCGATTTAACCGAGACCGGATGATCCGGGCCAATTAAGATGCTCCGTTCAATTATCCACGTTGCGAAAACCCGCGATTCTGCTCCCGAAACCGCTCGCTTATGATCCCTCCGAACCTAACTGAAAAACCTTCGTGTAGTATTAATCTCATCCTGTTGTAAACCGAGTTGCTTCTGTTCATGTTTCAATCAGAATTCTCAGGAAAATGAAAATGATCTTGAAACCGTTCTGAATACATCAAACGTAGAGATAAACTAATCCTTAGCTCATCCTTACCTTACCTCACTCACTATGATTAAAACTGTCACTGTTTAATTAAAAGCCAGTTTCCAAGTCAAATTAATTAAGGTTGCTTAACTAATCACCGAACAAAAAATTAAAATCTAAACGCAACCAACTGGATAAATGGACGTACCAGCAATTACAGAAAATTACAAGAAAGTCGTGGGGAAGAAAAATTTGTATGCAAAATAGAAAATGGTTGAATCACTGGGAGAGCATGCGAGGGTTAAGAGAGTTTCAGTGTTGTTGGAGATTTTTATCTGTTGGAAGTTTGTTGTTGGGGAAACGGTGGGCATTGTGGTGCACAGTTTCGTCGATGGTAATATACAGTTTTCAAAATCGTCGTCAGCAGTCATTACGGATGGTTATTTTGCAAATAACCTGACGCGTTGCCGCGACTACTCATCAAGCTGCGTCGCGCTCGATTCCCTCGACCGGGGGCGGGGACAGAGAGGGAACATAACTCCCGCGGTGCTCAGGCTAATGAAATTATCCGGTCCGGGACCCCCTGCGACGACATCATCGAGCACGACAGCCAGTTATCCCGTGATTACGCGATACGCAGTTGCGTATCACGGCGTGCGTACCTATGAGAAAACCTTTAGCCTTTTGACGTGCTCGGGATAGGGGTCGCGCGCGCGCAGCCAAATCAATCTTCTCTGTATTCTTTCGTTCATTCTTCCTCTCGCCATTTCGCAGCGTTTTGTCGGGCTAATTTCTGGGGCGACGCTGAATTATCAATTCTCCATCGACGAATATAAATGCACTTAGTATTAGGTTGGCAACTAAATTCGCTACCTTTTGTTTCGCAATTCTTTTTTTGTACATTATAACCTCATTCAGTGACCATTCCTTTTGAACTGTATATCATCGGAAAGCTCTGAATTTTGCGATTAATTTGATATAAAATATCGTGCTTAAAAAATATACAGGGTGTTTCCTATCTTTCCGGCAAGATTGTAGGAGCATTATCTACAAGTGAAAATACGAAAAAAATGTTATATGGAGTTTGTTTATAAACGCTTTATTACAATATTATAGGCAAATATTGAATATAGCCTGAATAGGTGCGGAACAGCAGATTTAATAATAAATAAGAATAATACGGAAGGTCGATTGTTTTTACTTTGCCTGTACTTACGAGATAACGATCCTCGTACGTTAAGAAATATCTCGTAAGTACAGGCAAAGTAAACACAATCGACCTTCCGTATTATTCAGCTTTAAATCTGCTGTTCCGCACCTATTCAGGCTACATTCAATATTTGCCTATAATATTGTAATAAAGCGTTTATAAACAAACTTCATATAACATTTTTTTCGTATACCGGAAAAGTAGGAAACAACCTGTATATAAACGACTCTGTTTGAGAAAATGAAGAGGTCGCGAACTTAGTTGCCAACCTAACAATTGTAAACGATTTTTTGCAAATGGGACAACATTATTTGTACTCACGAAAATATGGGTTTGGGAAACGTATTTTTAGCTGACAAATTATACAACAAAGTATTCTCATGAATAATTGCAGAGAATTAAAATTCAATGTGGAATTCGAGTCTTTTAACTATCTATCAATAATAATTTGTCAGCTACAAATATCTAAGAAGGTCTACTGTGTAAAGTTATATAATATAGATAAAAGCCTACTATGTACTACAGTCCACCTGATTGTGTCGATGAGACTGAACATAATCGTGTGCTTGCCGCGAAACAAACGAAATTTAAAGGGACATTCGTCAATAGGCCCGTACCAAGTCATAGCCCCCCTACCTCAAATCACAAATTTCAAGTTGCAAACTATGTGTGAAAACTTTGTATCCATTGTTACACACATAAGAACTAATCCTACATTATAAAATACCAACGTAAAGTATAGGTACGAACAAGTTTTTCTTCATTGAGTGATTTTCAGAATCACACTGAAATTTACGCGAATACGACTTAATAACTATGAAGAACGAAACACCACACTTCCACACAATCACTAAACACTACGCAACACACTTTCCGAAATCGTGACAGCGAACGAGAAGAAGTTACTCCGATCACGATCAAAACAGTACTATGATTTTCAACTCGGTTTTTTCGTGAATGGTTAAGGATGGATTTAGGTGGGGAAATTGTCAAAGAAATTCTTTTTCTTATTGTCTTTGGTCGTCAATGGAGCCGATCCGTGTGCGTTTTTAGTCTGCTGTACTTAACATCCTTTTCAGGTATATCCCCAATAATCGGGCCTTTATGCCCGCACCAATAATATGAAGATGCAGTACGCGACGGAACACAGATCATTAAGTAAATAATGAATATAAGATTATTATAATATATAAGGTTTTCTCTCATATTTTGCAACTTCAAATTTATGATCTAAATGGGCAGAGGGACGATGAGATGACCTCGCGACGAATGTCCCTTTAAATTTCGTTTGTCTCGAGCAGAGTTGGGCATTAATCGATTAGAATTTTAATCAAGATTGATTAAACCCCTTAAAAAAGTCGACGATTGATTCAATCGATTGATGAAGTTAATCGTCAATCGTTGATTATAAAAAGAAATCGTCGAAAAATCGGAGACTGATTTAATCAATTGTTGAAGTTAATCGTCAATCGTTGATTAAAAAAAGAAATCATTGAGAAATCGGAGACTGATTCGATCGATGAAGTTAATCGTCAATCGTTGATTAAAAAAAGAAATCATCGAAAAATCGGGGACTGATTTAATCAATTGTTGAAGTTGATCGCCACACGGTCTATCCATAAATTGTAATAAGAAGGGAGAGAGAGAGAGACAGAGAGAGAGAGGGAGGAGATAGCGGATGGAGAATTGACAGAAATAATAATATATTTCAACAAAAACATGTTTATTTTCAATAGTTTCTTTTTTTTAGGAAATCTCTTATGAGATTTATTACAACATAAAGTGTGTTGTGTACATTACAGAGTATTACAGAATCTACTGAATAACGAGAACGATAGTAACACTGTGAAAAGGAAAGAAAAAAAATGAAAGGAATGTAATCGTTATAATCACAATTAACGACTAAAGTAGAAATTTAACCGTTATTCCCAATTAACGATTAATAAGTATTTGACGACTAAACTAGGAGATTAATCGTTAATTGTGATTAACGATTGAAGTAGAAATTTATTCAATCGTTGATTAAATTTTTGTCCAACTCTGTTCTCGAGGCACGCATTAGATTCTACAGGTACAAACGATCCAACAATTCATAAAATACTTCTGGAGAACCAACATTTTCCAAAATTTTAATTCACAGTTTCGAAAGCTAACAGAAAAATTGCCATCCCAAAATACGGTAACTTGTCTCTCGATGAATTTCAACCAGAAGTTCACCATCGCCAGAGTATCCATAGAATAATTCTAGGAGAGTTCGTGGGCGCTCGACTGAAGCTCGCAGAGACAGTGTGGTTCTAATCTGGAGACGTCGGAGGGTAGTTCCTGCAGGAAGTGGAGAAATCAACTTCCCGAGCGGCGTTGACTTTTTGCCGGTAGCCGGGGGCCTGGTAGCGCGAGTGGCCGCGGCAGTAAAGCTCGCGGCCGTGCGCGTCCCAGCAGGGTGCACCGTGCATAATCTGTAATCGGCCAATCAAGGCGTCCGAGCAAGCGCCTGTGCCTGCACTGTTGGCCCGGCTACCGTCGCATCGGGTTTCTTGTCATCGCCAGCAACATGGCGCCTCGAGCCTTCACTCTCTTCCATCTTCCCTTGGTCTCCTCCTCCCGTGTCCACCATCGGCTTCTCTCTCTCCTTTCCCTTCTTTTCCCACCTTTGCGTTATGAAAACGACGAACAGGAGAAGAAAACCAGGGGAGTAAAGGTGGAGAGAAGTTGGGAGGGCAGAGAGACCGAAAGAGAAAACGAGGGAAAGAGAGCGAGGGCCACGAGTATCCGAGGGAAGTGAGGCCACGCATCTCTTTTTCTTCGGGGCTTCAATTTGAGGACGTGGTAGCTTATAGCGTTCGTGCCGCCGCTGTACGCGAACGTATGTATGAGAGAAAGAGAGAAGAAGGATCAGGCAAGAAAGACAGAACGTACTTGTACACGCGAACATCGCACACAGAGCCACAGGGTTTTGCACGTGCAAAGGGGATAGGCACATAGACGCGGACGGCGGTGGCGGCGGCGGCTGCACATAGGTGCACCGGCGCGGCCGTCTGCGTTCCTGCCACGTACCTTGGGCGTGGTGGTTCCTTTTTCTTCGTCTTCGCCGACGAACGCGGCCCCGATCTCTCCTCATTGGCCCCGGGAATGCCAACGCGTCGAAACGAGATTCGAAAGTCGCGGAGGGAAGCTGCACACACGCGAAGTGAATCCGAAATCCGTGGATCCTCGGACACGATCGAACCGAGGGAAACGTGTACCTCTCGCCAGAAACATCGCGACTTCGTTAGAGCATAGATCCTGTACCGTCTGTCGGAAGACAGCTCCCCTTATCCCGATTATTTATTATTGAAACGGTGGAAAGAACCAACGCCGACCTGTCTCTCGGTGAACGATCGCACAGGTCCCAGCCCCGCGTCCCACACCCCCGCTCACTCTCTATCATCGATCTGTTCACTCCTACGCCTGGCAATAAGATAATACTGTCACTCAAAGGGCAACATGTAACGCGATCGATCGAACAGCGACGCCTCGCGCTCTACGCTCATCCGCATTCTGATGCCCCAGACCAGCGAAACCGCCTCGGCTCCCGCGGATCGAACGATTCCAACCGGTGCAACCGGGGATTGTTTCAAGAGTTCTGCTGTTACAATGCGATTTTAATTCGCTCGACTTCGAATGAAGTACGCTTCTGATCCGCCGGCAGCTCGTTCGTGCAGGATTATTGCGGAACCTGGCGTGCGATTCTCCGTTTCAATTTATCGGTGCACTTCGGCTCCTCGGACCTTTTATTGTACTTTGCTAATTGATTTTTGCTGCAGTTCGACCGTAGTGTCGTCGTCGATATGTCTTTAACCTTTCAGACCCTAGTCATCGCCTAGGTCTACATCTAGGGTCAAACTGTGTAGGGTTTACACGTACGCAGTCGAATCAAGCGAGTGGAAACTAGAGCGGAATTGAATATTTGAGTATTAGGAAGTCTAGAAGGAAATTACGGGGGTGAAATGCCATCTTGGATCGATCCCTATGCTCCTGATCCTCATCCGCCGCGTTTCAACTCTTACACACTCGAACCAGGCGAAATTGAACGGTTCAGTACAAGGAAGTAGTCCGTCGCGCTTCCAATTCAGTCATTTCGTTCTACTGTGTAAGGGCTGAACAGCGACACATGAGCATCAGGAGCTACTAGAACCGGCCAAGATGGCGGTGCTTGTGTAAAGAGCATGATCTCGGCTGGATTCGATTTTCGAGCTGAAAGTGCCAGCGGATCTCCTTATTCGCAAATATTCAGCGTTAAATTTTAAATAGGTCATTTCAATCCTTTATTCTCCCACTTCCAATTTCGCAATATGAGCATCGAGCAACTGCCAGAGTCTCTCCAGAAGCTGTCGCAATTAATTCAAGATGGCGTAGCTTAACCATGTCTAAACCACGATCCTTCATCTTCTCAAGTCAAGAACGACAGAAAACGTTATTGTACTCAAATATTCAGTTTCACCTCGAGTTCTACCGTATCATTTGACTGTCCAAGGGTTGAAGACTCGCCAAACGAGGTTCCGAAGCTAGTACAATTAATTCAAAATGGCGCGGCTCCTCCAGCAACCTTACTTCTGCCGCCAAAACGAAAAAGATCGAAGATTTTCTTATTTCTGTCACTTAGTTCGACTAGATAGACCTTTCAGACTTGAAAGGTGGAGATTGGAAGCTGGTAGACCGATCCAAGATGGACGCAGCTTTCCCTGGATCGTGATCCCAGCTAGTTTGAAAATGAGGACGACGATGTCAATTCCAGGAATCGTCGGGTTCGCTCTTTCCTCTACTCCGAGGAGTAACGCTTGTCTAAAAGCGGTTTCCCGGTCTTGATTTTCGTTTTTCACCGCCTCTCGCGAGTCTCCGACGTTCACGCGTGTGTATCACGGAGCACGGCACCGTGTGCACGTCCGTATCTACACGCACTCATGCATGGATGATAGTTATCTACGCGTTAATCTACGCCGCGGCCAACGTTTTCGCGATGACGACGCTCTCGGTTTTCCGTGGATCGAGCACGATCCATCGCGTGCCTCATCGGCCGGAGACCTTGATCGCGATTCCTGCGTGACACCAGCTACTTATTAGTCGCGTTTCACAGACCGACGAAGATGTTTCGATAAAAACCGTAGAAAAAGTAGTCCCGAAGACAATATTTTTTCTTTGTACCGTGGTTCGTGCCCGGCGCGATCTCCGAGACCCGAGAGTTTTGACGTCAAACGAGACCTCGATGGAACGCCAAGGCTCCGACACCGAGACCTCGAAAGTTTAACCTTTCATCCCAGAGTTGGCAACACTGAAACTAGCCGTCTCGCTCATATTATTGCCGCATAATATTCCGGAACAATCAGCCGCGCCATTTTATTTGGCGATGCTTGCTCGATTGGGAGGTTCATTCTAATTATTCACCGTTTTTGAATAAGGCTTTTTCACAAGCGACTATCGGTGAACGCAAATTGATAGCTGGTATGATTTCCCAGGTAGCAAAGTCCTCAGCATTTTAGCTACCCAGCAGTTTAGCCACCCAAGCAGTTCAGCTACCTAAGCAGTCCAGCTGTCTGAATATTTCAGCTACCTGGAAGTGTAACTACCTTTTCGACAGACTTGTTTCCATCGAAACTGGAACGAATCGCCACCGGCGGCCAAGCAGTTCGTTAGGCACTGGTCGCAACATAGAGAGAATCAGGCAGCAAACGCGAGGAACAATGCGAGTGACATTCCCGTGGCACACCACTTTCACGCGTCGCTCGCCTAGCCCAGCTATAGAGCGGCGTTCTCCAAATGATTCATACACGGTCCGGCGGAATCATCAATTATGTTCGAGCTATTGTTTCACGGGCGTAGAACCGGGCCCAGTATCTAATACATCTAACCTACAAAACTGCCACCTCTGGACTCCAATTCGGATCTGATAAAACGCTCAGTGCTAACTGGGCGGTCGATCGAAAAATTCACATCCCTAACGTAGTTTCCACCCCTTTTAAGACGAGGGGAGGTTAGTACCGATCGTGGCGATACTGGAAATCATTAATTAGCCGATTCATTGTTGCTGCGGCGAGAGACCGACTCAGTTATCCGGTCCATCTGGATCCAGGACCACGGCGAAGGTAGCACACCGGCACGGCGTGCTTGCCCGAGACGCTAGTGATAGGCAGATAAATGGACGCAGATAAATGAGCGGAAGGCGAGGGAAAGGTGGAGGGACAGGTACGCACACGGTTGTTCGCGGTTCGACGTCTGCCGACACGCAGTTTCGCAAGTGATCCGGTGTTACGTATTGCACGCTGCCCGGGAAAAGGGAAACAGTCTGTCCGATTTTTTGCGCCCCCGTTTGCAACGGTCCCAGGCCCGCTATGTCATGGTTTCGTATGGGAGAATTTAGTCCGTGTCTGGAAAACCGTTCTCGGACTGTGCGACTGCTCTCTGATTGATGCCTGGAACCTGTCAGCTCCAAGGATTATTCTTTGATCACGGCGGATGGAGTTGCAGACTCAAGACATTAGCGCTGGGCGTCCTTGTAGCAGTTTCATTCCCCAAACGAATTGGCAGTTGCTGATTTATCATTGAAGTTTCTGCTGCTGCTGTGAAGAATCTATTAAAAACTACTCAGCCATAGATTTTCAAAATTATGGAATACATACGACACTTTGTACATTAACGTTGGGTGTCCTGTAGCAGGTCCATTCCTCAAACGAATTGGGAGTTGTTGATTTATCATTGAAGTTTCTGCAAAAATTATGAAATACATGATGTGTTGGGTTTTAGAGTATAGTCTTAGTATGTATTTAGGGTATTTAAAGCCTCCAAAGAGAAATAATACGAATCCTCCAGCAGTCCCACCCGATCGAAGTGGGATGATCCTCTAGAAGCCTAAAAATCCGAGTCTAGGATAGGAGTCCTAGTCCTCGATAGGAAGCAGTTCACGATCGAAGTAGACCGATTAGTTCTTTTTCTCGTTCCTCCTTTCTCTGCGGCTCCTCTTCGTCGGCAGCCGACTAACCGGCATCGAACGAGCTTATCACGCTGTTATCTCATCGGCTCGTCGCTCGGTTCGTGCGTGTCAAGATAGCAGCGTGTCCAACGATCGGGCAGCTTAGGCCAAGCTCTTCTCTGTCTCTTTTTCTCTCGTAGGCGAATGCATCCGAGCTCGATGGTTGAATATATTCTCGGCGTGTATTATCGAGCAATAGAAGTAATAGAAGTTCGACCGACACGTCGCTATCGGCTCGTATCTGTCCACCGGCTACAAATGGGAAAGTTTCGAGGCACGCGAGCCACGCCACGGCTTATTATATTCCGTGGACGTTCGTGATCGCCCACGCGGACCTCGTCCTTGTGTATTTTCGTATGTAACCCCGCGATCCTCGTAAATCCTGCACGATATTATTTAATTCAATTTTATTCCGTCCCCGGGATACGCTTGTTACAGGCTTGACATGAGAGGCGGATTCGCGAGGGTGGCTCGCACTTCCTTTCTTTGATTTCCTGTAGGGATGTGCTGCGATCCTGCTAAATTATGCAGACAACTATATGTATAGACTTATTCTAATGGAAATATTAGAAATGTTTTTATGCCGTGTGAAACTGGCGCGATATCAATCAACTTTACCTTGAGAGAATGTTTCGAGTTACATGTAAGGGTTGATTCTCTTGGAAATGCTAGTGCAGCCTTCAAACATTAGAGAAATTACAAAATAACAAGAAAAATTATAAATGGCTCAACAATCGTGATTTAATTTTTTTTTTAGGTAATCAACCCCCGAATATTGTCTTTTAAACAGTCCACTAACAGCCTCGATTTTTGTCAAATAATTTCATCCTGTTTAAGGAAATAAAATGTAGGGGTTGATTTCCTTAAACAAGATGAAATTATTTGATAAAAATTGAGGCTGTTAAAGGACTGTTTATAGTTTAGCAAGTTATAGTTTGTAGTTTAACAAGCTCCATTTTATACAAACAAGGTTCGAACTTTATTAGAACAGGATCAAATAAAACAGAAATTACCAACGCCAGGAAAAGTGACAATAAAATGAACGATGATTTTAATGGATGAAAGTATTAGTTGTACAAGCTAGAGGAGAAGTGGTTGATGGCTTGGAATGTAGTTTCAGAGTTCGAATCAGCTCGCAGTAGTAGCTTCGTAGAAATCCTTTTCATCTTGTTCGGGAGGTTTTATTGCAGGACGTCCGATGACGCGAAGATAAAACTTTCCCTCAGATTCGACGAGAGTTGTGTCGTACACGATGCAACGCGCCGCAGGATTGATGTTTCCGTTGTCTAATGGCCTGCGTTGTCGCTATAATCATACGTCTTCGGGTTCAATGTGTACTTTCCTTCACCTAGATACAGCGACGCTTGTGCTCGATCAACGTTCGACATGAATATTTTGTGAGAACACACGAGTCTATATTTTCAGCCCGCGTTTTCTTTCGTCAGCCTTGACATGGTAACACCCTCGTGCCAAAATAGCTGTCATTTTTATTCACAATTAATTCCATTAGCCCCAAACCAAGATACACAATTCCATCGATTCATCAATTAATCCCAAATATCCCTCTGAACAATCCTTGGATCCTTTCATTTCCACTTCTGCCATTCGAGAATATACAATTTTGTATAACTTGGTAAATTTTCATTAACTTTAAATGTTTTGCAATTTCCGTGGTGAAATAATTGCCATTTTTATTGAAATCTCGTCCCACCGTCTACGGATTAAAAAACACAATTATATCGATCCATAAATCACGAAGAAATATTTCTTCTTCTAATAACCTCTCGATCTCTGTGTTACTTAACGTGTTCTTCATGCTAAAATAGCTTTGTCATTTTTCATGAAAATTTATTCTGCCGTTCGCAGATTAAAATGTCATCGATCTCATTGATGTTAAGTGGAAATATTTTTTCATACGTATCCGTAGACGCCAGTGTTATTCGGACTCGTTTAACGTGGCGTTTCGACTCGCGGGTTTCGCGCGCATTATCAGTCACTTTCGTTCGACGTCCTCGTTAATATTTGACGCGTTAGGTCGGCATTTTTTTGCGATCGCTACGGAAACCCATTTAGCCGTTCGCCGATAAAAACGCGAATCCAGTAATACTAGTTTTTCCGCAGCGCTACGAAACTTGCATCGGCACACAGTGTGTTTCGCCTGCCATTTCACGCGTGTCATGTATACGCTCGGCCGTAATTATGTCGCGTACTTCGATCTCCCGCGAGTGAAAAATACTGGTCTGATAGTGTATAATGAATCGCGGAACAAAACCCTCGCTCACATCGATTCTTTATTTCGTGTTCGACTTGAAATAATTCGCATATACTTGAAATAATTGGTTGTTTCTTTCGCTTCCTTCTATTCCTACTTTTATCAATCATTTTCTTTCTTGTGTGTACAAACTCTCGTCGTTTCTTCTCATGTTGGCCGAAGTAGGTTCTATACAATTACTTAAACCAGGTGAATAGATAAATGAAGTGGAGATCCTGTTTGAAACAATATTCGACCATTAGTGTCATAAATCCTGCGGTTTCGGGCAGTCTAGGAATTCGTGAGATTAGTTGGCTCGAAATTGAATAAGTGCAATCAAACAATTAATTACTCCCCTTTGTGTTCATTGACACGTTGAAATGTATAAAATTCCCGCGGCACTTCTCACATTATTTTAATCCCTTTGCTGAATTCTATTTCCATAGAAACTCGGGGCTAATTATTACGTTTGGATCTAACCCAGGCCAAAATAAAATTCTTCTAAATAACCGTCAACAAAAGAAATATTCTAATTGTTTCTGAAAATCCTCGACTGAATTCGCATGCAAGTTACCGACGTGTTTGATAAAAATTCTGGATATACATAATTGTGTTTGGATCTAACCCAGACCAAAATGAAATTCCTCTAAATAATTGTCGACAAAAAAAATGTTCTAATTGTTTCTGAAACCGATTGAATTCACATGCAAATTACCGACGTCTTTCATGAAAGTTCTGGATATACATAATTGTGTTGGTCCCGGGATGATCGGGGCAGGGGACAATTATTCCAATTTTCCCGCGGACACGTACGAATCGGTCCGAGGCGTGTCTCACCTCTTGTTACATGGTTTCCAAGAACAGATCCTCGGGGTTGTTCGGCAACCTCGTGAATATCGTGCAAAAAGGAGCCTTCGGTGGACGCGGATCGACTCGGAGAAATCATGGAGTACACGCCACGTGAGAACCAATAAAAAAAGCCCCCTCGTCGGGCCCCGTTCCTCCTCCCCATCCCTCCCGTGAATGGGGTCCGAGGAGATAGCGGTGGTGGCGCCCCCTTAGTCCCTCCGACAACACGGTGGCGGTGTTTACGTGGTTCGTACGCGAGGAATCGCGGCGGCCCGGTGTTTCTGCAAACATCGAACTCGTCTGCCGGTAATTATTGGTATTTGAGGCACTGTGGGAGGTCCCGCGAGGCACGCCAGGCTCTTTCGATGCACGTACATGCACGAGCCGCTGCGTGAAAATAATTATCGGCCTTCTCTCCGCTTCTTCAAGAGCCGGCCAACAGAATGGAGTGAAAGAGAGGAGAGGCACCGCGAGAGGGGGACGACATCCTTCGATAAAGGAAAGACGGGACCCGCTCCGGTGCCTTTCCTTTTTCTTCCTCCCTTTTCCTTTCTCCCGTTTGGAAAACTCTGAACTCCCTCCCGCCGTTTTTTATTCGCGTGCGCCGTGCCGCCGGGAGACTTTCTTGCAATTAGACGATTCCGCGAACGACTCGGCCGAATGCGTCTTAATCTAAATCAGCGTATTAATCGAATGTTCTTCCAGCAGGTATTTATTTACTGAATATTATTGATGATGATTTCACAAAATCTGTACGGAGGAATTTTTGTTTCACAACATTTTGCACCGACGGTACATAAAATACCGTTCTCCCTTTCCAATAAAATATTATTATACAGTTACATATATATAAAGGAAAATATTTTTTATAGATATGGAAAGGATTAGTAGACGTAAGCATTACGAATTTCTCCCGAAATTAGCAAAGATTATCTAAGATTCATGACTATTCCAGCACGTCAAATATAATGGCTAATTTCTATACAATGAATATATTCATAATGGCCACAGTGACGTATTTCTCACAATCTATTGTGGCTCATTGTTACGCTGTGGATCTTCATAAAAAATCGCGATCTCAAAATTCGACGCTCGCAGAATCCCTGTTATCAGCAAAAAATTGATTGAAATGATTCTCGACACCTCCGTATCAAACGGAATATACGCAGCACAAACACTGTTGAATAGAACAAAATAGATGGTAATCCGACGGTGCTTCATGCATTTTAATCCTCGCGGTAATAAAAAACAATACGTGACGCAAATGCTCGCTTCGATTTCCATATTGTATGTAATACCACACGGAATGACGTCCGAAATGTCAGCTGTCAAGATGAACAATGTTTCTACGAGTTGCGTCCAAGCGGAAATCGAAATTACTTTTCAACCATTCCGGAGAAACGGAAGACTGGGTAACCGGGTGTTTCACGCGAAAATGGTTTGGAATAGACGGTTCCCTCTGGACAAAGTTAAAAATCCGGTCGCTGCTCGGCTCCGTGGGTCCCCTGGGTGGAGAACCACGGCGGAGTCGAGAAGAATTCGCGCAAAACAGGCTCGAGGGGTTTCGACCGGCAGAAGCGCGCCCTCTCCGTTCCTCCCTCGTGCGAGGAATCCCTGCACCGAGCCCGGGAACGAAACCCTCCTCCTCCCGTTCCCCGCCTCCTTCTTCAGAGATCTTTCAGGAAGATCACCGGCGGCGCAATGCGTTTCGTTTTGCGGCGCGCGCTTGCACCTGACCAACTTTATGGCAACGGGGCGCGAGTCTACTACTCGCGGTATCATGCAACAACAACGATGATCCCTCGGGTTGCCATATAGTTCTGACAGCAGCTCGGTGAAACGGAGAGGGGGGGAGAGAGAAGAGAAGCAGAATTGGTGGCCAACACAGAGAGAGAAAGAGAGAGAGGCCAGTGTTGGTGAACGTTGAAGAAAGCGAAGGATAGAGAGCGTGCTGTGTACCTCATGGTCGGAATGGGTCAGCCATGGCAGAGTCAGGTTAGGGTACACACACACATTATTTCAATGTTGGCAGTAATGCCTGTTATTAAGCGATGATAATGATTGGTATTATCGCGGGTTGGGAGCAGGACTGGTAGCAGCGGATATAAATCATCCTTACTTCCTTCTTGCTGGCAGTGGCCTGGGCTCTCCGCGAGAGAGCTCACCTCCATGCCAAGAAGCTGTAAATAACCTGGCGAGTTGCAGCGGCGTTGCTTCGCCGCCAGGAGGTAAAGGAAAGGCTTCCTCCGACGCGACCGCCATATGCCCGAGACCGTTTTACCTCTGTGTTGGTGGATATCGGTCTTGGTTAGATAGGTACCTCGTAGTTAGGCACCGACGTTCTCTTCCTACCGTGCTACCCTGCGCCCAGGACTTTCCCTAGGCGATCTGACAGGGCAGAGACTTCCTCTACTCGATTCCACGGCCCGTATTACGCATCTCGTTAGCGCCGTGCAAGCGTTAACAGCACGCAATCCGCCAACGCTCCGACGACTATCATGTCCTCCAGATCCTACTGGACGCGAGACCGGACAACATCCGCGAGGATGATTCACGGTTCCCACGGACCCCTTCTATATACCGTACGAATAGCCCTTTCGTCTTGGAAATCGCTAATTCAAGACGAAGACCATTAAAACTTCAATCATTCTCGCCTGAAAAGGGAACATTTTTTTCCAGAACGTGGACATGTATAGCACTTCCAATATGTCCCAAAAAGATTCAGGACCAGTCACACTAGACCACCCGCTAACCTACAACCTCCTTTTATGATCATTTACTATGGGATCATAACATTCTGGGAGCATATTCTAAAAGTGCTGTACTTTCAATATGTCCCAGAAAATTTTCAGAACCCCTCATACTAGACCACCCTCTAATCTACAACCTCTCTTTATGATCAGCCTTTGCTGCGTCACAGTAAATGACCTGTAGCTCCGTTATTTTCTCGAATAGCATCATGAAATTTCGGGAGCATATTCTTAAAGTACTGTACTTTCAATATGTCCCAAAAAATTTTCAGAAACCCTCATACTAGACCACCCTCTAACCTACAATCTCTCTTTATGATCAGCCTGTGCTGCGTCACAGTAAATGATTTGTAGCTCCGTTATTTTCTCGAATGGCATCATGAAATTTCGGGAGCATATTCTTAAAATACTGTACTTTCAATATGTCCCAAAAATAGTAAGGGAGGATTGAGGAGCTGGAAGGTCCTAGAAACCAGAGCAGATCGTAGGCAAATCTGGCATCCCTCGGTACAGACGTTACCTATAGGTTTACCCGGCGGCTCACCCGTCGCTGGCAACCTCCTTTCCCAAAGGCTGTTTCTCGTCGGCTGGTTGTCTCTCTCGCTCGGCTATAAATCATCGTTCGGCGCCGACGATCGAATTCACGATGCCCACGTCCTCCCTCGATTCCTAGAACGACGCGCAACGACCCGACCGCTGTTTCATCAACAGCAGTCGAGTCCACCTTCACGGGTTTCACCTACGCGTGTGCGTGACACGAGGATAGGATCCACACTCTCGATAGTAGAGAGAGCCGAACTCGGTGTCTAGGCTATACGTTTAGGCTACGCGAAACTCGAACGGGGTCTCGTGCGCACACGTTGTCTAACGGTGTAAGGTCGAAGGGGTGCAGGGGACCCCAGGCACGCCCACGCGTATCTCGATCTAATAAATCCAACATTTCGCCGGTAAATTCGAGCCCTATCCCGTGGCAGTCGCGCATCTGCGAGAAAGGTTCTGGATCCGGGGATTCGGGGAACAGGAACACCCAGAAATCTTCTATCGCGGAAAAGATTCCGCTAGGCGACCTCTCACTTGTGCGAAATAAAAATTGTTTGCAAACACACGCTTAATCAATTTTCATATAATAATTTCTTTCTAGCTTCATGCTCTGCTCGGATAGGTGAAACACAATTGATGCAAAACATTTTTATTTCTAAACGGTCGGCCGTATACCGAACAAATTTCCAGTTCCACAGAAGCCGCACGCGTATATGTAGCAATTAGGCGAACGCAGCAGGTTAATATGTGGGGGGCACAGTGATCCCGAGGATTCGCGAGAGGAATTAAGTGGCGTGAACGGTTGTCAGGCTCGAGATAAGTTCCTCTTGGTCTTAATTAAAGAGCAAGGCAAGCTTGAAGTTGAATATTCATGTTAACAAGATTTACATACTCGGAGTCAGTGCTCTAAAATGAATATAAAATCCCTGTACTTACCGGACGGTTTCCACATCCGCGTTTGATCACAAACCACTAAATACCGGTAAGCTACTAATTTTCTCCTTGCAATACTACCCACTCAAATAATAACGTTCCCTCCGATGCACAGTGGTCACAAATTTGCACAGGCAGTCGCAAATACAACGGCTCTCTCTCTCTCATTTCTTCCGAACGGTAACGAATAAAATATTCTTCATCGATACTTTTTCTATTTTCTATGTCCTCGAAGGATGTTGAAGTTAATTCCTTCCAGACTGCTTTCTAAAAACTGGATACAAGACTTGCTCAAACAAAAATGATGTCAAGTCACATTGGACACAAGGCTTGATGAATTGCATTCAAGGGACGCAAAGGGTTAGAAGAGTTAGGGTTACTTGTAGGAGCTCAAATAGCTAGGCTATAGACAGCCGGCAGCCATTTCACGAGCGGAGGTTAATTGGCCACGCACGTCTCCGAGGAGACATCGCATCGGCGGAAGAAAGCGCGAGAGGGGAACGGATCTCGTGACGCGAAAACTATAATTTGCGGAGATTTCTTTCTCTCCGAAGCTCCGCGACCTACGGTGCCCGAACCTCGGCCACGTCTCGGGCTACCTCTTCAGCTCTCCCAGCCGAACGGATTCCGCGAAACCGGACAGGGAGAAAGAGAGCCGGCGAGAGAGAGAGAGGGATACTCTCGCGAGGACTCGCGCGCGTTTTGCGATCCGGTAACGAGGCGTCCCAGTTCGAAAACTCTCGCGATTCGCACGCGAACCAGCTACGGAGATATCAGCGTTCTACGGCTTCTTGGAAAACCGTGAAACGGTAAGAAACTGCCTAGAGATCTGGCGGGGGAGAGGAATGACGATCCGGTGAGAATATCCTGGGGAGGTTCCGACGCTCGAATTATGAAGAAACTCGGTCTCCAGGGGTCCATGCCGACGCGCGATCATGAGAGCTTATGTCTTCTTGCGGCTCCAATGTTGAAAATGTGGCCATTATTTGCCGAATTATAAACAAGCTTAATTTTCCTGAAATATTTTGCTGGATCTATGTTGCTTTATAAAAATTACAAGGATTTACTTATTCAGATTTTGACCGATTTTTGGCGTAATGTCTGCCCCAAGAAAACAATGAAGATTGAGGAGAAAGAATGAAGAAAATTTCCGTATAAAATACAATGTTCAAGAAGCGGTACGAAATAAATACAGCAAACCTGCCTTCAGCATATCAAATTCAATGTTATGGTACTCAACGCTAGATGTACAAGCTATGTACATCGTTTGTAATTTCCTGTCAACTGCGTTTGCACGTCTCGTCAAGTTCTGTAGAACAAAATGCAGTGAAAGTTAAGTGACGACTGTGTCGATGCGTGCAAGACAAGACATCGATGTGATAAAATATTTATAAGTAGAACGTTTCTATTGCGTAGAAGTCTACAACTCCTATCTGAAGTCTGAACTCTAGTTGTTGGATAATTGAGGTTCTACTGCGATGCACAGGGGTTTAGTCGATTCTGATCAATTAATAACCAAATCCAAAGCTGACGGCTAGAACGCGAACGTTTCTGGAACACTGAGAACTTATCCAAATCATTAAGAAAATTTTCATTAAATTGCACACTACTTTGTATTGGGTGTATAAATTAATTGGTAGGTCTTGCAATGAATCTGCGAGTTTATCTTTTTAGCTACCTTCATGAGCAGTGGGAGGACCTCATTTATACAGTTCACAGCCTTAATAGTAGAAACTATAGATTTTCCTTCATTACGTGAATGAAAATAATTTCTGTAAACCGTGTTCCAAGAGCGATCAGTGGAATAGCTACTCGGGTAGTGCTCTAAAGTGACAACGGGTCCTCTAGAGGTCCTACCGATGGGGTTAGCGAACTCCGGGTGAGCCCGGGCAAAAACCGAGGAATTTGCAAAAATGAACAATTATAGGAATCCAGAGTAGTCGTCCTGGGTGCCCCTTCCCGTCCTCCGTTGTCCTCTTCCGTTCCCGTAGCGTCTTCCTCCCTCTTCGGCGTCTCGAATCCCGCGGTTCGATGGAGGGAGGACGTGTATGCGCGGATCGTTTGAAGTGGCACCGTCCCCGCGCTTTTGCTTTCTCGGTTTCTTACCGTCGCCTTCTTCTTCTTCTTCGTCCTGCCCGTCTCTATGCCTCGCGCACCGCGACAGCCTTACACAGCTCTCGGTCAGCCCTTTCGGTATTCGTTTGTTTCATGGCGGCTCCCTTCGTGTCTCCCGTCCTTCTTCCTTCCTTCTCCTTCCCTCCCCGGACCCATGCCCGTCGACTCGGCTTGATCCCCCAGGCTCTATCTTACTCTCTCTCTTTCTGTCTTTCACTTTCTCTCACTCTCCACGATCCTCCTCAGCCCTTCTACCTATATTGCTTCGGGACCCTATGTACCGCATAGTTGCGGCATTGCTCCGGGCTGGGCCTCGTTTTACAACCTTGTCCCGGCTTCGTGGGGAGGTACGGACCTCCATAGGTGCTCACCTACTTCCCAACAATGGGAAGACCCAGGGTGAACATATTTTTCGGAGACCCTATGCTCGACCTGCTCGCGGTTGTAGATGCTCTTCCAGACCCCCACTGCTTCGATTTTCTAGCAATTCAAGTCTGGAGATTCTCTACATACTCAGTTTAGAGGTGATTCTTTGGTTGGAGGTCTCAATTTTCAAGTCTAAGGTTTTTAGCACTAGACGCTCTTCACAACTCTTCATAAGCCAGTCCATGCAGCACAGGGTGATTCCTTAGATAGAGGTCTCAATTTTCAAATTTGACGTCTCCAGCACCAAAAGTAGACGCTCCTGGAGACCCGAATAGATCTAACTCTTCACAAGCCAGTCGAGGCACACGGGGTGATTCCTTCGCTAGAGGTCTCAACGTTTATATCGTAGACCTACAACAAGATCCCTAACGAGAGAATCACCCAGCCCTATACGATATAATGGAATTAATAATGGGTCTGCGAGGGTACCAGAGTTGCAGGTAAAGACTTAATAATTGTATATTGTTCAGCAACCCCTATTACTCTGTGTAGGTATTTATTAATCATAGCGGAACTACTGCTTGCACAGTAAATGGTAGATAAAACTTGTTTCAATGGGGGCACTTTCAGAAATCCTGATGATTTCAACTCATTGTTTGCTCGGTACTTTTAATTGTTGACTGACCAGTCTCTAGCATGGCTACACCCCGGAAATAAATATCCTAAACAATGTATTGAAACACAATCAAATTAATTTTTTCCACTTTCTTAGTTACAATCATGGTACACAAACTGATATTCAGAGACTTCACGTCTGTCTTCTGGTAAATTCAATATTTCATAAAGCAGGTGCTCCGTATAAACCACTTTAATAGCGACGCAAGGCGGCGAAACAAATGACGATAATGAACACGTTCAGCCCGATTGCTAATCAAATTTGTGTCACATAGGGAGAATTAAGCGTCACTCAAGCAACAAAATGTAAAAAGCCTAGAAAGATGGCTAATTTAAACTCGTACATTGTTCAACCCTTATTACACGGACGTCTTCCGAAGCATAAAGCCCGAACTCATTAAAAGCAACGAGGCACCAAGTTATAATCCCGTTAGCCACCGATCAAGATTAAGCTCACCAATTTTTCCGCCCTTGTCGAGCATCGTCTGCAACAAAAATATCGGCCGGATGGCTCGAGGACGCTCGTTTCAGCTCGGCGATCAGTCTCGCGATCGGCCACCGGCCGGTATGATACGCGATCCCGGTAATAAAGACGTCTTGTTTTAATGGGGTGGATTTTTTCGCGAGAAATATTTGCAATCGCAGCTGTCCCCGCGGCCGCGAGCGAGAGAGCGAGCTAGCAAGCAGCTGCGGCCCATTATGTAATCCTGCGGGTTACGTGGCGGTTTTATCCTCGGTTGTGAGAATTTCCGTGAGGCGAGGCACGACCTTGATTGACAAGCTATATCGATTCAATTTATCAGCCTAGGCATGCCGTTTTCTTTCGTCGCCGTGGCGCGCCGCACAGGTAAGAAATAAATTAAGTCGAATACCTGAGGAGAAGCCGCGCGAGCGCGCGCGCGCGCGTGTCTCTCTTTCGCCTCGCGCCGCGGCAATTTATTCGGTTTCCATTCGGCGCGGCATACGATCCGCGATAGACTCATCGGCGGAACCTCTCTTCCTGGCGAAATGACGTTAATTGAACGAGAAAAAAGAAACAGAAACACAGATCCGTCCAGAGAGGGGAAAAAAGGGGAACACACGAGGGAAAGAACCGCATCTGCGGAACAAACGATCGGGATCAAGTCCTACATAGTACGTCTTCATTCCCTTTTTTCCCCACCCGGGTTTTTCTGCCATCCGAGGGGAACGTAACGCAACATGTACGTCGTTAAGTTCACTTACTATTCACTGACTTTCATTACGATTACCAAGTTTCCTTAACTCGACGTAGTTTCAATTTTTCACCGGTTCCGAGCGTAGCCTCTGCTATAGGCTTCGGGACGCAGTCCTTGCAGAGAATCAAGACGTGTATAGGCCGTCTATAAATGTCCAAAAGGCTCGCTCTGTCGTTCGAGGCTGACATCGTTTTCAATGGGATATCGGAGCTTGGAAGTGTCACATAATCGACTAGGATGCACCGAATCCCATGAATGATTCACGATTTTTGAAGAACAAAGGCTTTCTGTGAAGCATCTACATTTCTGATCTACCGTATATAGGAAACGATTTTTAGTGTCCCCGCGAAGATTGTTTGCTTCAATCTCGCGCAAATTGATACCGTAATTGCTAGCTTATTTGAGCCCTACAGCAAATTACATTTTCTTTAACACCCTCGGGACTTTGTCCTATTTTCAATCTGCCTTCAAATTGAGGAAATGAGAAAATCCACGAACGTTCAATAGTATATTTCAATCGACTTTCAAATTGAGGAAGCAAGGAAATTGTCTACAAAGATAATCCTCGTATAAATTCTACTCCACTCTGAATACAATAGAAAAATTAGAAGATCGGAGCCACATCTTGCCACGTCTTCAAAGAAAAAATCCTCGTGTAAATTCAAAAGTAGAACACAACGAAGATCGGAGCCGCATTTAATTGACACACAATCCGCTCAATAATCGCAGCTATATTTACCTCTCACAGCTTCTCACAGCTTCTCAACACAGAGTTAAATATAACTCGCTCGATCTTCGCCGCGTCAAGCCTCCGTTGAATTGAAAACAAGAATCAGTATGCGAAGTATGAATATTAAAGTACGAAAGTGGAAGACAAGTTTCGTAGCGAAGGTAGTCCGCGTTTTACCTTCTACAATACAATCCACTGGAAAATTCATTCAGCTATGGAAACGCGTATCGAACGGTGTCGCAGGTGATAAAACTAGAGTGATAAAAACTAAAAGAACGGCCGTGAAATATTTGTTATTACGCTTCCTTATTGGTGATCGATAGATAGCGGATTTTATGCGTTTATGGGAGAAATGTATCGAGGCTTTGCTCGATTACAAAAATGATGTTGATATATTATCTTCCAGCTGTGTGTGTGTGTATACACAATTTTTGAAGTGAAAACTTCTTTAGGAACATCGCGTACACAATCGCTGGGCAGTGAATGAGTCTGATCCGTCACGCTACGAGGTGAAACGCTATTCCGGTAAATGGGAAATGGTATTGATTTTTCGTTATTGTGATACCTTTCATTAAAATTCGGTAGAATTTAGGTACTTGAATCTTTTTAAAGAATAAAGTAAATTTATGTCCTGCAAAGATTCGCAGTCTAGCGATCAACATTCTATTGCCCCACGGCGCCGATAGCCGTAATCGATGCTAGATCATTTTTTTTGGAAAAATCGGTTTACGATTCAGGAGTGATAGCCGGGAATCGAGACGCGTGGATTCCAGAGGTGATGACAAATGCATCGGGCGGCGCATTCAAGCGTCACCGGGCTCGGGCATCGATTATTCATTCGATACATTGTAAAAATCGAACAGATCGTGGATCGAGCCCGGCAAAGACACACGTGGGGGCACCGTGGAAGCCGAACGGACAACCGAACGACCGCTTCATTTTGTATTCAGGCAGCGCATGCGCCAGTTGTCACCGCTGACACATCGTTCGTCAATCCGTTTCTGCACACAAAGCTGCGCAAGAATAAAAAGGACAAGCCGGCATCGCTCTCTGCACCCCGGGGAACGACTCAATCGCCATCGATCGCTCGATCCGCCGCGCCGCCTCTTCTTACCTCACCGCGCCGTAGATCCTGCGATTTGTCCGATATTCCTGGCCATAATCGTACTAGACGCGTACAGCAGATTTTTGCTGAACATTTAACTTATTCGCGAATAATAGAATTGAGAATTTAGAATAGAATTGACATCGTCATCTATCATCTTGGATTATTCCAATGACAATTCCACCAAATTTTTCTCTCAAAAATAAGAATGAAAATTTCTACCCGCATATTTCTCCATTATAGAATGGAAGCCAATACTCAACTGACTTGTAAAATCTCCAAAGAGCCAAGAAAAAGTGTAGTAAGCTGTCCAAGATCTTTCTATTTCGACAAACCTGTATAATTGACTTACATTCCTACAGCTATTATAGCGGTTGAAAAGATCCTACAGCGGTTCTTGCAGCGTAGCATGATTGCAGAATACAAATCAGCAAAATAAGTACCTACCTGCTGATGCCAAGTGAAGTCGAGTCCACGGAAAGGGTTACAATTTAGACGAGTACGCATTTGGCAATATTGCCCTAATTGCTCCCCATCAGGACTCCGCCCTATTTAGAAGGCGATTCTCGGGCTGCCGTGGATTATTACGGCTGAAAGTCCTGTAAAAAAGAGTGATTTTAATGCACCGCGCCGTCAGAATCAGGGGTCTTCGGTTGCGCGGCGATGGTATCTCGGGCAGCTGCCAGCGACTCTCTTCGCATTCGTCGTTTCTTGAGGACGCGGACCGAACCCGCCGCGCTCGCGGTTTTTTCTGGCCCGGCTCTCTAGCTCTCATTTGCCGTTTCATGAAAGATGTAACGCCGTTGATGCGCGCCTACTATCTCTCTAAGTAAGAAGGTGGAGGTCGGAGTGGATCGCCTTGGAGCCGGAGAAGCGCCCCGCCCACCGTCTCGTCTTTGCTCCGAGCCCTTTGCGTTTCGTACTCTTCCTCCAAAACCGTAGGATCCGGCACCGGTGCGTTTTAAGCCGGCCTCACACGCGGAAAAAATCTGGCCAGCACTGCGGATCCCTTCGCGCCGCTGATGAAGATATTCGGCTCTCTCTGGAATTCACAGCCTACGAGAAAATTAATCTCTGCTCCGCGTCCTCCTCGCCCCGATGCCTTTGCTCCAAGATGGACCTCGTTTAGTAAAATTGGCTGATAGCCTTTGGAAATCTTACTTGGCCCGTTAACCACCAAATTTTTATTTTATAAATGCTCGCTTTAAATGATTAATATTTATTTTAATGTTCATTTTTGCTTCACACTTTAAACTAATAAACTTTGCTTCATTTATCACGTCACATTTTAGAGAAATACGTCTCACAATACAAATAAAGAGGGACCCATCATTTTATAATATGTAAAAATAGTAAACGGGTGAATTTTCACCCTGAGGAACGTATGAGGGTTAATAGTATCAATAGTAAAAAAGAATACTTAGAAAGTACATCAACGATCGCTAAGCTAAAATCTTCACTATATTCTGTCCCTTCTGGAAAAATTTATGACTTGCTGCATGAGTACTCGTGTTAAACATGCGGCTCGGAATGAAACGTTTAAGGCATGAATTATGTTATCGTTGCTTTCTAACCGCGATTTTTATTCCAGATACTTGGGAAGTGTTCAAGTAGCATGTATTTTGACGAGAATATTTTTTAACCCTTATCCTGTCATTAGACTATTTTATTTACAAGTTTTCTAGAAATTTTTGTGATTTTAAGACATTTTCTCCTACCGGTTATCGGTAAGAGAAAATTGTTCTGTTTGCGACAGATGTTAAGAAGTTATGGCGATCATTTGCTTCTTTAGGATCCTAAGGGTTTACTCTATGCAGCTCAATTTTCTTCAAGTGACAAATGTCGAATACGTTAAATTGTCCCAAAAGACGCGCAATTTGCCTTTTTAAAAATATTTGGAATAGGGTAAACTATGCAATGATTGGCATCCTAAGCCAAAATCGTAGTAAAAATCTTTTCATCTTTTTTTGAAATGTTTAAACGAGCTTAACTTGCTATTATTATAAGCTAATAGAGATTTATCGGCAAAATCAAACAGTTTTACGAGTTATAAATCTTTTATTATAAAATACATTCAGTGAATAACAATCGTAAGACAAATATTACAGTCATCGGCACAGTAAGAAGTAAACGTTAAACAGGCTATTATTTTTATAATTGAACGTATACGTACTTATTACATTTATAGTACAGAAATTAAGTTATAAAACGATAAAGTATACTTACTCGTAACGAAAATTTTAATAAAACACTATTTACACTGCACTGTGGTCATCCGTCGGTCTTACTGGATGTACCAGCGTTGCTAACAGTCATATGTGGAACTCTGTTATGAAAACTTGCAACTTTGCTTTGAAATATAAATAAGAAGCAATATAAAATGATTTTCTATACCAGGAATTCTTAATATTTACTGTTTAAATCAAAAGTGCCAGCAATAGTACAGTTTACTCTATATAGATTTTATAAAATAGGTTTAATTTCTGCCAGAAAAAAGAATACGAAAGAATTACATTAAATTAACACAGCCCTGCAGAGAGTTAATGCTTGTAGATCGCCTAGAGTGGAAACAATCGATGTTGCAATAAAGAAAAGTTGCACGGGCTTAAAAATAGGTGGAAAGGATCCAGTTTGAAGGGCATAGATCTTGGATCGGCGTGACCGTGTCGAATCGCCGCGTCCATTTCGCGTTTCGATCGGCCTCGCGTAACCGAAAGGGCCAGAAAATTATTCAGAATTAAATGTACTCGCGGTCGGGCGTCTTTTTGCACGCGACCATTACGGCCGGCCAGTGTTGCAACGACGAAATTAACGATCCGTGAAACCGATCCGGCGATCTCGATGCCCGCAACCGGCCCGGTAAACGCGGCGTTACGATTATCCTTTTCTTCAGTTTCCACTCGTCGTTCTCCCGTGACTTTATTGTCGACGATTATTAACGACACGGTTATTTAATCACACGGAATGGCCGCGCTCTAATTGAATTTGCGTGCGCCGCGACATAAATCCTGAATTTTCGCCGGTCGACACGGGGAGCTTTACAAGCGAACGACTCGATTAGTTAAATTAGAAAAAGAAAGTGCTCGTGTAATTTACGGGGACTCTCGGGCTACCGGAGATTCGAGTACATTTAAATTAGGCTTACGTGTTCCAGATAGAGAGAGGTAGGTCTTTCGAGTTCTGTTGTATATCTCCTCTCTCGAGGGGTAACACGATAGCAGGACGATTTACAAAGAGGATCGATCGACAAAGGGCATCTGATAGGCTCTCTCCGCAGGGATTTTGCTTTGAATGGATCACCGGTCGGATCGTGGTGTGGTTTACGCGCTCCCGAACGCCGAGAACTATGATACACGGGGTGTAAGCCTGCGAACCTTTAAGCCTGACTTACACGCGACACTTTCGGCCCGTTTGCAATCGAATCTCGTCTCTGTTTTAGCGGCGCGTTTAATAGATTGAAATCATTTCTTCCTCAACTTAATGTATAATCATTAGTAGGCTGCGCATCTTTATGCAAAATAAAAAATGTTCGTAACGATTGCAAGACACAGCAGCCAAGCAAAAATCTCTTTATTCTTTTAATGATCTTATTAAGGTGAAACTAATACACTGATGGCCTTAAATCTTTTTAATATGTCCACTGTTTTAAATTGTACCTATTTTTTTCATAAATGCATAAAATCCGCAGTCTAATGATTAGATTTATAGGACATTTATAGGAAAATTGAGAAGATGAAATTCAAAATTGTTGTGAAATGTAAAAAATTGAAGATGTCAATATATGATTTCTCCTCTATTAAAATCATTAAGGGAAGAAATAGCATACAAATTGGTTTCTATTTCCTGCAAACGATGCAGACAATTTTTATTTTGCGTAAAGATTTATTTTGCGTAAAGATTTATTTTGCTCACTCCAATTTTATAGATCTTGTTTCTTTCAAATATATTTTGTCTTGTTTCACATCTGCACTCCAATCATTCACCTACAGCTAGAGTTTCCAACAATCTACTGCTCGTAAATACATTTTTGTGTGCGTTAGATTAAAGCAAAGATTTCATGCATTTATAATAAAACTGCAGATCTATACTATGTATTTTTAACCCTCATACGTTCTTCAGGGTGAAAATTCATCAATTTACTATTTCTACATACTGTAAAATAATTTATCTCTTTCTGTTTGTGTTGCGAGATGTATTTCTTTAAATATTTCCTTATATCGAGTTGTTAATCAAAAATATATTAATGCTGTCAGCGCACTGGTTCGATCAATTGTTATTTAAAAATAATTCTGCAAATTACCACATGAACTTCAACGTTTCGATCTTAATTTAGATCATTTTCAAGAAATAATTGCATCTGTAAATTATTATATATTATGATATTATATTGCACGTTGATCTAAATGATCTAAATTAAGATTGAAACGTTGAAGTTAATGTAGTAATTTTCAAAATTTTAAATAACAATTGATCGAACCAGTGCGCCGATAGCATTAATATATTTTGTATTTCTTTAAAGTGTGGCGCTATGAACGAAGCATAATTTGTTGTTTTGAAGTTTAAAATAAAAATAGGTGAAATATTATTCTAGACTTTTATATGCAACTATTTTTGAGGAACTATATGTATGAGGGTTAAAGAATACTTCCTTACCACTGTGGTAAGGAAGGTCTGTGTTCGCACCTTCAGAAGTTCTGAAAGTACATCTTCTTGTGCATCAACAAAGAAGGACACAGCCTTGTTCTGGCGGCTGGTCGAAAGTGTGGAGAAGCGTGTGCGCCTCTCGAAAAAAGGGGGACTCTGTCGTCCAGACGGTGTTCCCGTGGTCCCGTTGATGTCAGACAGGTAGCGATGTAAATCGAGCCGTTGATAGCAGGATAATAGCGTTCTCAACGTCACGGGAACAGTCACTTGAACTTCATCGAGCGACAGGCTGGGCGCTATAGTCCGGCCACTTCCGTGACAGAAACGTCGAAAAAGCTGTTTCATCGGGCCTGCTACGTGTCTCTTGCAAGCCTGGCGGAGGCAGAGGAGGAGCTATAGCTCCTCCATCCACGATGTCAACGATGGACGGTTCTAGTCCCGATTACGTGGGTCAATCAAGAGTTTGCTAGCCGCGAGACTGTACAGGTTGTACGCGCGAACCTATCCGGCAATTTAAATCGCAAACTTTTCCTTTGCCTCTGCCTAGAGAACTGCCCTGACCACGATTACTTTAACCCACCCACCTCCCCTTTGCATCCTCCCTTTTTTAGGAGGGAAGGGGTCGTAAGATCAATAACAACGAAGCCGATGATTAGAAGTTTCTTTCATTACAAAACCCTTCGTGGTTGCGGCGACGTGAGCAACTACTGCGAAACGAGGGCCCAGGATTCTTTGTTATTATTAACTCATAGCCGTACTAGGTCGATACACCTACCACTTCAGAATTAAATGCCTAACTCTCCGGTCGCGAACTTACCAAGCGAGTGACATCAATCCGTGACGTATCGGCGGACATTCTTCGAGGGGTCACCGCGGAAGCTCGGTTTTCAACCCTTAATCGCCGAGGTGGTATCGCTCAGTCATCGCGATCGCGTTTTTAAACGTTCACCCCCTCGGAATTATCAGTGCAAGATTTGCGGGCGAGAGCGCCCCGATATTCGTATTAAGGGGTGGTGGTTCTGGGATTTCAACCCCTGTCAATGCTGAACACTGCAGTCACAGTGATTAAAATGTTTTTATCTGCAGAAATATCGTAGAAGAGGAAAGAAAATTTAATTAATCAAATATTCGTTAGATTTTGTTAAAATCTTCATCACGAATGATAACGCAAATGATGTATATGCGAAATAAAAATGGTCCAGGTCGATTGTAAGAAGCAACAGTTAAATGTATCTCCTCTCCTAGTAATTTCTATAAAACTATTTTTTGACATAAACGAATAAAACCACGGGACTCGTAAGCAACGCGACCATCGCATTGCCCAGCCGTTGTGCACAGTATGAAAGACGTATGAAATAAAGCGTCGGTACCGTTGGTTGTTTTAGCGTGCGCACGTAGCAAATTGGCTCGTTGCAGAAATTTTCTTGTTCGAATAAGTGGAATCGGCATACCTCGGAGCCGGCTCATCAGCGAAGGGATAAGCATGACAGGAAGTAAGGGGCGGTTTTATTTCTTGTGGGAAATTGATGTGCAGCGACCTTTTTTTCCACCGACCGGCTACGGATACAGTATTTTTTATTTCGTCTAGTTACACGTCGATTTCCCTATTGTTGTTGCTGCGTTCATTGATTTTTTTTTAACTCGGCACCTTTACACTGCCAATCATCAGCGCACGGCATCCGCGAAGGGTTTGCGCGTAGTGTGAAATTAAGTCGGAGCATAGCGGAAGAGTTTTAAAGGGATGTGTCGTCTATAGACGGTGTTCTCCATCGAGTCTTTCAATTTCTTTTCCCTGAAAATTTAACATCGATCAGTCTATTTTTATGAAAAATGAAAATTGTTTATTTTTTGCCCCGGCTTAGAATGATACTCATCACCCAGTAATATTAAAATTATTAATGAGGAAAATGAATTTCTGTTTAGCTTCTGTAGCCTGCGATTGATGCTTACACATTTTATTTTGCATAAAGATCCGCAGTCTAGTGATCACTTTATGCATTTATGACAAAAACGAGTGGGTGCAATTTAAACCAGTACAAAATATTAGAAGAATATAAAAGTGCTGTTATATTATATTTCCAACCTATTAAATATATTAAAAAAGAAAATAAATTTCTACTTCGCTCCAGTTTGTTGCAAATTTTTATTTTGCATGAAGATCCACAGTCTAGTGATCACCCAAAAGCATAAGAATCTAAAACAGTCTTGCTACTGGTCAACAGAAGCGTTAAAGAATGTTTTAACAGAACTTGAAAGTGGTTACCGGGGTACATGGGTTAATATAAGTGTTGAGGTGTTGAAGAAATTGTGCATTCTCAATTTCTTTGAATGTTAAGTACTGACCCCGTGGAAGGGTGTCCGGACAGTAGTGTCCGAGGCGCGTCGTCCAACTTTGTGTATAAAAAGTTAATTAGAACTGTCTCTATTTGCATTCGCCGGCGAAACTAGTTCGGGTCCGAGCTTCTGCACGGTTCGCGGAACCCATAACTCTGCCGAAAGGAGCGTGGCGCCCCTTCCGGTCCCATTAGCCCGGTTTCCCAGAAACCGCGTGGCCGTTTTCGGGCACCGTGGCTTCACGGTTCAGGGCACCTCGTCTGATCTCTGAACCGAGGGGTAGAGAGGCTTCTAGACCTGGAGAAATAGCAGGAAGTCGGTTTCGGATTCGCCTCGATCGACCGTCCAAGAAAGGCGATTTCGCTGTTGGCGTGTACGTACTAGGCGTCTAAGAGAGAGAGAGGACGAGGTGATTTCGTGATGAAAAATTTTCGTGTGCTTGCTTCCGGATCTGCTTGTCGGGGCTGTCGAGAACGAACGAACGAGCGAATGAGCGAGCACGAGCACTGACGCAGGGCCCCTGTCATTATTTCCCACAGCCGCCGTATGTTTCTACGGTTCCGCTAGGCTAATCCCGAGACTCGGACAGAGAAAACGATAGAAGAGCCGAGGTGTCCGTTGGCGGAACCGAGATAGGAGAAACCGAGGGAGAAAGAAGCCACTGCGAGAGGAAGGAAGGATTCCTCGAGGGGCCCCGCGTACAACCTGTCGTGTCCGCCTTGACAAAACAGCGAAATTGCCTTGGGGGATAACGGCGGCGGCAGCCACGGTCAAGAAGAGCAAATTCTTCTTTATCAAACGGAGAAAGAAACTGTCCAGAGGTTTCGTGAAACCGCTGATAGGCTGTTTCTCACGAGTACCGACGCCACGTTTTGTCAGAACACGTACTCTCGATGCTAGAACCCGATGCTTATCAACCAGTCGAAGAATCTTCTTCGATACCTGCTCATTCAATACCCTTTCAACAAAAATTACTGCTTCATCAAACGGAGCTAACTGAGAGAGGTAACCAATCCTGCGATCTGTTTCTCCACTTCCCCCACTCTAGTACCACAACTCCAACTCATTGTAGGGATCGCTAGCACGCAACGAACGAGGCTGCAACGAGCGAGGTCCTTCTGTACTTCGCCCACAAAGCTTGCTCACTGAATGCATTTATCCTAACTAAACATTTTTTATCAAACGGAGAAACGAACTGAGAGAGGTAACCAATCCTGCGATCTGTTTCTCCACTTCCCCCACTCTAATACCACAACTCCGACTCATGGTGGGGATTACTAGCATGCTACGAACGAGGGTTCCCTGTAATAAACGAGGATGCGAGTGATGTTCTATTATACTTCATACATTTACCCCAAGTAAATCCTTTATCAAACGGAGAAACAGCGCTACGTTGAGTCAGACCCCGAGTAGAACATTTTCGATTCTAGCTCCCGATGCTTATGGACTTGAACCAGTCAAGGAACTCAATCTTCTCGGACACTTTGCTCGTGAAACTTGCTCACTGAATACATTTACCCAAGTTCCAACTATACAACGTTCAGGGGTTGTGCGTTCGTTGATGCTCGTAGCTATTTTCGAATTGTTGCGTTCTATCATGTTTATTTTCGGTTGCTTTCTTCTTATGGCCTCGCTCAGTGGTCAGACTCGAAAGAAGACTACCGAGGGAGGTAGAAAATAAATAACAACCTTATACGATTGTTCCACCGTTCACTATTTCATGGCGATCATGCGCAGGTAATTTCTATATGGCGAACTTTCGAACACCTTAACAATTCAGAAACCTCGAATCGTAGAGAGTCTCTCATTCCAAGTTTCCATTCAATTGAAATAGTATTTTGTTTCGGTTTGAAAGAAATTAGTAACATTTATAATTGTCAATATTTAGTGTCTGACTCGATAGTATAAGGATTTAAATGTTTTACCAGCATTTATGAAAAGATTCTAAAAGATTAGAAAAAGTTAAGAATATTGCAATGTTGTTTCTAAAGCAATAATATCATTAAGGGATGAAATCAATTTTTATTTGACTTCTCGCAATCGATGCAGACCATTTTTATTTTGCATAAAGATCCGCAGTCTAGTAATAAAATAAGTGACGATGGATCACGATCGTTCGAGCCACAAAAGAGATGTATTCTTCTCCCTGAATTTCGAGAAAATTGCAGTCAAAGACTTCTCGCAACCTTGTAAACTCACACACTTCCCAGACTTACAGTTTTTACGACTTCTTACAACTTCCCGTAGCTTCTTTACAAGATGGTATCCGTTCTTTGTGATCGAAGTGATGTGCCCGTAATCCATCTTCTCGGCAAAATTCCTCGAGCATGATCGTGCAGCGTGGCGCGGCGCGGCGCAGCGAATGGAAAGTCAAATAAAGAGAAGGCTCGCCGAAAAGGGGGTGGTTCCGCCCTTGCAGCGTTCGCCGATTCGCGTCCCGTGGTATTAGATTACCGCCGCCATAAATATTCATAGTGTAGCTGGATCCAAGGTGTAGGTGAGCCCGGCAGAAGGTGAAGTTGGGATCCTCCGTTGGCGAGAGAGACCGGGACCGTTTGCGAAAAAGAGAGAATCGGATGGATGAATAAGATAAGCGTATAAGGACGAACGCGCGTCGAGCAAAATGGGGGATGGGTGCAGGGCTGAAGGGAGGAGAAGGGTGGCGAACAAGAAGAAGAGGAAGGAGGATCGTGGGGAACAATGAGCGAAAGAGACGGAGATAGGCAGCGGAGGGCGGGGAGGAAATGAGAGACAAAAAGAGAGAACGAGCGAGCAATATTAACGGGAAGTTTAATCGTCGGCTGGTCCGGGCTGTCAGCTCGGACGCACGCCGGGTCAGTCGGGCCCCTGAGGTCAATTAGTGCTGTTCAACACTCTCCTCTCGTTCTGACCCCCAAAAACAAAAGCAACTTCGTTGCGGCTCGTTTGGTTCGGCCGTCTTATTAAAAAATGTCTCGGGGTTCCAGTACTTCTTCGCCACTTAAAATCCTCTTGTGCTCTCTTAGCCAAATACAGACTTCCCCCACGTCTCCTCAGAAATAGTATTATAGCATGCAGCACATTCATAAAATAGTAGAGGCTTCATTTTTATTCTTCCTAAATGTAACTAAATTTTTGCTAATTTGTAGCTGTACAATTTTTATTTTCTCAACAGTTTTATTTTATCAAACCCCTTGGAGTTTGATCTCACTATTTCTGGTTATTTAAGTCTATCCTCTAGTAACTAGCACAGCCTCTGGACATTATTAAATTTTCTGAATAAAACTAAAAATGTTTCTTGAAATTTACAGAATCTCCGCAATATTTTATTTCCACTGTGCTCCCAAGAAATAATCATTTGTTTGCCCCTTCTATGGACTATCGGGTTTGATAATTTCGTTCGCGGGTTCCGCCGCGAAAAGCATTATTCTAATATAGAAGAGGAATTCGCTGAGTAATTCAGAAAATATTGTCAGATAGCTAGCGCGGACTTTTCTTTTTCAATTACCGTCCAGTCTCCCCGCTAAACGACTATCCGGTGGATTGAAAGCTGAGAGGTAAAGGCAATCTTGATGCAGCCTGATGGAAAACCGAACGCGAGACGCGCAGCAATTACGTCCGAGGCTGAACTATCGCGTTAATTGCGTTCACGCCTCACGAGCATCTTTTCCTCGGTTTCTTGTTCCTACGGCATGGCACACCCTCGCTAGCTGGACCCAGATCGCGACAAATGGCGGAACCATAAATTCTCCAACGCCATTTTTCCCACAACTATTCTCGTAGTTTCCTTCCCCACGAGGGATATTTGTTTTTGAGAAGGTTCTCTGAGGATTCAAAAATTATTTTTCATTTTAAAATCAATATGCATATCCTGGAAACATTTGGAAATGGAAAGACATGGCAGCCATGTTTCCCACAGCTATTCCTCATAGTTTCCTTCTCAGATTTCATTTTGAGATCAATATGCACATCTTGTAAACATCTGGAAATGGAAGGATGTGGCAACACAATAGGAAGCAAAATGGCTTCGCCTACCTGATCAGGAAAAAGAGAGAGGATCAGCATGACGCAATCCATTAACGAGAAGTCAACTCCGAAGTCGGCTCCAAATTTTTTCTACACCTTTCCCGGTCTTCCGGTTACAAACGAGGGATCGCCACAGATAAATCGATCGACCAGCATGCGGTGGATCGACAGAGCGAGGAAATAATAGGAAATCTCGCGGGTGAAAAAGAAAAGGTGGGAGTGGTAGCTAACCCAATTACACCTGGAAAGTGGCTGCGGCTTGATTCGTCTGTTCACCATACTCGGCTCTCTTTTTCTGGAACACCGAGAATTATGGTAATGTTTGCTTATTCCCTCGCCCGCTACTGTGGTATCAATTTTTAATTATCATTAATATCCGACCGATACATGCGCTGCTTCGATTAAAGACACTTCGTCGTTAGAGCAGGTTCATAAATTGTGTTTTGCTGAAACGTTACTTCATTTGGAATACTTATTAGATGTAGAAACTCTTTTTATTGAATAGATCATAGATTATACGTCTATCGTTCAACTTTTGTATGCATAATGTATTTATTTGAATTGTTACATGCGATCAGTCGGAAGGAACTATCAGCCGTAATTGCAAATTACAGATCAACTTTTATGAATTGAGATTTATCAGTGGTATGTAATGTGTAATAGTATTTTATATTTCATGAATAAAAATGAACAGTAATTAGAAACGACAAATATTTTTTAGGTCTTTTTCATTAACAAAATGCAAATTCATTCAAAGTCCCAGATAGCATCCGACGTCTCATAGACATCTGTTTTACAACGTTTTTAGGTCGTTAAGACACTTAAAGACGTCGTTTTTAAGTGTGAAATAAGACGTCTTAGAGACGTCTTTTCGGAGATATCTAGAAAGATGCCTAAAAGACATCCAAAAGGCGTCTTATCAAAGATGTTGTCTAAAAGGATGCCTAGAAGAGGCCTAAAGTACGTTTAAATGACGTCTGCAGACGTCTCTAAGACGTACCGTTTTGTAACACAAGACATTCAGAGACTTTCGGGAGCCGTTCGAATGTCTTGCGGCAGGCGTCTTACAGCTGTCTTTGAGAGGTCTCTGTGCTATCTGGGGTAGCTATTAAATAGATTTCGAAGGATGCATTTATTGGAAACAAAGTGCAAATTCATTTAAAGTAGCTACAATCTAAATTTCGTATAATTTTCGCGCGATCAAAGTGCAAATTCGAAGAAACAAAATACGAAATAAATTTCGATGGCAAGCGGACAATAGACCGCTGGTTTCGCGGGTGGAGTTGACTGCGCAAGGATCACTTGAATGGTTACCTGGGCGGTCCTCGCGTCACCCAAACCCACTCGCCAGGAAACGCTTCTCTCCCCTTGGCCTCCATGGCAAATCGATGGATCGCGGCGCATCTTTCCGCGGGAAGAAAAGTCCCTCGCGGAACGTCCGTGTAACTGGCACTTGCACGCCGGTGTTGCGTCGGTGTGCACGTAACCACTGCGACTGCACACATGTTGCGGCACCTTCGTGGCCTTCGGGCGTCATTCACTTGCCGCCGGTTGCCATCCACTTTCATTATACGTGTGCGAGACCGCGCGAGCGCACGCCTTTAATTACATTTTTGCTACGCAACTGGCCGGAGAGAGAGCTCGGGAGAAAAAGAGACAGGAGAGAAGGACGGAGAGAGATCGGGAGAGAGAAAGAGGAAAGGTCCTGAGAATCGGCGACCTAGGAGAAAGAAGGTTTGCCTGTGTAATCGCGTTATCATTGGAAAAATCGACGGAGTAATTTATCATGGGAATAAACGAACGCAGAGAGAACTCCGGCGATTAGACGCCAAATTTGAGATTAACAGGCGAACGGTTTCGAGTGACGAGGTCGTCGCGAATCGGAGAGCACGCGGCTGTCTTAGCCCCTGCGGAAGGCCGGTTATCTTCTCTCGGGCCTGTGACGCAAACAGATTTCCCGAGACACTCATACAGCAGTTAACGCATTCCCCGTCATTAATAATCGTTCGCACGGGGGCTGCGTTGTGTTAAACGCTCGTTAAGCCCGGCTAGAAGCCTTTAAAGAAACCGTCGAATTAATTCATGTAATTTACAATCCTAGCGTGCCACCAGCACGCAACTCTTTACCGGCGGGCGACGATGCGTCGGAAGAGTTATAATCATTAAGGATTTTCGCATTTTTGCCACCGTTTACCGCTCCTCCGTGTACGTGTATCCTCGCGTTACAACGCCAGGAAACGCCGACGTCCACCGTAATACGATTAGCTGCCGTATCGAAGCCGAACGGACCAGAAACTGGAGAGTTTACGATACTGACGTAATAAGTTGCGTTAATTGATCCGCACAGGCTTCCCGCGACCACTGAACAAAGTGCAGGCGTAACGCGATGAAACGCTAATTAATGTTGCGTTCACCGTTGCCAGCTATGGCGGTGTCTGGGGACCAACTTTTGCGAGATTTATCGCCTCGCTTCGCGGGACAAGCTGTTCGAAATGGTAACGCGTTAATCGCCGTGTTAGATCGCTGAGTCTTAAAGGGATAGAGTGATTAGCGGATTGTGGATCGTTATGCAAAATATTTCAAATTGTCTGCAGCGTTTGCGACAAATAAACATAAACGAAATAAAAAATGTTCGCATTGATTGGACTACACGTTATTAAGCTGAAACTAATATCTTGATGCCCTTAAATAGTTTTAACGTGTCCACCGTTTTAAATTGTACATGTCCATTTTTGTCATAAGTGCATAAAATCCGCGGTCTAATTATCAGGTAGATTCAATGGTAGAAACTAGAAAAACATTTTCGTGTGCTCGATATTTGAAAAAATCATTATCAAACCAACACGCCCGAAGACTAAACCTTAATTAGGGAGGTGTCCCCGATACTTCTCGCTGGTTCATCGCCCGATTCCTCGCTCTATAATCGTTAAAACGCGAATCGATGCAGCCCGAAGCTAAATATCCGAGCGCACTGTTCCACAAACCGGAATAACTTTGCCGAACCAACACAGCGCGGCGCGATCCTAATCGCTTTATACAGTGCGCATACATTGTCCCCGACGTCTCCTCTTCACCCTTCCCGGGACAAGTGGAAACAGTCGGACAAGTATCGAACTCTTTATCAACCGGTTAAAGGATCGACCATAAATAATTAATAAACCTGGCCGGCTCTGGTTCCGCGTGCGCGTTCGCTTTCCCCGCGGTGGCCACACGCGAACGTAACTCGATTTTACGCGATTTCAAGGCCAACCCCGTTAGTGCTCTCCATGGTACCGAACGCGATCTCTCGGGCCGAACCGCGAGCGATTGTGGCTGCTCCATTGATTGCTGTTTACATGCGGCCGTAAACAAGCCATTATGTAATCCCCCGTGAGTACACTCTCATACATAATTTACAAGCGCGCCACTGTCCTCGTCTCCCTCTGTCTCAGTATCCACCCCGAGCCCCCCTCGCTGTACTGTTTCGAGGATGAGCACAATGTGGCGTGCATCGGTGCCTCCTCGATACCCGATCGTTTGTCTTACCCTCGAGAACCGTGCCATCGACTCCGTGGGTCACATGGTTGCGCGAGTGTCGTCAGTTCGTTGCGTGACTCGCCATTTTATTCCTTTTTTATCGGCTATTTTCGAGAGGGAAAGACTAATCGCTTGCACGATTCAATTTTCCAGCGAATCGTTTGCGTGAAGTGGATCAGGTCGGGCTCCATTTTAACCACTGGGAAAGTCCACAAAGATGCTTGAAAATAGGGCTTGAAAAATGGAAGATGACCTTCGGGATTCAATTCTCTGTCAATTCATTTGTAATATTGCAGATCAAGTTGGTCGCCATTTTGGTCCCCTAGGTGTGCAACTGCGAGAAAGAACATAGTCCTTGAACTTCCTAACAAACAAAATAGATGTCCCATGTTATGATGTTTATGTTGATAACTTGTCGAACATCGTTTTTCACAAAAACGAGAAACATCGTAGTCCTCGGACCTGCTAACAAACAAGATAGATGTTCGATGTTTATGTTGATGAACTGTCGTACATTGTTGTCCTTCACAAATATGAGAAACATCGTAATCCTTGGACCTCCTAACAAACAAAATAGACGTTCCATGTTATGATGTTTATGTTGATAACTTGTCGAACAATGTTGTCCTTCACAAAAACGAGAAACATCGCATTCCTTGGTCCTCCTAACAAACAAAATAGATGTCCCATGTTATGATGTTTATGTTGATAAAATGTAGAACATTGTTGTCCTTCACAAATACGAGAAACATCATAATCCTTGGACCTCCTAACAAACAAAATAGACGTTCCATGTTATGATGTTTATGTTGATAAATTGTCGAACATTGTTGTCCTTCACAAATACGAGAAACATCGTGGTCCTCGGACCTCCTACCAAACAAAATAGATGTTGGATGTTATGAAGTTTACGTTGATAAATAGTCGAATATTGTGGTCTTAGCTTGAAGAACGAAACTGTTTCATGGGTTTCACGGTCCCGCGGGTGTCGCCATGGCAGTCCCTCGCGTGACTCGCTATTTTTCTTTGTCTTTTTTCCTTTTTTTTTTGTACACCGGCTATTTTCAGCGCGGGAAAGCTGGCATCCGCTTCATGCTTTCTACGATTCCACTGGGTCATTATAACTATGCACGGTGTGTCCAACGACGAGCTCGACCGGGGATAATTTAGACTTTCCTCGGCAGGCGATGGGAGCTGAAAAACTGGACCTGGCCACTGCCATGCTAGAAACGGACGTCTAATCGCGATAGTGATTGAATTATCGATGCCGAGTCAGAGTCTGCCGGTTGAGAGCGGTAATGCATAAAAATTCGGTGCATCAGCGGAGTAAATGACACTCGATTCGTAAGATGCGCAGTCGTCCGTAATCGTTCCAGCTGCGGAAAGAGTCTGGCTAGAGCTGCCGATTAACGAGATCATTAGGCAGTTAATTAATCACACGTCTTCATTATGCAGAACTGGTTTAAGTTAAAACCATTTCGTTATAGATTTTATCGTTTCGACATCGTGCTGCTAAACTTTTGCTCTTTTAATGCGTTGCTATTTTTTCGTTTTCTAATATTATTCTAATATTATTCGGAATATGTTTCTTAATTTCATTCATTCTAATTCATGCAATCGCTTATGTAGGAATATTTTTACTCGCACGTGACTCAGGTTGTCATTTCATTTGTTGAAAATGATTACTATTGTCTGGAAAAATTGGAGCGCATTCCTCGATCGTTAAATCTTCATGCAATCTTGAAGGTCTCATACAAATACACATGTATGTATTAATGTAAATGAATATGTATTTTTAGCTGCAATATCCAAGCACAAATGAAATATCTTTGAAAATTGTAGCTGCAGTGTTTTCGTCTAGCTGGAATTGCAGATGGCAGGTTAAAAATGCGAGTGGTTAGGCAGTTAGGGGAAGGTGGGGGGAAGATAAGGGATGGTTCGACGTATGACAGCACCAAGCAGCTCGCGAGAGAAATATGGTTCGTAGCCGTGTGGAGGCACGCGGTTCCGAGCGGCACCGTTTGACCGGCGATCTGTTTCAGTGAAAAGTGGTAAGGGGCCCCGGCTCGCGCGGTCCCGAGGTGCTGCCCACCTGACGTCACGCACCTGTTCTCTCTCTTTCTCTCTTCCTCTCTTTCTCGAGCGGCCGGGCCGCGAGTCCTGAGAACTCCGGGGCCCCGGCTCTCCGGGCCCATTATAAGGCACCGTAGGTTTCTCTCATCGCGTCGCCTCGCGTTGCGGCGATTTCATGCCGCGAGATTCGCGCCTCGTACGAGTCGCGGCGCCTTCTTTCGTCCCACTTTTTACCCCTTTCGTCGATCAATCAGAGTCAACGCACGAACTTTCGAACTTCCTGCCTCTTTCTTTCCACAAACACGCTGGACCGTTCCGCCTGCGGTTGCGCTATTAATTAACCGAAAAAGGTGCTCGGAGATGAAGCAGTATGTTTTCTTCGGGCTCATTCTTTGCACTTATTTTTACTCCAAAAGTGGGAACTTTCGTCGTTTTAGTAATTCACTAATTCTCATGAATTACAGATAATTTTTATAGGTATTTTTCGACTGTTAGAATCTAGAAGGTTCCAAATTAAAAAGAGTGACTGGTAGTTTGGTTCGTATTAATTATTCTTTTTCGTGAAACAGGACCAAATAGAGGATTTGTTATCTCTACTAGACTAGATCAAATTTAGACAGTCCCTGAAGTTTACCTCTTATCTCAGGATCTAGAGATTAATCGTCTCTTCGAAGCCGCGAAACCGAACGGAGCTCGTCCCCCAGGCTCCGTCGGACCTACCCCCCGATCGCCCATTAAAATCGGCCAACAATAGGAATCAGATACAACGATTTTCTTCTCGAAGTCCGAAGCCGGTGATTAACTCGTAGCCGGCAGCGCCGGCGTCCCTCTAAACCGTCAACTCATTAGCTTCCTGCTACACAATGGTGTGTAATTACTATTCCACACGACTTCTTCCATCCATCGCCGATCTATCTCCGGCTAGCGTGTAACGCAAGTCCACCGATTCTTCATTCTTTCGAGTGCAGCGCAGCGCTACATCCTTGACACATTACCTAAACGTCGGTTCTTCTCACCACCCTTCCACGCAACGGAACCAACCGATCCACGACAACCGAGAAAAACAGCTCTCCGGGACTCGAACCGAGAGAACAGAAACACCTTGGAATCCTCTTCTCTCTCGAGTTCACCGTTCTACGAAGTCCTCTGCTCTCTCGCAAGTCGTTTCTCTGGCTGAAAAACAAAAATAAAAGAAAAAGACGACAGGCGGCGAGGCCGTTCATAGGATGACGACATCGGCATTTCGAGCAAACGACAGAAACGAAGGCAACAATAACGTGGAAGGAGAGGTGGCGGGTTACGTAAGGCCGCGTCGCTGCGGATGCGACGCGTCAGGGACTCCCTCGACCGTGGCAGTCCATCTTGCCTCCGCGCTCCGACCTGCCACCAAGGTAGCGGGCTTCCATCTTGACGACGACAGAAACGCTCCGCTAGAATTTTCCTCGTGGTCCCCGACTCCTGGTGTTCCATCCTCTTTGTTCAGTCTCCTCGTCTTCCGCCATTCCTTGCCAATTCCTCAGACCCCTGTATCCTCTTTTCGCCCTTCAGCGAGCTGACCTGCCAACAAGGTAGCGAGCTTTCATCTTGGCAGGAACGCTCCGCTAGAATTTTCTTCGTCTCTTCCTCCTGCCTTATCGTTTCCCGGAACAACCCATGTCGTCTTATATTAGGTTGTTGCATATGAAATGTCCGATTTTTAGCAGTGACGTTAAACAAACGCAAGTTTGTGTACCCAATGTATTCTATCTACAAATATTAAGTTTCTTGCTTGTATTACGGTGAAAATAAGATATTATGGTCATTCACGTTCTTCATTTACAAGATTGTTATCTTGATTTTGTAGTTCTTTTTACCATCAACCACTTGTACGTTAATTAATCACTACATATTGACCAAAAATCACATAATGCTATCGTCAATAAGTTATTCTTCCAGACATACATATAAAAGGAACACACGACAGCGTTGCATAAAACTATAAAAGTAACAGGCACGTGGTTGTCTTACGTTGTCTTACAAAACTGACAAGAATTAATTTATTTAGACTTTGCGCGATTCTCATTATAATATTTATTAAATCATTTCTTATGAAAGCATCTTTGTAATTTCATGAACTGTAAAATAAAAAATCTAGAACCGGTCATTTGACCGGTCGTGGTACCTTTAGTAAAGGACTAGCTTTTAGTTAAGGACTAGCTTTGTACCTCAAAGTTTTATACATAATAAACCTATAGACTGTAATAGCATGATTTGATCGAAACGTTTTCTAAGAGTTGCATTCTAAAATCGGACATTTATATGCAGCAATCTAATAGTGACGACATCAGAATTTTTCTCTTGGCTTGTGGATCCTCGTTCCCCATTTTCCTCCTTCATCCTCTCTGGTTCCCATGTTCTTCTTTTCGCCCACTTCATTTCAGACCTCGACGTCATCAATACCTTAGTTCTCCATGTCCTTCCATCGTCTTCCTCCAACCTACGACCAAGGTAGAAATTTCTCACGTTGACGAAGACAGAGTAGCCACTAGAATTTTCCTCTAAGATTCTTCCTTCCCCATCCTCTACCTCCTCCTGGTCTTCCTCCCAGCATTCGTGGCTGGTCCCCAGGTCCCCGAAGTCCTTTTTTCGTCCTTCCCCATCGCCGCCCATGGGGAAAGGGCGCCCGCAGTCGCAGAGTCTTTCCAGTTACGCGAAAAATGCGGCTTTACGATGCTACCATGGTATTCGAGCGATCCATCGGACGCTCGCCGCGGCCGCAGTCATTACGACAAGCACCTATAGAACTCTCCGTTCACCTGCCTCCCCGACCCCACCTATCCCAGAAGCCACTCGTTCCCTGATCCATGGATCCGGAGAGGCGCAACACACGCATGCAACCGGCATCTGGCCGCACAATCGTCGCACGGTTTCCACGTCTGAGATCGCTATGCCTATATCTACTTCGTTGCTACACTTCGTGGATACACGTAGCAGGATCTTAAATATAGTCATTTACCCTGGTGGACAAAGATCATGGGGAGCCGATCGGGGAATCGGTAGATCGATGGTGTATAGGGGACACGCGGATTTCAGGTTGGGAGCTTGTAACACGCAACGTATAAATTGTTTTCATTAATTTCGGGACACAGGAGCCATTGATAGTATCACATTCTTCTAATTCTTCATTTTTACATCCATTCTGCAATCTACACATCGATCTTGTCCCGATCTGAGATCCAATCTAGTTGGCTGTGATGCATTAGAGGATTGCAGACTTTCATGCGAAATAAAAATTGTGTAAATTGTACAAAACAGGAGCCAAATGAAAATTTTAATTCTTTCTTTAATGATTTTAATCAGCTGAATATGGTTAAAATTTTGTATTAAATGCCCGTGTTCTCGTTGTCAGTACAAGGGCCGTCCGCTTCTATAGATTGTATAGTAGACTGTGGATTTTTATGGAAAATAAAAATTGTGTAAATTGTACAAAGCAGGAGAAAAATGGATATTCAATTTTTTTTTAATGATTTTAATCAGCTGAATCTGTATTAAATGTACAAAAATCCACAGTTAAAAATATGGGAGGACTCGATTACAAATTCTGCAGTACCATCGTCCGTCGTTCGAGTTGTCAGGACAATGGCCGTTCGCTCCGATAGAGGATTTCTGGTTGGCAAGTCTCCCCTTCGGAGCATCAGAGTTTCGAGTGACCCCGCGCCCCAAATAGAATTGCAGCCTGGTTACTTTATAAATGGCCGGAACTGGCGTTTTATAGGCGAAATATTTTATCGCGGTGAACGGTGCTCGGCGCGCAATTCCAAGCAATTATGCCGGGCGGCGCTTCCATTTGATCGCGGCGCGTATTAAACGCACCGCGCGCGCGTAAGCGGGAGCCGCGAGCTGCGACAAAAGGGGAGAAAAGAGGCGAAAGGGAGAGAAACGGGTAATAGCGATCACCAAAGAGAGAGGAAGAGAGAAAGAGAGAGAGAGAGAGCACTCTCGCGGAACCACCTGTAGCTGCTTGGTACTTGGTTTTTCACGGTTGTTCCCCAGGAAACGCGATGTCGGCGTCGTTTATAATAAATGTGCTGTTTCGCGCGATAAAACATTCCGCCGCGCTAGCGGATCGACGAGATGATAACGATTCGATCGATATTGAACGACTGCCAGCAGGTGGACCAATAAATAATCTCTTGTTCTTCGGGGCACTCCATGTTCGGAAACTGTGCAACGTTCCGCCATAATTTCTATCGATAAACAACTACTTATTTGGAGCTCGCGACACTTGTAACGGCAATCCGTATCTGACTTTTATGGTGCTGTAATTTCGTTTATCGCGAACTATACGCGTTCGCTGAGTAATGTGTGTTTAAATTATTTTGGTTTGTGTACGATCACACGATCTTATGCGAAGACACAAGTGTGTTCTTAAGTTACAATCAACAAGTCAATTGTACGAAGACAAATGAAACTGGAACTGAAAGTGAACATACGAAATTGAACACAGCGACCACTTCTTCAAATCTACATTTTAAAATTATTTTTTTGACTACCCAATCATTTCAAACACTCTTCGTTCTCCCAGTCTGAAACCAACGTCATAAAAATGTAATATAACAAGTTCGAAAAGCACATGAATAGAAACCTACAGATGCACAATAAAATGGCATATTGTTAGCAGGCGGACGGTTCCAAGGCGGGCGATATTAATTACGTCGAGCCAATAATTTTTTTTATTTCTCCGGTCTGTCCATCTTGATCTGTCATCGGGACACGATCGTAAAGATAAAACCCGTAGAAACCCGACCGGGTACTGCGCAATTGAAACAGGTGCGCAGCGCCAGGCGAGCAAGCGAACGAGCGAACGTCGACGCCATTAAGATGTCCGCTGGAAGATAGAAAATTGGAGGAAGCTCTCTGTCCTCCGATGGTGGCGATTTAATTCGGAATTAGAGGAGGCAGAGGCTGGCGGTGAAAAATCGTCCGGTTTTTCACGCGGCAAAGAAGCTCGGCTCTCAGAATAATTGTGATTGAGGAACGTGCAGCAATGCGGCAGCATTGTGTGCGGTATGAATTCCGCGGCGGTTGGACGCCGGGAGTGCTCAGAATTCATCGAATGATAGAAAGCCAGAAGAAACGCGCAGCTCGCCGGGGCCGTTTCAGCGAAGATATAGAATAGTAGATGTGACGCACAGTGTCAATGACTCTTTATGACTTCCGGTGCATTGGGATTGCCGCTCGAACGACCAAAATTGATCCGTCACAAAATCACTGTGAAAGGTAGCTAATCAAAGAAAGTGTCGCATAATCTCTACAATATGAAAACAAGCTTTCTGTGATTATAGTTTTGCTACAATACACGCTATCGGAGAATAGTTTTTCTTGAAGCATCGGATTTTGCAGAAATACATTTTGCAACATGGAGAGAAGAAAATATTTTATTGTATACGTGCACAGAATATAATTTTTGGTGGGAGTCAAGAACCTTGAGGATCCTTTAGAAATCCAGTGCGGAGAAGCCATGAATAATTTAGGTACTGGAAATTGATGAATGGGTTCATGAATGACTGGGTTGCATAAAAGATATTGGGATAATGTCTCGGGATAATTTTACAGAAAGACATTTCATAACATTTGATTACGATAATAATTTTGATATTAGATTTACGGATTCAGTCTCATCATTCTAGGTTCTTTAATTTACAATTGTCGAGAATTAAAAATCTGAATAGATAAATTCACGTTATTTTTATGAATGTAAAATAATCAAAAATTAAAAAGCTCCGATTGGGTCGGGACCCGAGATTCGTGGATCACGGCGCTAGCCGTAGACCCGGATGACTTCCGGCGCGCGCAGGGGTCGTCGGATGCGCCGGTGCATTTTCGCTGACGTTCGTTGCGCAATCAACTGCGTATCGTCGTGGGCATCGTCATCTACGACGGAAGAACGTGCGCGTTGTGGAGGAGACGAGACAGAGAGGGCAGAAAGAAGGATAGAGACCGCCTAAGTGGGGACTCTGTTGCGTAATCCCTTCTTCTTGGAGGAGGTCGGATCGCCGCGGATCCACAAAGCGAAAGAGCGCCAACAAGAGAGAGAAAGAGAGAGGGAGAGAGAGAAGCAGATAAGTTCCAGAGAGAAGGCGAACACGGAGGAGGAACCACGTGATCGTGTGGTATCCATCATTTCGCAGAAATCTGACAATTCGTCGACGGTTTATTTAGCCGCGACGGAGAAGAGCCGTCGCGTCGGTTTTTCGCCTTGGCGAGGGAACGTTCCCTTTGTACCGCGTTCGAAGCGGGAATTCCACCGGGCAGATGGATTTTAATTGAATCGAAAGAATCGCCGAGGAATCCGCTGATTCATTCGCCGTAGTGGCGCTCGGAGCAGCCTCGCTCGCAGCGAAACGATTCATTCAAATTCGCGAAAACCGTAATGGCAGCCTTCCCGATGCTCCCATCGTCTGCTCCGGCGATCTTTGTTACACGTGTCTCGTTTTTTCCGAACCGATACCACGCCGCCGGCGATATGCTCGCCTGCCACCTTTTTGCACGTGATTCTTCTGCGCTGGAAAAACACATTCATGTAGGCGAGCAGAATAAAAATTCACGACCTGCCGGTTCTATTAGCTCCGCTCCGTCCGCGATCATTTTTCGGGACGCTTTCCTCCAAATGTAATGTAATGCCATGTGATGAACAAATTTTTATAGTTCGATCGATCTTAAATCATCAAGTTACACAAGTGGTTCCAAAATTTTGATCATCCTCATTGAAATCGGAGTTGGGCAAAAATTTAATCAATGATTGACGAATAAATTTCTAATTCAATCGTTTTAATCGCAATTAACAATTAAATTCCTACTTTAGTCGTTAATTGCGGTTAACGATTACATTCTTTTTAATTGTAATCGTCAATCGGATAATTGACTAATGATTAACTGCTGAAATTTCGAAATGGAATACGGAATCAAAACTGTATGCATACTGAAAAAAATATAAGTTGAGTTCAGGTATATTGTTATTTGGTCTATAATACAATCTCTATGTGCCTACTTATTAGTGTGGCGATTAACTTCAACAATAATCGATTAAATCAGTCTCCGGTTTTTCGATGATTTCTTTTTTTAATCAACGATTGACGATTAACTTCATCAATCGATTGAATCAATCGTTGATTTTTCAATGATTACCTTTTTAATCGTACACATTAATAAATCAATCTTGATTAAACTTTTAATCGATTAATGCACAACTCTGATTGAAATAGAGTAGACATATACATTTCAGATGGCAATAAATGTATAAGCAATTATTTAAAGTAACTGTCCATTGATTGCCAAAAAAGATACACACATTTTCTTAAAATAATTTTTTATTCGCTGGAAGTCCCACCATAATCCGACGTTTTACCTGGCAAATTCCAAGGAAGGAAAAGACAAGCACAAAATACGTGTACAAACTGTACGACATAGTAGAGAAAGGAACAATAAATCGAAAAGAGAAATATATATTAACAAACGCTGAACAGATTGAAGGGTTAGGTCCTGGGAAGTATCGGATTACAAACGGCCCCGAGTTTGTTTGCCCGCGCTTCCGATAATTCGTGGAGCCAATTAAAATATTCGCAAGCTCGGGGATCAACGAAGAGCCGAATTCGATTCCCGGTGAAAGATTTACAGCGTGGACGATCTCGGGGTGATTCTCGATTAGCGGTCCGAGTCTTTACGAGCAGCACGCGATTCTATTACGGTACTGAAAGAGTAGTGGAAGAAGAAGAAGAAGAAGAGGAAGAAAGAGAAAGAAACGCGGCCCGGTTATATTAGGTCGCGTACACTAGACAAAAGAAGGATCCACGAGTGGAAAGAGACGGGTGGAAAAAACGAGAAGGAAAGGGTGATAGGTGTAGGGGAAGGAGAGTCGGTGCCTCGGCAGCATCCAGGAGGAAACGGCGATCGATTAATCGTCGCGATAGCCAACGGTTTAATTATCCGGTGAACGCGATTTATGCCGGCCTGTCGCGGCCAGATACGAAATTTCCGTTTTATCCGTGCCGGCTAGAAAGGATCCCTAGTGATCCCTCGCCTAGGATCAAGCTTCCACGAAACCATCCAGGAAGAGGATGCTTCCATTCCTCGCCGTGTTCCGCCGCTGTTCCCTTAATTTGCATAATTTCGTTTATCTGTCTGTTGCAACGTCGATCCCTCCCCTTCCCCGTGAGGCTCATTAAAAGAGAAATCGGATATAGCAAAGTTGCAATCGACTTTCCACTTCGAAAACCGCCGCCGATTATTATTGAAACCACCATTGGCCACTGGCGAACAACACGGCCTGTGTTTATCGTTCCGCATTAATTACACGCGACTTTAATCAGCGTGAAATTAAACGTGCAACGGGGGAACTCGCCGGAAGCCGCTACTGTTTAGCACACTTTTCTCTGTCCGAGGAACCTTGAAATCAAACTGCTCAATAATGAAATTATTTATTTCTAGAGCCGAAACGCGTTGTCGTACTAGCCTGAGTACCGTCACGTGACCGGGGCGTGGCGGAGAGAAGAGGGTCGTGGAGGGGGAAGGTAAAGTGGGGACAAAAGTTTCAATCTGACGACTCCTAGGACAATCTGTCCGCGGAACCTTGCAATCGAACTGCTCAATCGATGGTTGAACGGTTTCTCGATTAGGTTTGCCACAGTTTAATAGAGCCGTGACGCGTATTAAATTTTTGATATCGGGACACGTGTGCGACGCGTCTTCGTCTCATTAAATCACGTTTAATTATCGGCTCGCCCGGTATAAAATAAATCGATCGGTTCGCGGACAGCACATGAATGATTAAACGAGCAACTATGTTGCACCGAGAGAAAAAAGAAGGACGACTACGGGCAACGGCGGGGAAAAAAGCCGGAATGCCGGTCATTAATTATAATGCAGTGATTAATCGGGATTGACGAAGATTGCGCCATGTGCGACAAGCGTTTCGCTTTGGTTCGCCGCGGATGCGTTCCCGCATTAATTCGCAGATACGTGGAATCGCGGCTCCGTCGCCTCGATATCGCGTCCTCTCGATTTATGCGAGCCGCCGATCACTATATACATAACCATCACCATGCACCGTCTCTCCAAATGTAGCGAGACCAGCACCGGTGGAAAACGTGCGATTTTTCTTGTCGGAATTAACGTTCGAGCGGAAACTCCGTAAATGGATTAGCGATTTACATTTTCGAGGTGCTTGCTCGTCTTTCTGCTTAGGTGAATTTAAGAGCGTAATAGCATCGCGTGTTTGTCTCCGGGATACTGTAATTTTAAACGAGGCACTAAAATACCAAGGTTTAATCAAATGTCACAACTAGTATTCAAATGAGCCATCGCATATGGCATGTTTATAAATCAATTTTACACACTCCAATTTTTATCGAATGCGCTTTTTGTATAGTTGTTGATGCCAATAGTCGTTCGCGTTGAATATTCAACGGCTGAACTCCATTTCCATGGTATACAAACGGCACACATGGTTCTTCTAAACTTTTCGAAAAGTTGCGGAAAAGTCCGCGCGCTGCTCTTCGACGATTCAAAAATAGGCGCTATAGCATCAGTGCGAGTGAATCATTCATGCAATTTCTGAGGCAGGATTGCATAACGTTAGAAGTATTTTTATAGATATGGAAATAGACATGGAGCGTATACAAAGTTTAAGACGCGTGTTGGAGAGTGGAAAAAAATATTCCTATTTTCCGGTCAGCAATGTTTAATCATTAAAATATAAGCGTACAAGAAGAGTCAGTCTCTAAGCGCGAGTAGATCCTTTATGCAACCATTAAAGCAGCATTACACAACGTAAGCGTCACTTCCAGAGAAAAATCTGTATCGACGAGTTCCTTATGCTGTTCGAACAGTAGCAAAAAGTTTTCCAGACTGATTCAGTCATCAGCATACACTTCTAAAAAATTCACCTGAAAACTTAAAGGAAAAGTTTTTAAAAATTCAGTGATAGATTTTGAACGATCGGTCAAATGCAGAGGAAAATCTGGATCGATAAAATTTGTCAACAGATTCTCGAAAGATCTCCAAAGACAGGAAGGATCACACGAAACGAATCGCGCGCGCAGCGGTAAGAGCATGATTGCGCAACATAAGCGGCATTTCTCGGGAAAAATCGGGGCCCGATCTTAAGCCGATCTCGCGATCCGTATTTTTTCGATCGGGCGGCAAGCGCGCAATTTGCGGGGCCTCGCGTAGGCAGCCTATGGAAAAAAGCGGGCATTACACGCGTAGAAGGCGAGCAGAGATTCGAGATAAGGGTAGCAAGAGGTGAAACGCATAAATAACGGCGCGGGGCCCCGGCAGATATCGATCGTTTTCGACGGGAACCGATTGGGTACGCGGGTCGATTGAGCGGCACTGATCCTGGCCAATCCTGGCGCGCAACACTCCGTATAAATCAGAACGGGCGTCCGGGAGCCTGTGTGTCGGTGTCTTTTTCCAGAATGCAGCGGATTTCTGCGTTGCAACCGCCTCGCCGTTGCACCAAGCGATGTTGCCTCGAGAGAGGTCGCGCATAAATATTCAGCCTCGACAAGCCCGGTACACATGTACAACGTCTAGAACCTGGCTCGCCAGAAGATCACCGGCAGCCGCCTCTCTTACCTATCCTACCTCTTGCGAACTTCTGCGCTTCTATGCCGATCAGCCACGTGTGCGGATGCACTTGTATGCACCGAGGGTTCCGCTCCGGTCGATACCGGCCGTTATGCGCGTGCATTTTTCCGCCGATTCGACCGATCGACCACGATCCTCCTTTCAACATTCGATTCTCATCCACTCATGAGATTGGATTTTCCGCTGATGGGATTTTTGCTGGCCTAAAAATTGTAGAGAAAGAGATATTGAAGATAACAGAATCCTGGGGATATTTGAAGCAACTTTTTCCTTTGCGAAAATCCTCTCCGCGGCTTCATTAAGAAGTTATCGACGAAAAACGCGGACCAATCAGAGCGCGACTGCAGCAGACGAATTCTGACTCGGCCAATACCAACGCCGCGCTCAACGGGACGTTCTCCGTCGCCGAGCCCGAATTCGCCCGTTGTAGCCGCGCTCTGATTGCTCCGTGTTTTTCGTTAATAACTCCTGAACGAAGCCACGGAGAACATTTTCGTAAAGCAGAAAGTTATTCCAGATGACTTCAGGAATCACATTTCTCAAGGAAGTACATTTTTGGAAAATGAATAGGAATCAAAGTAGCCGTGCCACCTGAATTGCAACATACCGGAGTTATACAGAAATTGGTTTTCTGTCTTAATATGTTCAATAGGTTAAAAATAATATGAAAGTATTTTGTAACGTTTTCAATGTTTTAAATTGCACCTACTCATTTTTATCATGAATGCATAAAATCGACTGTCTAGTAATAACTTGACTGTGGATCTTGATGCATTTATGAAAAAATTGGTTGGGTGAAATATAAAACAGCAAAACATTGGAAAAATTTAAGAACATTGTAATATTGCTTTTAATGTAACAAAGTTATTAGGAGATAAAATCAATTTTTGTTTTACTTCTGCTTCCCACGATCAATGCAGAACATTTTTATTTTGCATAAAGATCCTAGTCTAGTTTAGTAATAACAGTCTGGGTAGAAAAATTTTACGAGAACTTCAGATTGGAAGTGACAATATATTCCAAGCAATTTTAATATTCATAAGAGTGTATGATTGATACAGTCCGAATAAAAAGTATATTGCCGCGAAACAGTCAAGATTGATCACTTTGTTTATTGATTTCCGTTTGAGAGAAGTCGTCTATCGCGCGGCATCATAAAAGTATTACGTCGGAAGCCCGAGCGCGAGATGCACGATCGGTTTTTCAAGAATCCTGCGCGCGGTGCTTACATAATTCGCGGCAATGCGAGCCGCTACTTTGGCACGTACTAGATCACCGGAGCACGACGTTCTGATTTATATCCGCGAATCGATTCGATATCGGCGGCGCACAATCGACTCGGGCTCGTGTTCTAATCAGCGATACACACGGGACCATATTAGATCGGTATCGCGACGCCGGCGTGCAATTTACACGTTTCCCGCACTACTATTCCCTGCCTCTCTCTTTCTTTCTTTTCTCTTATGCTCTCTATCTTCTATCCCAGTCTCTCTCCCCTCCCCACTCCGACAATTCACCGGCGATTCTTGTCCTTTATGTAATTTGTATTGGCTAATGATCTATCCACTGCCCCAGGCGCTATTAGTAAACCGACAAACATTCGCGGACTTTTACAAATCGCTTTATAAACGATTTTACCCCCATCGAACGTAAATCGGAATATACATAATCGGGACGGAACAAAACGAGGAGAAGAAAGCTCGGAGTCAAACCATATCAACGGACAGATATTACAAATTACGATTTGAAATGAATCCAGAAAATATTTCAACCTCTACTACCTGTTCAATAAATATTTTCTTACGTGATCTCGAATATTGTAATAGAAAAAAAACTGTTTTAAAGAAGCAGAGATCGACACCGATCTAAAAACCTGAAAGACTTCTTGCTCGCATTGGTCTGGACTCCAGACTCTTTCAGATACAAATAAATTATTGATTGACGTTAACTAGAGCATCTATAAAAACTTATATTTAATAACTAGTTGCTGTCTCGCTGCAAGAACCTTTACTTTTCTTCGTTTACGTACTAGTTTTCAGCGTCGTGCAGAACTTTCACAAAATTTGCAGTTATTCTGAACTGTTAATTTGTAGAATAGCCCGGAGAATCTATTAGGCTGCTTTGCATGAAATGTCCGATTTTAGAATGCAAATTTTATGATCCGTTTCGATCAAGAAACGTTGCTATGGCCTGCAGGTTTATTGCAGGTTATCGCAGAAATAGACGAGTGTAATTTCAAACAATGGGCAGATTAAAAGAATTTAGATATCAATACATTCCTCGCAACTTCATCAAATCTCTAGAGAAAAATAAACTCCCGTTTGGTTCCTAGGTTTTGCAATTAATGCAAACGATTTTTATTTTGCATAAAGATCCGCAGTGTCATTTTACATTCAAGTCAAGATTTCAATGTCAATCTTTAGCTCATCTTTTTATGGGAGTGAAGAACATTGACAGAGATGACAGTCTTGTAATCGAGGATGATAATTATAGAAATTATAAAAAAATTAAATTTTTAATTTCTTCTTTTAACAACTTTACCAGGTCAAAAGTAATATATTAATACTATGTATTCAATTCTTGTACACTGTGTCAAATGGCAGCATTTTTATCATAAACGCATAAAACTCGCAGTTTATTAATCACAATGGCGCTTGTTTTGGCGAACAAGATTTATTAAAAATCTCGAGACAGGTTTCTGTGTAAATAGATTCACTCGTAAACTGATACAGATATAAACGTCATTTAATAAAACGTTGGAGAGAGAAAGAGGGTACTGAAACAGTGGGGTATTCGGTTAATAGGAGACCTGCACAGCGCGAGAAACCATCGAAAAACGGAAAAAAAGGGAAAAGTTACGTATTCTCGTAGTCCGATGGAGAAGGAGCCACTTCGTATGCAACCGCCTAATAATATACCTTTTACTTTCCGCGGCGGTGCGTATGACCGGTATCAGCAGCGTTCCAGAAACCAGAATAAGAGCATCGCGAGAAATTATCGGCTAACCGTACCACTCTGACGTAATTATCGCTTCTAAAGCCGCGTTAATCGCGGGACGTGCTCGGAAAGGCTGCGACGGCAAGCTTTTTTCGCGACAATTTACGAGCTGGATTGCTGCAGAACGAAACCTACGAGCCGAGGACGCTCTGCGTCCAATCATTTCAGAATCATCTCAGAATCACTCCGTAACTGTGTTAGAACATGTATCAAGTGTCGAGTGAAGATTGACAATTTTTGGAAAATTATTGAGACCCTGAAAGAGCGATTTTTGTTTCAGAAGAATTTATCATTAACAGGTAGCAACAGTGGCGGCTTAAGTTAAGTGGAGGCCCCAAGCGGTAAAAATTTTGGGGCCTTCAAACTCAAGTCAGAAATAGAGGTTGCAAGAAAACTCTCATCAACTTATTAACAAAAAAGAAATGTAATGAAAAATTTTGTAAAAAAAATCAATGCTGCGAAATTCGGGGCCCTATGGTATCCCGGGGCCGACGAGAAAAACCATAATTATTGTATCCACCATTATACACGTTCTGTCCAAGTTCTGGTGCGACTAATACCAAAAAAAGTGAGAATACAATTATTTGATGCTTTTATATTCTTTTTATTCAAAGTATGCTCCTTCTGAATCAATGGAACGCTGGAAGCGGTTTAAAAATTTTTTGGACCCAGTTGTTATAATACTTTTTCGGAATCGCCTGTAAAAAAATATTGTCGTAACGGTTTCCTTTCATTGCCGATTTTAGTTTTGGGAATAGCCAAAAATCGCACGGAGCTAAATCAGGCGATTACAGGGGGTGTTCGAGCACTGTAATACATTTTCTGGCCAAAAAGTCGCGTATAATCTTGGATTTGTGTGCTGGTACATTATCGTGCAGAAGGGTCCAAGATCCTTGCTCTCGGTATTGAGGCTGAACTCGAAGAATCTTGTTCCATAAGCGATTTAGAACACCGACATAATATTCAACGTGATCCGATCGAAGGATAAAAACGAGTTGTACCCCAGAAAACATGCAAAAGATGGTTGAATTATGCAAGTTTTCAGGGATACGACTCGTTTTTGGCGGCGGAGCTCGAGGAGCGTCTGCGATATTTTCCTTGCCGTCACGAAATCGAGCATACCATTTAAAAACGTTGCCACGATCCATGAAATCACTACCCTACACGCTTTTCATCATTCCGTATGTTTCGCTTGCTGTTTTACCTAACTTAAAGCAAAATTTACTTCGCCCCATATTGTTTTTTCGACGAGCGCTAAGAAAGCTTATCACACATAACATCAAAAACTAATGACGTGGAGGTGCTAGCGTCTTGGAATTGTGCGTGGTCTTTGTTGAAATGTCAAACTTCATAATGCATTTAGTTATAACAAGATGGCGTTACAGAAAAAAATTTACAAAAATTTACAGAATAAATACACGCTCTCCCCTGAATTGTTAAGGAGCCAGTGTCCGAACCAAGACAGTAAAAATTCGGGGCTTCGATGAAAGTTGATTACGTGCGATTTCGCGAAAAGGGAAAAGGAGAATCAAGTGTCTGGCCACCTCGGTGGTCAATTCGCGAGCCGAGAATAGCCGAGCGATGATTAATTCCTGAAGAACGCATCGAGACCGCAAAGGTCTGCCATAAATTCTTCACTAGTTTTTAATGCTGTTTCATTCTGTTCACCGGAGTCCCCGAACTATCTTCGCGGTAGTTCGTGCTATATGAAAGCAGCGTGACTGCCACGCGTTCGATACAACGTCATCGAGCAACGAATCGATACACTTCCGTCAGTATAGCCCCTTCGGCTAGCTTGTCGGAAGCTCTTGGTGGAAAAAAAAATAAAAATAGATCACCTTGCGAGGAGGAGCTCTCTATTTAGCCATGTTCAATTTTTATCGCGATGCTCTCGTGACTATTCGCGTGGAGGACGATCTAGAGATTCAAAGATTATAGCGTTGAACATTTTCCAGTGGTAATCTTTGATGGCTTTGTGAAGATCCGCCATTGTGATCCTCTTCCGCCTGGTGAAAGCCACTTTGGACCAGCTCGATCGGCACACGTGAAAGCTTCCTTCGGTTTTAGAAGAGCCAGACATTTGGGTGTACCCACTCTACCTTCCCCTTCTACGACGCTGTCCCTCACTCTTCCGTCGCGGCCCGGTCACGTGACGCGGTCCGCCTCAGGGGAATTCGGTTGCATTTATCATAGACACTATTTTTGAGCTTCAAAGGCCGAGCCGAACGTAGAGAAGGACAACGCGTGTAAACAGAGACCGCGCGAGGCCGAAGCGACTGCGACTCCGCGTCGCATTAGTAATGGTTTACAACGATATACCTGAGCCGAGATCAGATTACACAGTAGAGGGGATATTTTTGTTGCGTTTACCGTGTACGGCCTTGTTGCGTTTATAGAGGATTCTGTAGTCCGATACTGGCAGAGAGGTACTTTTTCTTCTCAATTCGTGCTCCCATCCCTCATCTGGCGACTCTGCATTTGGCTACATGTTGGAAATCGTTGGATTGTTTTAGAGATCCATGATTTTCTCAGAATTTATTTTCGTAGTTTATGGAGGTGACGTTCTTCCAAAGTTTCCCGAAAGAACTGATGAATAAATAAAAAATTGTGGACCTGGTCATGTTGTTCGAGAATCTTTTACAAGGATTAGCAAAGAATCTGAAGAAAGAATCAACCATCATGTATACAATAAATAAAAAAATATAAAGCTCAAGAGGATCCTCCACAAGAATTAGCAAAGAAGCTAAAGAACGAACAAACTATTATGTGTACATTAAATAAAAAAATAATTATTTTGTTCAAGGATCCTTCTGAATGTACTAAATTAAATAAAATAAGAGTGAGCGCATGGATCGCAATCAGCAGGCGATTCGCCGCAAAATCCAGTAGCCCGGGTTATTCGAAAGAATGATGACGAGGAGAAAAAAATAGCGGTGAACTGTCGTGTTCAAGCGAGAAGGTTAATCCGTGGAGGGAGGATTTCACCGTTCCAAGTCCCGAGCGGTGACCGTGCGAGATTGAGTTATAAAACGACTGAACGGCGGATCAGCGTTGCGTTTAGCAGGAAATAAATGTGTGCAAATTGCTTCGCGACTCGTTTCGCGTGAACGTGAAACGCGGCTCGCTTTGGGACAGCCAGGAAGGTAACGGAGCCGCGTATTATGGAGATCGGACGTATCACGAGCAGCAGTTTAACGAGCAGTTAACGGGTGCCCGGTTAATTACTCGCTGCCAATAATGTAGCAAGTTACGTTTCAGATTAACGACTCAATAAGGTCGACGAGACGTCCAGTGACTATCGAACGGCACATTTCGATATACAGTGGAACCTCGGTATACGTCTGCTTCGGAGTACGTCCAATTCGGAATACGTCCTGTCTGGACGTGACAAATTTTGCTCGGTATACGACATAAATTTTCTGTGTGAATTTGTTTTTCTTTTTAAATAATTATCTCAGAGGAAAAATTAAATTAATAATCAATTATATTCAGAGTTGATGTATTATTAACTGACTGATCATACGAGTAAGGATCACAAGTTTGATCGCAAAGCCCGCGAAGACACAACACGGAGAGATGAAAGAAAATGATCAGTCGATCGAGTGTTTCTTTCTGTACTTTAGCATTAAGCAGAGTTTAAATTTAAAAATCTATAATAGAATCTCATTTTTTATTTATGTGTTTAACGCTAAACCTGCCAAGCATTAAAAGTATCTGGTAAATATTGCCTTATAAAAATGGCAACGCTAAATTGATTGAGATCGTCTGTAATTTTGCGATATAATAGATGCTTGGACAAGGAAAAATTTATTCCATTATTTTCCATAAATGGATTTTTATAATCTCGATAATTGGAAAATATAAAACCGGTCATTTGACCATGGTAGGTTTAGTGTTAAACAGTGTTTAAATTATTTTGCAACCCCATTAATGTAGGTATAATATCAATAGGAGTATTTTTTTACATGAGAACGGATTAATCATTTTTACATTACTTCTTATGGGAAAGGTTACTTTGTGGTATACGTCCTATTCGGTATAAGTCGAAACATCAGGAACGGATTCTCTCTCTATCTTTCTCTATGAGAGGATCCTTGGGACCAGATGTAACAATCGAATTCGATTCCTGTTAATCCGTAATCGGGAGATACCGATGACAGCTTGCTTCCTGCCAGCCGCAACCGCTTGCGTAACGCTGACAATGGTATTGGTAACGGAAGCGCGAAGGGACAGATATACACGTAGCGAGCCTTGCGTTATACCTTCCAACACACTCATGCTGATTGCAGGCCTGGACGCGAAACAGGATCTCTTGCGAGAATACCTTGGGCTCGTTGTTATTACATATTAATGGCCGCCACGAGCTTTGTTCAGAGGAACAAGCGCCATTCAACGAGAACTGCCAATAAATTGACCTACTTTTTCTAAAGCGCCAGTGAGGCGTCTTTGAGCGAACGAGTTCCAACGAATCGATCGAAGATTTGCCAATTCGTAGATCCTCTATCGTGCTCCTTCTTGGCCAGTGTGAAGACACCTTCAGGGTTAATTTGCGCGAACTTCGAATCTATTTGTTTCCATTAAGGAGCCCATTCACGATCAAGCATATTGCGCAACAATTATTGTGCAGCATTATGTCCATCCAAATCCATATTGTTTTAATTACTCAATCACTACCATTCACGATCAATCATGCTGCGCAACATGCTTGATCGTGAATGGGTCCCTTTATGCGTGCAATCTTATTTATTCGAACAGTTTCGGATCAGGTTGACGTACTATTATCTATCTTGAATAAACAAGTCTTGGTTTATAGCTCGAACAAAACAATTGGAGAACTCTTTATCTGTTGAAAAATATTCTTTGTGAACTTTTTTGGCACACTCACACTAAGAGTACTACAAGTAATAAACAATTTATGCCATACTTGATCACTCGAAGATCTTCGAGAAACAAGTACTATTGAATTAAAAAGAGATCTGTATCTGTATGAACAAGTTTGGATTTCGAATAAATTAATTTGAAGTTTCCCTGCGATTTTCCTTATTGAAAAATAAGGGGGGCCCCAAGTGTAGTTGCAGTTGTAGTGTGAAGAATAAGAATAGAAAGTCTGTTGGACTGTTAGGTGGTATTTTTGGAGAAGAGGTTCGTGCGGCCATGTAAAGCCGTTACAGCGGCGTCCTTTTTTCTGAAGGAAGAGAAACGCGGTATTTTCGAGAGGCGTGCGGACAGGGATCGATTTTCGTCACCTAATAACGACGGTTTTTGCACATTCGCACCCTAATAGAAAATTAGTATCGTCTTACTGAGGCAGTTTTTGGAAGCGGCGAGCCCGCAGGACTGCGCCTAAACACGAAAAGCGGATAGCAGTATATAACGTGTATAGGTATATGGGATGTGCTGAGGTACGCCCACGACAGTCCTGCCAGTGTTTCTCAATACACCTGAATGCTAACTCGCTTTTATGCTACTCGAGCTAACACAAATTCTCCAGCATTCAACGCAACCCTTCCCCGCAATCTCGAACTCTCAACATTAAAAAGTTAAATTAAACTTACTATTATATAAATCTAAATATAAATAAAATAGTCTCTAGATTTATTTTCACCGTGAAAATATCTTAAAAGACAGTCGTAAAAGATATAATCCATGTTCAGCACTCGAAGAGGAAGAGAAACATCGTAAATCATCAGCGAATGTCTTAATGAAATCGAATAAAATTACTAATCAATGATAATAAAAATTCTTGTATACTTACGTAGGCGAAGAACAATGTGTAAGAAGTGGTTTTTCAGCTCAGCAATTTTCTGCAGCTTATAAAGCAAGAAAAGATTGCATTTTTGTAAAACGTCCGGGGGCTCATTAATATTTCCATGGCCAGCTGACCGTGTCGCCGAAAGTAAAATTAAATAACAGTGAATGTAACGATTAGGCGAGTGAATGGATGGCCGAGTGCTCGCGCGGAGTGTTAAGTACCACTGTCCGTCGGTGGATTTCCGATGGTGGGGGTCGGCTTGATGCACAGCCTGATTTTTGGCAAGGAGGAACCTCCTCCTTCGTCATCGGTACGAGTTTTAATGCGTTTTACGGCCCCGGCTAAAAACCCATTAAGAACCCGTCGGCGGATGAGAGGACAAATGCCCCCTTCTCCAAGGACGTGCTGAAAATGATTTCTTCTGCCTTTTTTGCAACAATGAGAGTTCTCGAGCACCAGTCGTTTTTCGGAAAGCTCGAAGCCTGTCTCGAACTCCGACACACATAGACGTGCGGAAATAAATTTAAAAAAAAAACCGATAAGGTGTGTTGATCGCGAACGAATTAATTCCTGTCAAGGGATTTGACGAGCAGCCATCCGAGCGACACGGTGAAATTAAACAAGGAACCCGCGAGCGAACGAGAACGTAATTTATCGAGGACGAAAGTAGATCGACGCAACGATTATTCGGCAACAGTTGGCGACCAGCAACTGGCTGTGCCGGCTGGTGCCCGCACTTTTCGTCCTTCTTGAACCATCATGGGAATAGTTGCGTGCCCAACCTTCGCCACGCACACAACACGAGCCCTCCGAGTCGTTGTGCCCCGGCAAATGCCGGAATTTATGGCAAGGATGAAACGAATATCTCGAGTATCGAGCCCGCAACATCTATTTTATTGTCGCGTATGAAATGTCCGATTTCAGAATGCAAATATTGTGAAGCATTTCTTTTTTAAAAAATCTCTTATAAGATTTATTAGAAGATAATGTACATTACAGAGTAATACAGAGTATAATGTAGAACGAGAACGTTAGGAAAAAACATTTCAAAAAAGAATGTGAAGCATTTTCATGAAGGAATCTACAGGGTCATTGTATATCATTTTAAGCCGCAGATATAATTCAATTTCACTTTTATCTACTTTTATATCATGTAGTAAACTAATTGCTCTGGGTTCTCCAAGAAATGCAAATCTTAATATCGTCCAATATTAAAAAGGTTATTGTCTTTTTAAAAGAGTGTACACAAGATAAGATAAAGTCATCACAATTTCCATAATTCGGGAATAATGAGCACGCTTGTAGAACATGCTATTTTATCAAAAGCGCTGCATATGTACAATACGATACGTACAAATAAACCGAGGGGTGGGTGGGAAACAATTTTTCTAATCATGTCCATAGATAATAAATCAGTGTAATAACAGTGTGCGCGTATTCTCCTGAACCTTTCATTTTTCCATATCGCCTGAATTGCGAATCGCTGGTATCAAATATTTTCAGCGGATTACATGAAGCGTCGCATTACCAGTGTGTCGAAATGTCTCACAGTCGCGAGACAATGAGCTCGAACACAATAAGTTCATCGAATTAATAGAGGTTTCTCGTGCGCACCCATGCGACGTCCTTCAATCACGGTTAAGTCTCAATTCTGCGGTGCGTGAGGCTGATCGTGAGAATGAGATTGTTTCGATCGGGCGAAATTGATTTCATTGAAATGCAAACACGGCGCGCTCGTCCCGTGTAACGATGCGCTGGTATTAAACAGCAAAAATTTCTCTCCTCTCGCGAACACGTAGTCCCGCGTCGATCCAGATACGTGGGCAGCTACTCGCGTAGGAAGTGCGTGTTACCCACGCATATGACACGCATAATACATGTATACTCCTGCGTTGCTCGGGAAGATGGATTCGCGACTGTTTTTCGCTCGTCTCCCTCGAAACGGCCGCCCTCCAGAACTCGTCAACATTATTTTTTAACTACCGAACGCTGGGACCGCAAATATTTCTGACGATTCTCGGATATTTTTAACAATCTAGGCTAGTAATTATAGTTTTGTTCAAATTTAAACAAACTTGAGTTATCTCAGCATTGCAAAGCAAAATTTCTTCAATTTATCAGTAAAAGAGAATATTATATTAGATTGCCAAAAAAGATTTTTATTCAGTTAATTGCCATTTGTAGGACTGACAGAATTACCTGATTTTGTATAATAGATCGATCCATATATTTGTCACAAAATTTCTTCAATTTACCAGTAAAAAGGAATATTATATTAGGTTGTCATAAAAGGATTTTTATTCAATTAATTGCCATTTGTAGGACTGACAGAATTACCTGATTTTGTATAATAGGTCGATCCATATATTAGGTTGTCACAAAATTTCTTCAATTTACCAGTAAAAAGGAATATTATATTAGATTGTCATAAAAGTATTTTTATTCCATTAATTGCCATTTATAGGACTGACAGAATTACTTGATTTTGTATAATAGATTCATGCAAAATCCTGGAAGGTAGACGTATTAGATGATTGCATAAGTTCGTGCCCGATTTAAAAATAAAATTCAATGGTTAAATTTTAAAGATTGGTTAAATTAAAATTAAAAAATGGTTAAATTTTCTATAATCAGAAAAGGATGGTAACTATATGTATAACTGATTAATGAAGTTGTATTCTTTAAAACTTGAACTTAATTTTCAAATCGGGCATGAACTTATGCAATCATCTAATATTTTTCTGCGCGTTATATGATCTAATAATGATCTCGATCTCTATTATTTGTGAAGGATTCAACCTCGTATGATGGTCCAAAATAAAGTTGATTTAGCAAAAATGAGAAGCCTACAGTCCCAGACACTGTAATCAAAAGCTCAAGGAAACAGAGTAAACATTACCTGGCCAAACTTTTCTTTCTCTCTCTCTCTCGGACAAAAGATGATTGATTCCCCGGTGATACGGAAACGTTCACCGTTGGAAGATTGATTATATCTGCTCGGGCAAGTGCGGAGTTAATATACATAATCGTCGCAATTTGCATATGTTCAGTGAGCGACTCAATCGCGGCTCTACTTATTAATTTGTTGTGTCTGAGATTAACAGATGGGAATCTCGGGTAATCCCGTGCCCGATTCGCCGGTCTCTTTCCCGTGAATCATCCTTATTGTCATGATAATCGACGTGGCTTTGGGAAAACGTAATCAGTAGACGTCGGATTCTAGATCCGAATGATTTAGCGATCACGTGCGGTCATCGTATATCTACAATGGCCGACAATTAATATATTAGTCAAGTTGTTCCAATGTATCATTTCGTTTTCAATTATTCCACAGAATGTGGAATAATTTTTTGAGCAACGGGAAACTTAGTGGAAGAAAATGATGTTGTTTATGTTGCTTACATTGCTAAGACGTGTGCATATTGAGAAAAATACTTTTGTGACAACTAAATATATTTGGTGCTCCTCTTCGTCCCTTCGGAATCATAAAACTCCTACAGATCGCATAAAAATATGAATTATAGAATAGTTTTTATATTGGGGACACTTCTTCATCCCTTCTAGGGCAAGAAGCTTCCGTATCGACACCACATCGCACCCCCGCAAGAAAAGTGATACAAATCAAAAAATGGCAATTTTGAGGTTATGTCATTGAAAAATATGTATGAAGTGCCCCAACATGCACGAAAAGCGACACCTGAGGGATAAATTGCGAGATAGAAATGTAACACTATAGTAAACGCCCCTTTACTGTCCAACAGCCGTGTTTTTCACGGACAGTGATCGTACCCGGACACTATTTTTTATTTGACTGCGTCTACCGCGCCGATTGCGCCGAGCGAGACTTCAATAGAGAGCCGAACATAGAGAAGGACAGAAGAGCAGTGAAGTGGGTAGGCACTGAACAGTGATCGTGCCCACGAACCCGGACTGTAAAGGGGCATTTACTGTATACAAGTTTTATAGTATTCTTCAAGTTGATTTTTCTCAAATGCTGCATTTTTGAGTTGTGTCACTTTTCTTGCGGGGGTGCGACATAACAAAACCATTTAGACAACAATTTCTTTCTAATAAACCGAGACTTTAATAGCGAATGAACAACGCGCCGAATCAGGTCTTAGAGCAACCCCTATTTGCCGAAGCAACTCCGATTTGCCGGATGATAACGACTCGCGGATTCCCATCGAATCCGTGGCAATGATAGGGATCCCGGGCAGTTTTTGCTAGCGGGAAAAAATGGAGGAGAGGCCACCGTTCTCGGCGAGTGTGTCGGATGCTGTCGTCGTTCATTACGGGCAAATCCGCGCTTTCTGGCTCGCCGATACACGTTGGCCGCGTCCACACCGGGCGTTTCTCTACACGCGTACCGGTGTCCGTGTACCGTAAACAAGTTTTATCCATCCGCCGGGGTAAAATAAATAAATGGCGCTCGTGATGCAGTCCGGGGCCCGGTTGCCTTCCTCTCGAGCGGCGCATACCGGGTGTTCACATCCGTGAAAACAGGCTTCGTAAATATGCACGTTTTATGCATCAATACCGTGCGCTCGCCCATTGCTCCTTCTCCCGTTCCCCGTCGTATCTCCTCTCTCTTTTCCTTGTCCGTTCAGCGCGGAGGGGTTGCGGGAACATGATGCGTACCAGGGTGGGAAGGGATTGGGCAACGGGTCATGTATAATTCACGAGGTACACGAGGTAGCCTCGAATCGATGAATCCTAGCACTAGTTCCTTGAAATAATTGCGCGAAAATGGAACGACTTGTCTTACCCGAGTCTGCCGGTTTTTCTTTACGACAGCAATGAAAAGCGTTTTACTTCTGATCGGTTTGTCCGATAGCCACTCGTTTTTACACTGACGCCGGTGAAACGCGTTCTTCCACCGATCTGATGGATACTTGATCTGTGGAAAATTATTTTTAACTGAACAATTTCTTTATAAATGCATAAATATCCGCAGTCTAGTGATTACTATTTCGTTTATGCACCATCACATTCGTTCCTCAGGGTGCGAATCACTTTCTGTTTCCACACACTGCGAAACCATTTGTATCGCGAGATTTATTTCTCTATAATATGACATGCTAACATAACTTGTTGATTTAAACTGTGCAACAGAAGTGGGTAAACTGTTATCCCGAGATCTTTTACGCAATCATTTCTGAGGAATGTGTGAGAATTAATGCACATCTTCTTTTATCAGATCGTCCCTCGGTCGCGTAAATTTCCATTCATATGTCCGAAAGGAGGAACACAAAAAGGCGTAATCACGATCATTGATCTTCTGTGAATAATTCCATAACTTCTAAATCGGGGAAAATGTGCGAACATATAAAACATTCATAAACATACAACATACATAGATTGCAATCATATTTTTTTGATCCGGAGATACATGTAGAACGAGCTGACATAGAAGAATAATAATGTCTTGTATAATTTCATAATTTCTTGTACACATAAATGCCAGCAGAGTGATTTAATCCACGTTGACACTGAATCTCAGTTCTCTGTTGCTGATAGTTGCCCAGAAATCGACCCAGTGTTCCAAATAAAAGTATCGCCGTTCCGGATATTCGTGTTCTCCGGATCGCACCCCCATAATAATTATTTAACCCTCATACGCTCCTCAGAAATAATTGCATAAAACATTCTATGATATCTTCTCACCCATTTTTGCTTCACACTTTAAACTAATTAACTTTGCTTCATTTATCGCGTCACATTTTAGAGAAATACGTCTCGTCAACACACATAAAGAGGGACCTATCATTTTATAGTACGTAAAAATAGTAAATGGGTGAATTTTCACCCTGAGGAACGTATGAGGGTTAACCGAGTCTCTTATTATTGTGGCGCCAGTATCTCGCTCTACTTGTCCCCTGTTACCCGGTTTTTTTTTCACATTACCCACCTCCGATAACTATTCATAAGCGAAATTACGGTGGATGACGTTATATCAGTTTCGTGGTAACCGTGTTTCTGTCAAAATGTCGACAAGCCACTTAAAACGGTCTCTCGCTCTTAACCGCGCAAAACGCGAGACTAAACTAGATATTAATGCGGAGTCGTTGCACGTCGAGGGGGAGTGGACCATTATGAATTACTCGGCCATGTATATGTATGAGTAGCATCGATGCATATTCATAAAATAATCTCTTGACCCCGCGAGATCGGAGGCAGATTGCGAGGCCGTGGCGCGGCGGCGTGCGAAGAGGAATCGCGCTGCCATGACCGGGACCACGCTCCGAATCTTCGATCTCTCGCACCTCAACTCCAGAATCTACTCCGAACAAACACGAACAAAAATCATCAAAACTGAGGTACCGATGTCATAAAACCATCGATTTTCCTAAAATTAATATTAACACACCCCAACTGAATCCATAATAAAATAACCGGCTTCTTGAATTCATAATAAAATAACTAAACCACAGAACAGTAAAAAGTATTATTAGATTATTTACAGCTTCCATAAATTGTTAAAATTATTCAATTCGTATGTAACACATGCGAGCTGGAATCTAAAACAGAATATCTTGATATCACATGAACACTCGCGGAATGAATATTGGTGGAAATTTTTCTGTCACATAAATATTGAAATAAATATTGGCAGTGGCAGGCAAGGAGGGCCAGGCTTCTGAGAAGACAGCGAAATGACAATATCGGGCGCGAGTAACTCGAACTCGTCGGAACAAGACTTTTCCTCGTTCGAAGCCGGCACAAATCGCTTTTCTTAACTCAATTACAATGCCGGTGGCTTTAATGACGCTCGTAATTATAGTGGCAATGTCAAAGTTAATTAAAGTTGTCGGATCGCTATCGCGGTTTCATGCCGAGTCCGTTCAGCGCGATTCTTAAGCGGCGCAGACTTCGCGCGAACTTCCCTCGGGACGTCGCGAAAAAAGGAGGAAAGCTGCGAATGGCACCGTTGTACTCTCGCCGATTCCCTTTTCGGTGTTCGAGCTTGATCCGAGATGAAGATTTAGGTGCGCGCTCGAAACGGAACCGAAAGTCGCCGCGGATTCCCTCGGCGAACTGAAATTCGAACGACGATCCCGATTCCCCGAATTATTTAAGCGTTTTGGTCATTTAAATGATTTTCTAGAAGAAATAAAATAAATTCATACTTACCAGATTAAGACTTGTCTCCCCACTCTAGCTTCCCCTTCTGCGACGCTACTGTCGTGCATGCGTCACAATGTCACGTGACCGATCCGGTACTCGGTCTAATTGGCAAATCAATCACACAAACACACAAATAATATTTCACATTACTTCACTTTAACACTAAACCTACCAACACTGGTCAAAATGACCGGTTCCAGGTTTCTTATTTTACAGAATAAACTTTTCGTAATGATTTCGGCGCATAGGTTCGATCCAATTTAGACTAACAAGCATTTTTGCAAATTTTTAAATTATTCTCAACGTTTCGATCCGGATATGGATCCTTTTCAAGAGAAATTGCGTCTGTAAAAAACCGTATATTTTAATGTATGTTAACTGAATAGGGTATTAGCTATTATATCACGAGGAATTCCGTACTTGCTGCGTGAAAACAATTTCTTTACATAACTTATTGAAATTTGGAAATAAAAAACTATTTGCCACAGGTACGCGAATCCATCCCGCTTGTATTGAAATTCGGGCGTGAAAGAAAGAGAGAAAGGGAAGATAATTTTTGTATATTAGAAGCAGAGAAAAAAACCAACATCAATTGCAATAAAAAGAATTTTATTTCAATTGGGAAGAAGTGTTTAGTAAATTCTATTCGTATTAAAATACATATAACAAGTACCAAATATTATTTTGATGAAAAGAATAATTTCAAAATAACGAGACGGAAAAAGATGGAGTAGAATTTTGATTAAAAATTTTGTCTATTTTCTCTATTGGTGGATTGTGACAATTTGCTTACGTAAAAATAATTCAGGATTTTCGTGACAGGTTTTCGTCGTTATTATATACAAGAAATTAGTAGTCTGGAGTCCATGTTTAAAGACATTGGATCCGAAGACACAATGTAACAAACACAGCACGCCAAAGGTTGGAAATCAAATTGCCACTGCTTCTTTCATTCACTCGCGTCCGATCCGCATTAATATTAAACATTACCTAGAAAGAGAACACGCAAAGCGCGTCAAAGAAGTATATCACTGAGATCGAAGTTCACGAGTGACGTTCATTCCCCCGGAAAAATCGATATTTGTTTATTTATTCATTAACGAACACACTGTAGAACTAGAAATGTGAACAAAATATAATATGTACACGTGTGTGTACATTTCTCTCGCGACAGAAGTGTCAGTCTTCTGTCATCCTTCGTCTCATCTAGGAAATTAGTGGTCGTTTTACGAAAGTGAAACGCTTCTTGAAACTGGCGTTGATTCTGATGACAGTGACGGAAATGATGTTCGGAGATCAATTTTTCCGGGAAAGATTTTTCGTAGAACACAAATCACGTTGTGTTACACAATTGCCTAGTTACGTAGATACTCAATCAATAAAATCCACCTTGTTCGAGATGATTTTTTTTATCATCAGACTTGTGATGAAGACTTCGAAGAAAATCATCTAAACGTTACACTATTTCTGTCTTATTGAAAGTTGCTCATTAGTGAAAACATAGGAGTCCGAACAATATAAACTTCCTTGAATAATATAAAATTTGTTTTATATTGCATTCTAATTATGTATGCATTCTAAATTATGAACGATGGAGTTCTAATTGTTTTAGAGGTTTTATGAAGAAAATCCTAGAGCAAGGGGTTAAAGAGGCCGATTTTTTGGAGATCGAGCGCTTCGCAATCATTTCTGGCTTATTGAAACTTGCTCGTTAGTGAAAACACAGGAGTCCAAACACTATAAAATTTCCTTAAATAATTTTATTTCCTTTTATTGTATTGTAGGAGATTATGAACCATGGAGTTCTAATTGTTTTAGAGGTTCTGTGAAAAAAATTGGGGCAATGGGTTAAAGAGGCCGATTTTCGCCGATTTCTGCCGATTTTTTGGGATCGAGTGCCTCGCGATGATATCGGTTCAATCGCGAATCAGTGGCCGAAGAAAAGCAGCGCCGATCCCTGCGGATTCCTCGGCTCGTTTGCGTGGCAGGACGGTATCAATGAACGCGAATCGGGCTGGCGCGCGAGCGCGAAGCGAGCGACGGTCGGCACGATTTTAATCGACAGGTCGTAACGAGGCGGCCTCATTAGCCGGCTGCCCCTTACGACTTTGATAATTGCCAGCGCGCAACCAGCCGCGCGGAATACATCTCGTCAGATCGACCGCATCTCACCGGATGCGGAAAGGAGATCTCGGACACCAGGACCCTGCAGTTGCACTCGTTGCAGTCGCATCGAGGCGACCGTCTTCGCCGATTATTCTCCTGCCGCACACTGTTTGCGCGCGAAACTGCAATTAATTGAACGGCGATTAGCCGCCGTTAATCGTCACATATCTGCGAGAGTGGTAGAGGACATCTTAACAAATCAGAAACATGTCTGATATTATTATTGTTTCGTGTCTTATCTATTCGAGATCTTACATAAACATTGAGGCTATATTTTTTATCAGTGAACATTAATTAAGTTCCATGATCTATAAATATATGGCTGACGAGGATAAAGAAAAAGTTGTTAAATTGCACGCACTAAATATACACACACTGCGAGCGTAATTATCCTGTAAAGTATTTTAAAACTACTGCAACTTGAAAATAGACAACTTGCAATTAGAAGAACAATGTGAAAAGTAAACCTGCTTTTTTAAATCCCGGCTTGTTATTAGATGACACGAGCATGAGAGGCGACACTCCTTTCGTCATTTAATTATCGTTCAGGAAATATTGTACACATTTGATCCTCTCATAAATAGCATGATAAATATGAAGACACTTCTGCTATCATCATCGACTTGCAAAAATTAATTCTGAAAATTCAAACACTGTATCTACGGTGCATCATCGGCTAAGTAGGCTCGAAACTATCAGCTCGTGAGATTAATCGACAGTTTCTAGGCAGCTCTCCCTGTAGCATTCCGGACAGATCCCCTAACCACTTTCTCGTCGGCGCTTCTTTGCACGCGACTACACGTGTTCCTCGACCAGTCTATCAATTCTCGAAATCGGAGAACACTTTCTCCAGGCAATTACCCGTTGCCCGACAGAAAATTCATGTTAACACCGGCGAATGCCACTCGAACAAGGGAAGCGCGAAAGCAACAGAAGAAACAAGAAAACGGTCCACGGTTTTTCTGCGCGGTTCTCGGTAGAAGGCGAAGAAGAAGTAGAAGGGTTGGAAAGCCGAGGGGTTTTACGTTCGTTGGACGCTGCTCGTTTCCAGCGCGCGGCGCGCATGGAAATCCAGGGTTTTACAGCTCGCTGCCGGTCGCTAAGTTACGGGGGAAGCTTTATGGTTTCTCCGGGCCTCTATGGAGACTCCGGTGCCGCCCATTCCGCTGTTCCAGCACTGTTCGACGAGGAAGACACCTGATCGCCCGTTAGAACAGGCCCGAGCGGGTGCAGCTCGTGAAAAGTGGCCTGGAAACGAGCGGACTCGGTGCATCCGCCGCACGCTGGAATTAACGAGCCACGGACGTGCTCGGGAATTATATCTTCGGGGTGCGTTTTTTTCCCCTCAGCTACTTAACCACCGAGGGAATGGGACGTGGGCTGAATCTGGACGGGCCGGGAACCTCTACCCCGTAGGCGGCCGACATTTTTCCGCGAACGACACTCTCCGGAGGAACTGGCGGCTTCTTCGGCTTCTGATCGCTGCTCGGACATTTCGTTCTGCTCCGAGGAATTGTCTTCAAAATTTCAAGGAAACATCAGATCTAAATATTCAAGCAGCAAGAGAAATTGCTACCGACCGAAACGTCTCTAGAAACATTGCAAAATTTTTTTCAAGAATGAAACCTCCGTAGATTTGGAGATTGAAGTCTTCCCCTTCCAATGACACCGAAAACATTGATGTACGATTTTTCTAAGTCGTTTTATTAATGACATTCGTTTCATACTGACATATTGGCTTTACACTATTGGTCCACAAAACGGTGAAAAAAAATCGTACATCAATTTTTCTGGGCTCGTTGCGAACGGGAAACTTTAAACTTCAAATCTAAGGTAGTTGCAATCACGGGAAAAATTTTTGAAGGTTTTCATAGAGGTTTCAATTTGAAGCATTTTTGAGGAAAAATGAGTCTGCTACGTCATGTCAAAATATCTTAGAGGAAAATGACTAATGGTGTGTTAAAGTGGAATCTCCGAGCTTTAAAGCGACTCCAAGTTTATTGCTGTACTATTGGTTTTTACGAAATTACGTCGGGTTAAATGTCGTGAATTTCTCAAATATCAGAAATTTATGAAATAATAGTAATTAAAGATGGCGATTACTTCTCGTGTACGTTGTTGAACGGAGACGCAGATCGTGTAGAGAACGATGGAGGAAACATGAACGATACGCCATACTCGAGCGTCATCGAGGACTGGCTCGCTCCGACGGTATTGGACGAGGATCGATTGCCGGTAGGGCGAGAGCTGGTCGAGGGGGTTCCTCAAATGCGGGGCTGCGTTAAAAGCACGCTTAATTTCACCGTGACACGGAGGTATCGCGTTCCGGCCAATCGGAGCATGGAACGATCAGCCTGGAAAAAGGAGAACGATGACTGGAGCTGTATGGTGTTCCAGGAGGCATCGATGGGTCGAAACCTTCACGGTTTGAGGCACACGGTCACATTGGCTCCGACCCATGCCGGTGCCCGTGACTCCGATAGCCAACTGCTTTTTATTCAATTCGTTATCCTGCACCGGTCAAACAATTTTATACATACGGAACCCTTAAATCTTTCCCCTCTGTCCCCTCTAACCCCTCTTTGCCCAAATTCGTCTGTAACATGTACACTGACCGGAATTAATATTCGAACGCTCTAAAAAAGACGATAATTTTTTTAATATTGTACTATACGATTTGAACTATTTTTGGAAGCTAGAGCAATTAGTTTACTACTGGATGTGAAAAGTATATAATCGTGCAAATCTAAAAGAATTTAACATTACACATTATTTTTCATGTTCGTTATCTACAATTTCCTAAATCTACTATTGAGTCTCCAAATAGGAAAGTCGTCAAATGTGGTAAAACGCTATTGTCTCTAGGGGTAGCAAACCCCTCGTACTGCACCTATAACATCTAAAAATACACCCTCACCCTATAAATCCACAATTCATATACCAAATGTGTTCAAATTAATTCGTGACTGTCATAGTCAATCAATTATAACATTCCTTTAAATTCGAATAATTCAGTTACAGTAAACGACCCTTTACTGTCCGGTTTCGTGAGCACGATCACTGTTCAGTACCTACCCACTCCACAGCGCTTCTGTCCTTCTCTACATATGTTCGGCTCTCTATCAAAGTCTCGTTCGGCGCGGTCGACGCGGTAGACGCAGTCATAAAGCAAAAATAGTGTCAGGGTACGATCACTGTCCGTGTAAAACACGGCTGTTGGACAGTAAAGGGACGTTTACTATTTTTTCTCTTTCGTTTCTCGAATTGCTTTATATTCAAATTTTCGTATCTATTACTGTCTCATATTTCCCTCAGACAATTTCTTCATAAATACATAAAAATTCGCAGTCTAGTTACATAAAAATTGTGGCATTATTGGTGAACATTATTATTATTATTTATTTGTTTAATGTTGCTTCAACATCAAAGGTCATTAGCAACACGGTATATATTTTTACAATATTTTGTACATATTTGTATCCTTGACATACTGGGCAAGACCGACGATGTGTTCCTTAGAACCTAACAGAATAGGTAAAGATTCAGGCAACTTAGCATTTTTCCTTTCATTTTCGTATTCTTTGCATTCTATTATTAGATGCTTCATATTAACTGGTACTTTACATATATCGCGGATCGTGTTTTCTTTTTTATTTAACAAAAATGAATGGGTTATTTCTGCGTGCCCAATTCTGATTCTAGAAATTGAAGTTTGAATTTGACGATCTACTGGATTTGTGTGTAATTTCTTTTAATTTTGTCAAATACGTGTTTCCTAAATATTTCATTTAGGTGGTTTTTAAGGTCGTTTAGTCTGGTATAATTAAGACGGAGTAAATGCATAGACAGTAATGGAGACAGTTTTAGAGGGTACAACGTATTTCGGTTGTTTGTAAATAAGGAACGGGATCGCGATCGAACACAACGTGTCCACGAGGTCCCCGAAACTCCTCCCACTGGAGCGTGTTCGCCAAACAGCGAAGTAGTACACGGGGCGTCTAATTGTTTATGGAGGGACAGAGAGCGGCGATAAATAAGCGAAAGCAAATGCGGGATCGCGCGCGACTACGGTCACAGCCCGCCGATCCAATTACGGGAGACAATAAATTCTATCCATCGAGTGTGCGGCGAGGAACGGATACGCACGCTCACACGGTCCCGGGAGCGCAGACGAATGGCCAGGGTGGCAGAACGAATTTAATGCCACGTCGTCGGACACGCTGGCCGCTTTCCCCCGGCAGTAGTAGAGACATAGAGAGAAACAGGGGGAGAAAGAGTGGGAGAGAGAGAGAGAAAGGAGAGCTCCGCTGAACAGTTTCGAAGGTAGGCAGGTCCTACCCTTCCGGACACGACAGACGACCAACGGAACGGACCTAGGGCGCATTGATGCGTACGAAAAAGCGCGCGCATGTCCGCTCCGGCCGCCGCGCCGCGAGCCGAACGGAGCGGAGCGGAATGGAGCGGAGTGAAGCGGAGAGCTGCGAGAGCTGCGGCGAAGCCGGCCAACCGGCGTCGTCGTGCGGGGGCATTAGGGAAATATTCAAATGGACCTGCGAGGCCCATTGTTATTCTAGCGTGAAAACGGCCGACGTTGTTACCTTTTATTAGTGTAATTTGTCCTATTAACCACCGTTTCCCAGCCACCACCTTGTAACGGCTTTCCGCGGCCTGGAATCAGATGCTCGCCCCGCGTCGCCCATTTAATTGTTTCCTGGCCGATGCCGACCGGGAAAATCGTCGCATCGTCACTGACACAACACCCGGGGTTCGTCCAGTTACCATAATCTGCCTCGTTCGCTTGCGTTCGCCAACCAGGCCCACGCCTCGATGAAAGTTCGCCACGGTGAATGACTCACCGATTGAGATTAATGAACGTGCGCCTTATAGGCGCCGGGAAAACGACGCTTCTTAAGGTCGATCGTTGTTGCATTGTCTTGCGCGAAAATCCCCGCTTTCCGAGCCGCCTTAATCGAGGGAATACGAGGAGTTCAGGAAATTCTGATTAACGTTCGCTACGTGCGATGTACCCACGGGAGAATCCGCTTTTTAGGATGCGCGAGTTTACTTTGGTTCTACTAAAATTATTTTCGAGAGTATAACAGCCGTTTCTTATCCGTGGATTTTCCAGAACAAAATTTTTTTGAGACACTCTCGTGCAATGTAGTATATTTTAGAATTGTCTTTTATTTTTTGCAATTTTTGAAAATGTTTTTAAGATGATGGGAATGGAAAAAATCTGCTAAGGGATGAAACAAAATTTTACTCATCTCCTGATGCTCACAGTCGGTGCAAAACATTTTTATTTTGTATAAAATACACGACAATTAAAATTATTTTCGGCAATAGCCGTCTCTCATCCGTGGATTTTCCAAAACAAAGTTTTTATTGCGACACTTTCGTGCAGTGTAGTATGTTTTAGAATTGTCTTTTATTTTTTGCAAGTTTTGAAAATGTTTTTAAGATGATGGGAATGGAAAAAATCTGCTAAGGGATGGAACAAAATTTTATTCATCGTGCCCACAATCGGTACAAAACATTTTTATTTTGTATAAAGATCCGCAGTCAAGTTTTATAAAATACACGACAATTAAAATCATTTTCGAGAATGCAATAGCCGTCCCTTTACGCGTCCATCTACAAAAAGCTACTAATATCAGATTAATGGCTCCTCGAAACCAAGCCAGTTCCATCTGATGCATTTTTTCCTAACACCAATAGCAGTTGAGTTATTCAAGTGGTCTGTTTTAGGTGCCTCACCCTTTATAATTGGCAATGCTTAGGACCGTTCACAGCTCTAATTAACAATTTCAAAAATTTTACTTTCGATGATATCTCGTGTTGACACATTAGTCTTTCCGATATGCTCATTTAGTATAATTGCCACAAATTGAGTACTTATAAATGACAATTTGGATGTTCCCAGTCAAAAATGACTCCGGCACAGCACTCGGAGGTTTATGAAAAGAGCGCGCAGGTTCGTTGTCACGTCTCGGTCGGCTGGAAATGTCGCGTCGCGGAATCGTCGTAGCACGGTGGTTCCAGTCGCCGTGAATCATTAGTGTCTCTCGCTCTCGTCGTGAAAAAATCGCCTTGGTGGCTTGTAGGCAGGGTCCCTCTATTCGGTACTCCGCTTCAGGAGTTAGGCACCGGGAAGATCGCGTATCTCCGGCACCTCGCGCTGTCTCACGCGAGAGCATTGTTTCACGTTTAGCGGCAAGGTGAGGTTACGCAATGCCCTGCGCCGTGGAGGCGCAACAAGGAGACGAGGACGAACGAGGAGAAGAAGAAAGAAGAGGTGGAGGAACGAGAGGCAGCAAAGATCGTATCGCCGCGGTACGATCACCGTGGCTAACTATGATGCGCCGTGTACGTGGATTCACGTGCACCCGCGGGTTTAGGACAACAGCCTTTCCCTTTCTCCGCGCCTTTTTTCGCAACGGGATCCACGCGTGGGACGGAAGCCAAGGGCCGATCAAAGTGGCGTTCGAATCGACACAGAACCCTTCGGTCAATCCTGCGGACTTCTCTGCAAATTCATCGTACTCCATCTCAATTAAAATTATTGAAGTCTTTAGATAAATTCAGAATACTCTTTTATTGGAAAGAAATAGCTAAGAAAACTTTTTAAAAACCACGCTTATATTACAATGCACTAAAAAGGAGAAAATAATTTTTTTCCTGGTTCTCCATAAAATACCGAATCCAATTGAATGATTAATGATATTTTTCTCTAAAATTTTTAGCAATTGGTTCAAACTTTCTTCTGTAAAATTAGTGTCGGAATAGATAGAAAAATCATGATATTAGTGACTATAAATAAAAGCGTGGAGCGCCCACGAAGATTACGTCAGTATAGCTGTCCACGCTTTTATTTATAGTCACTAATGTCACGATTTTATTTAAATTTATATTATATTTTTCTATCTATCCCGACACTAATTTTGTAACAGAAGAAATCTTGAACTAATTGCTTAAAATTTTGAGGAAAAATATTATTAATCATTTAACTGGATTCGGTATTTTATGGAGAACCAGGAAGAAAATTATTTTCTCCTTTTTAGTGCATTGTAATATAAGTATTTAAAAAGTTTTTTTTACATATTTTATTTTCTACTTTTTAGTCTTTACATATCTTGTAATCGATTTTAATTACCACTTCAACCAAGATCTCTTGTAAAAGGGAAAATATTGTGTCATGATTAGATAATTTATTATCCCGTTTTTTCGTCTTGCCTTTTCCAGTCGTCTTTGTCTTTCGTCCGTCAGTAAGTTTGTTTGTTTGTTTTTTGTTTACTTTCATTTTTGAACCTACGAGTATGGCGGCAAATATTGTCATCGGAAGCAAGTGTGTACAAAATTTTAGCAAGTGGTTTAAAATTCGATTACAAGATTTGACGCATACAACAATACGCGTGGTAATAAAAAAAGGAGGCAAAAATGTAGTCGGAGACATAATGTAGTGATAAATAGTTGAAAAATCGGCAATAGAAATCGGCCGTGTTTCGTCAGCGCACAGGGCAGGGTAATATTTCATTTTCCTCGGAGCCCGGTTCGGTCGCCCTCCATCTCTCATTTGCCCCATTGTTTTCATCGTGTAGGCTCAATAGAATCAGCAAACAATTTATTACGCCTACACCTGGGGCGCATCTATACCCTTATCAACGATCTCTCGTTGCTCCTTGCGAGCGATTGCTCCTTCATGTCGAGCCTCCGACGAGCGAAACAGCCTTCGCAAAACGCTGACTCCGGGCAACAACGAGAGAGTCCCTTCTCTCGCGTGAGCTCGCAACGAGTGCGTGCGTGCGTAAAGACCGCGCGTGTAGGTGCAGCCCGCTCTCGTGGTTCCATCCGTTATGCGAACGGTGTAAAAACTATGGAAGGCGGAAGAGAGACGGCCGCTCGAAAAAATCGGCTCGGCCACGTTGTCGGGAAATTCAATTAGCCATTTTTTCGCCAAAATATTCAGCCGAGCTCCCTCCATACTTGTAACACTTAAACTTCTTGCTACCACTTTCTAGCAAAACGTTCCTCGAAACGTCGCTGGCTTCGAGGAATTCGAAAAACAGTGCCTGCAAAGTTTATAATACAAAATGGTGATCGTCGAGACAGTTGTAGGTAGACTGCGGATTTTATGCAGTTATGACAACAATGGGTAGATGGAACACAAAACAGAAGACACATTAGATGAATTTAATTTAAAAGAAGGAAGCAATTTTTATATAATTCCCTTTTCCTGTAATTGATGCAGTCAATTTTCATTTCGCCACAAAATAATTTGTTCACTCTCGAAAATCAATTTTTGGGTGGCTCGTTCAGTAAAACAAAGTTTGTTGCGATTTGGATGATGACTATTATGAATTGATGATTGTAGGGTTGCTTTTATGGACATACTTTTAATAACGTTTTGTTTCACTGAATCAATGAACACAATTTTAATGTCCAATATTTCGCAAAAAATATAAAACTGTCAAAAAATGAAGGAAGAAATAAAAAAACATTATAAATTAGTCATTCCTAATCAGGGGTTGGAAATAGGATTTTCCTGTGCTTGTGTTACTAAATGAAGTACTTAGACAGGAAAAGTAACATGGTTCTTAATTTTTGTCAGATTAGGAAGAAAATTGTCAAAAACTGAAGGAAGAAAGAAGAACATTATAAATAATTAGTCTCACTCCTAATCAAGGGTTGGAAATAGGATTTTTCTATGCTTGTGTTACTAAATGAGGTACTTAGACTAAAAGAGTAATATGGTGCTTAATTTTTGTCAGATTAGAAAGAAAATTGTCAAAAACTGAAGGAAGGAAGAAGAACATTATAAATTAGTCACTCCTAATCAGGGGTTGGAAATAGGATTTTCCTGTGCTTGTGTTACTAAATGAGGTACTTAGACTAAAAGAGTAACATGGTTCTTAATTTTTGTCAGATTAGGAAGAAAATTGTCAAAAACTGGAGGAAGAAAGAAGAACATTATAAATTAGTCACTCCTAATCAGGGATTGGAAATAGAATTTTTCTATGCTTGTGTTACTAAACGAGGTACTTAGACTAAAATAGTAACATGGTTCTTAATTTTTGTCCGATCAGGAAGACATTAAACAAATTCTGAACTTCTGGTTCCGGGCAGAAGGGTTAACAGCGGCACAGTGGAGCAATGGCTGCCGAAGGCCCTTCGCGGAATAATACTTCGCTCTTAGCTGAAGTGCATCGGCTCGAAAGTCCGCTTTGTCGGAAAATGGATCGCTCCGCTCGAAAACCGGGGCGATCCATCTTCCCGTTTCCCGAGTCCGATGACAAAGTGAACAGCCCTAAATCTGAAGCAGCGGTAAACTTCGGGCCGGCGAAACGGTATGGCTCGGTGTACATCGTGCATGCATGCACAGCTACATAAGTGTTCATGCACACGGCAGCAGATTTCTGGGGCGATAAAATCCTGCGAGCGAGGAAGTCATGTCCCGTAACTATCTGGATGTACGGTCTCGCGGTTTTCGTGTGCGCACCCACTCGAAGGACTTCTTCGAAGAGGAAGACGAGCAGGCCGAGCTCCCAAGTTAGAGCCTCGCAGTCGAGGAGGACGACATTTTCCACGACAACGAGCCGCGCCTTGCTAACCTGGCCGAGTAAAAGCGTAAAATTACCGGCTAAAATTACCCTCTCCATCTCCTCTCTTCCCCCCTGTCCCCTGTCTGCTCTCTTTTCCTCCTCTACGGTCGTCTCTGTCCTTTCTTCAATATCCAGCCCGCGCGGAAACCGCTCGAAAATTGCATGTACCCGCTATACGCCGAAGAGTACTTCGGGTAATGTCGAAACGTCTTGCGGATCTCGCTGAAAGGATTCTACTTTGTTGGAACTTCCAGCGAGGGCCGTGATTTTCGAGGAATTTAGTATTAGAAATAATGTTTTCTTCCTCTTCCTCTTCTTCCTCGTGCACCTATTAAACGGTCTGATCAATTCAATCTAATTTTGTTACCGCTTAAAAGATTTCAATCCGTGGTAAAAATATAAACGTTTGAACAAAATGACAAGGTACCTTCCTAAATATAGAAAAGGCTGTTTTAAATCAGTACAACAAAATATTGTTGTCAGCATTTCTATATTATCAAAGTAGGAGAGTGTTACTAGTTCCTTGCAATTAACGCAGACAACTTCCATTTTGCATGAGGTCTACTGATCAATAGACTGCGGATCTTTAAAATAAAAATGTTCTGCATTGATTGTGGGAAGCAGAAGTAAAACAAAAATTGATTTTATTCCCTAACGACTTCGTTACATTAAAAACAATGTTACAATGTTCTCGAATTTTTCTAATCTTTTACTGTTTCATAATTAACCCAACCAATTTTCTCTTTCCAAAATTTTCAATTTTAAATGCATAAAGATCCGCAGTCTACTGATCAGTTACTTCTCGCCATAACTTCGAGCGCGCAGTGCAGCGAACGTTCGCAGAACAAACAGACAGTGTTCCCAGCGACCCTCAAAGAATTTCGGCAAAAACCGTGAACAAAACTGTCTTCATACTCGAGTTGTCTCGGGCTTGCTGTTCGACGGAGCATCGTCGTGGTTTTTCCGCGAGCGTGGAGGTTCCCGGGCACACCGCAACATCTTCTGTCCGTTCCTCTATGGTAAAAACGTCGGTATCGTGGCTAGAAGAGCCGGCGCCGTTGAAAGCTGTGGCTTCCACGGTTGTGTATACGTTAAGGAACATCCTGCGCGATGGAAAGTGCATGCGCGTGGTGCACGTGCATAATTTACCGTTCCGGCGCGGCACGTCCGTCCGTCCGTGTTGCTCCGTGGCTTTGCAGAAATCCCCGGCGCGGCACGAAACTGGAATAGGTCGGTGATAAATTTTCGTTTAACGAGCCGAGCGGATTATTCTTCGGTCCCCTCACCGCGAGAGCATCGATCAGATATCATCAAAATTCATAAGGCCGGGGCCCGGTTGAACGCCGGGGCCCCCCCCCCGATAATCGCGCCCGATAAGAATCGAGAGCTCGGGCCGCGTTGCTCGCGTTTCTGGCCAGGCTAGGAATCCCGGCTGAAGAAAACAAACCACGGTATTTAATTCACGGCGATCTTATCTTCCGACACTCCAAAGATCACCGCTCCGCGAACGCTGCCGGGGGAAAAGGATCGAGAGAGCCGCGTCCTCGAATCGGGTTACTGTACCGTCGCACCGCCGCGCCGCCTTCGATCAAATGGAAATTTTCCTGATCCGATCGATTACGCCGCTAATGATCGACCGGGAAATCCCCGGCTTCCATAGATCGTCCGCTGGTTCGACCAACCAGCCGATGTCTTCTTCCTCTTCTGCGTCACTGTGTTCCAGCTTAGAATAATACTACGCTATACGAGAGTCCACTTCATCATTCCACCGAGGTCTCGTGGAGTCTCTCTCTCTTGCTCGAGAATCCTCGTCAACCTGACTCCTCGTTTATTTACTACTGTAAACACGAGTTATGAAGTCCAGTTTTTGCCGCGGAGACTGCTCGCGCGGATGAATACATTATGCCGGTGAGCTGCCGCTTGATGAAAACGCTTCGCAGTTGCACGCAGAGACTGCAGAAGCTCCGAAGATCGTTTTCGCTGGGGTCTTCTGATAGGTAGACCTCTTCTGGTTCGAATCCCGCCACGGCACCTCCGGAAATATTCCATGTGCCATTTTAAAAAGAAAACTGTGGTGCCCAAGGTGGTTCGGAACCCGCCTTAAAAATAAATTGTAGGTCCCTTGGCTCAATAACCTAGCAGTTGAGAAGCGACGTGAAAGAACAAAGAAAAAGACCTCTTCTGAGACTCGACGTTTTACGTCTTTGGAACGCGATGCGAAATGCAACTGTCCGCTCCACCCGCTTTTCCGCGAAATTTCTCTATCGATCAGACCAGTTCGAGCAGCGCGACCTACCAAACAGCACTTAGCACCTCGGCGGCATTAGCAAGGCAAACATCTGCAGTCCGGTTGAATACGCCGCGTGACGTGGATCGGGTAGCAGTTGCATTGATCGAGGAGGCAAGTTCGGTGCAAGCAACCAGGGCGAGGAAAACATCCGAGGCATTTCAATTTCTCTGTATCGCGACGCGGTGCGTGTGTTCCTGATAAAAGAAAACGGAGAGCCGGGGACACCGCTGTCGCCGGCTCGTTTATCAGTTGCCGTTTGTCCCGATATCTCAATCGGCTCAATCTTTCTTTTTCCTTGGTATCTGGGAAACGGTTCGTCGTCGGACGTGTTCACAAACGAGGCGGTCGGCTTGCGGCACGCGGCGGTTTCAGAAAGCAGGGTGCTCGGGCCAGGCCGATATACGCATATGGATGGGGCTAGGTCATTCGCCACCATAGGCCGAGCACTGTACATGGTGCACGGTGCTCCCAGGTTCCCGATTTCCGTAAAAGTCCAGAAACGCTTCTCGCAGACCATCAGAGCGCGAACCGTGCTCCGCGCGCTTCAAATGGCCTTTTACTGTTTCCACGAACGAGAAAATGACGCGAAGGCCCAACCGACCGGTCGATCCGCCTGTCTGGATAGCTTGTAGAAGAGTGTCGTTTACATCTTAATCCACCGTCGTAGCCGCCTCCTCCCCCTCGGAAAGCTCCAGAGACATTAGGACAACCTGCGAGGAGCGAGCCAGGTGCGATTCGAGGCGCGAAACGACCGCGAGACAGTCCCGCGCTGGTGCCTTGATCCTATCGCCAGTATACCTATGAGTTTAGGAACACCACCGCCTGCTGAACGGCCTGTTCCTCGAGATATTTACTGCAATGTTCGCCGGCTCTGATAGCCACCTTGCTGGCGGTCCTCCTTCCGAGGTGCTAACAAATGATACCAGCCTCGTGGGAAACGCGAATAGGATTTGACACCTTCCGGACACCGTTAAAACAACAGAATCATCTTTTTATCCCAAGGGACGACTTTAACCTTGATGCATGTGCTGGCCTCTAGAGGCGTAGCTTTTAACACCAGCGAAACGCTCCAGACGAACCTAAAGACCCTTGAGTTTATAAAATTCTTGTTGAACTTTGTGGCGGAACACCCTCCATTCAAACTGTTATAAAACGGGGTCAAAAAATCGAACATACATCTTGTTGAACTCGCTGCAAAGGGAAGACTCCAGTCTTCGAAACCGTGGTGCTTATAGTAGCGAGAAAAATGTTCTTACATCAGCAAAATGATTTAAACTCATCTAGAGAGAGTCTATATAAAATTCTACTTGAACCTTCTAGCGGTACACCCTCCACTCAGGCGGTTATAAAACGGTGCTAAACAATCGCACATACATTTTTTTGAGCTCATTGCAAAGGAAAGAGACTAATCTTCAGAACCGCGGTGGTTACAGTCGCGAGAAAAATTTTTGTACTTCTAAACTACGTGAAAGACACTCGCCTTTATGAAATCCTATTTGTACCTCCAAGCAGTGCACTCTTCACTCAAACTGCAATAAAATGGCACCAAAAAACCGTAGATCAATTTTTCTGGGCTCAATGTAACGGGAAGGCTTCAATCCATCAATCTATGTTGGTTTTGATCGCGACAAAAATTATCTGTACTCATGAAATATATGTGACAAGGCTCAAGACTGAATGTTCTCTATCTGTCTGAAAATATTCTAAAAAACGTGGTTGTGATATTGTAATCATTTTTCTATCAAATTCTTGTTTCCAGAGGTAGCAATCCTTGATTCCTCTGGAATGCAAACGCAAGAAATTTCGTATAAGATGATTTCCGCATGGTAATTTTTCGAAAAAGCTGAGTCAGCCAAATGTGGCATGTCAGTCGAACGAGATTGAACCCGTGGGATAGATAAGGATGCGTTCCGGGGCCGAGGTGTCCGTAGAACAAAGGGTATCCATGTTTTTGTCGGCGGAACAGGTGGATCCGCGGCGGGCTGGTAGCAGCGGCAGAGCGGAGGCTCATTTTTCTATGTACGACTGCAATTTAAACGTAGTCAGAACGCGAATGTAAACGTGACCGTGGCTTAGTGGGACGCTGACCACGGCGTAGGAACGACCCAGGGGACGAGGATCTACACCTCGATGAGCACAGCACGACATTCTCCTTGCCCCTTGCCTCCCGGTTCCCGGTGGTCTCTCGTTTTCTTCCTCCGCTACCAAGAAGAAGGTCCCTTCTCTTTCTGTCTCTCTCTCTCTCACTCTCCCTCTCTCTCCCACCTTCTGCTCTCCCCCTCTGTACTCCTCCAAACCCCCCGTTCCATGGTCTCTCTTTCTCTCTCTCTTGTCCTGTCTCCGCTCATCGTCCTCGAGCGCGTCCACCACGATTGTCCGGTAAACCATGGTGCGAACCGCTCACCGTGACGAAGGTATCCACCTACAAACGAGGACTTATTTCGAGAGCATGCTCGTGGAAACTCGCGAATACGGACATGGGAATCGGCGAACTCGGTTCGGACTCGATTCCACCGTCGATTATGACAATGCTCTCGAATCGAGAACACCATGGGACACGAGCGATCCGAGCAACTCTCCCGACGGCCTCCAATAGTGGCCATCTTGACGTCCTCGCGAAAGAACTTTGCATTTATGAATATATTTCAATATTTTAATGCTCCAGCTACCCCACAACCTGGCCACGGGGTTAGATCTCTCGGCGAAGGAAGCGTCCGCGAATCGGTACCTGTCGTTCTTCGTGTTCTCAAACCATTTTTAATGTTTTATAGAAAATGTTGGGAACGAATTGTATAGTTCAGATATTTATACTTTCAATCAACAGATCATATTGTAGTTGTAATGTTAGGTTTTAAGAAAATTAAATGTTTTATAGAAGTTAGAAAATGGCAATTGGTGAATTTTGAAGGAACGTGCCAGGATTAAAATGATTGTTTTGAAAATGATTTTGATTGTACTGAATGTGCTCGAGCAACGAAATATGTTCAGGCACTTCTTGTCGATGCTCCTTCGTTTTTAGAGTTCTCGAGTCCCCAGGTGTTCCAGATCGCTGTAAGATCGCTATCACCGCAGAACCTTGAACTACAAACGAGCCAGTGCACTGGTCATTCTCCGATTTCCCCAGATATGGAATCAAGTTCATGAATTTCTTGGAGAGGTATCAGTGCACTATTGCATTAATTCATGAGGACGCCACGTAACAGAGTGCATCATAATTTCTAAAACGTACAGCAGGGGACGGTGCTGTGACTCAAGCAAGATCAGTCCAAATCAGTCCTCTGAAGGGTAGTCAGTTCAGTATATTAATATATCAAGCCAAAAAGTATCTTTTACAGAAATTCTACTGTATAGATTCACTACTTGTCTATCGATGCATTTTTTGATCAATGTTCACTGGTCTTTGACCAATCCAAATTATTGGTACAGACGTTGGTGCAATTATTTCTTACAGAATTTTCAATATCCACATTTAACATAGTGCCCACTGTTATTTTCGAAGATTTTCATTTTGACACGAATCAAAGTGAAGTGTTTCTGAAAAATTGTAGTGTATCGATTGCATCATAGAATGCATTTTAGTGCACAATGTTAGCAGTTGATGCCTCGAGCCATTAACGAGTCGGTACAGTGGTAACCCATCGATTTCCCAGGATCAAGGGCGAGTTCGTGAATTCTTGGGAGGTATCAAAGTGCTGCATTAATTCAGCGTTGCACGTTGATCTTTCTGTTCGATGCACGGTTGCATTCGACGGTGGAGAGTTTTGAGCGACAGCGCTCAGCAGGTGAAAGTCTCGGAAACACGGTATAATCGGGATCTCATTTGGCGAAACGGCAGCCCTGACGCCGGATATTATTCTTTTACCACGATCTAACGAGGTTCAGCGAGCAAGGAGGTATGCATGTGTACGTACACGGAGGAGGATGGCGCGAAGCGATGCGAGGCATGCTGGAAGTCAGGATCAGTTCCTATGCATACGATTGCACGCGGATGAATAGGGCCTTTGTGTCTTGCGAACGACAGCCACCGCGATATACAATAACGGTTCCCGAACATTTCTCACGTAACGCAGGATCTGCCTCGCATCGCGAGAGAGATGCGGTTCAACGTTTGCACCGATCTGCATCTGCATTTTATCGGGACGGCCCGCGCAAACGAGTAACGGGAACCCCGTTCGGCCTCCTGTCTTCTTCAACTTTGGCCGAGGTCTTCATTTTCTCGAACGGTAGCTGTCAAAAAGCAGCGAGTGTTCGAGGTGCACGTTTGTTGAAAATGTGCACACTGTTTTCCAATGAAAAATGTGTTAGCCCTTTGCAGCCGGAGCTGTTTTAACTCGAAAATTAAACATTTCTTCCGACCTAGATTCATTTCATTGTATTTGATTTTTTCATTTTGTTTAATTAATTGGGTAAGATGTTACAGTATTTAATTATCATGAGAATTTAATTTAAGGGCAATATTAAATTATTATGAAAATTCAATATTATTAATAATACAGTATTTAATTATTATGAGAATTTAATATTATTGAGGGCAATATTAAATTATTATGAAAATTCAATATTATTGAGAATACAATATTATTATGAGAATTTAGTATTATTGAGGGCAATATTAAATTATTATGAAAATTCAATATTATTGAGAATATAGTATCTAACTCTAACCTGTCGAGCACAGACCTAACAAATTAACACAATGGTACAAAAATGTAACTAAGTCCTAGCTGGGACTCTCAGTACCCGAACAATAAGCTACCAATAATTGTTCCTCATTTTCATAAAGCAATCCGTGAAATTTACAATTCGGTAAGAGCCCTATGCCTAACCAATAATGTTAGATTAACCTATCGAGCACAGATCTAACAAATTAACTCAATGGAACAAAAATTAACTCAGGCGTAACTTGGACTCTAACTCTATCCGAACAATAATTATTCCTCAATGATTTTCTTGAAGTAATCCACGAAATTTGGAATTTGGTAAGAGCCCTCCTAACCAATTTGAATATGTGAGTATGTTTTTCGACTATGTGGTTACAGAGATGACATGTTGAGGACTGAAAGTGTGAAATAATTTCGAGAAGTGCTCGTCAAAGCAGAGAGCATCGATGAACAGCGTAGCCAGCACGAGCCACTGGAGAGAAGAACGGAAAAAAGAGAGAAGGCCGGGTAGAGAATGCATCGGTACGCGATGATGTAACGGCGTTATGAATATGTACAAAATAACAAATGGTCCCGGGACAAAGGAACGGTGACAGGGTACGCGTGTGTACCGTTTTGCCGCTCGCTCGTATTCCGCCTGTCACCGTTCTGTCAGCTACGTGATCGTGTTGTAAAACAGTGTTTCGATTTCAACCATTTTTCGCCTGCCACGGATGGAGCGCAGCCAGCCGAGCGAACGGATCCGCGGGGACGAGCAATAATGCACGAACGATAATCGCGGTTTCCGATTAAGATTCCACCGGCCGACAAACAAACGACGGGCACGCGCTCTATTGTGATCGCATGGGAGCAACTAAATGCTTCTCGCGTTCCTGATTAAACAGAAAATGAGACCGCAGAAAGACCGCCGATCCCTATCTTCTCCGCGATCTGCTCGAAAACAGGAAACCGTTGCTGATGAAACAAGAATAATTCGTCCTTTTTCTTTGGGATTTGGCGACAGGAATGTAGGCAAAAGACAGGTGACAGTCCAAGAATGGTAGTTGCTACAGAGTACATCAATATTCTGATTAGCAAACCATTTTATGAAATTTTTCACCCGCACTTTCAAGGTAGACGATAAAATTGTGTATCAAGGAAATGAGCTTTCAGGATTAATGAATGAATATGAAAATACTCCTGTCAAGCTAAAATCGAACTGGGAGTCAAATATGAGTCTAAGGAAGAGGGTTTCTATAAAGAAGTCTGACAGACTATGTTGCTGTACCAATTCTGGAGTCTTCACAACGCCCTCTCCAAATTGTTCGGGAATAAACTGCAGATTTTATGCATTTAAAAATGGATAGGTCAAACACTATTGTATGCAGAAGTACTAAGGTGCTATTTTCAACCCACTGAAATTGTTAAGAAAATATATGTAAGGTGAAGTGGGGTAAGTGCAGACTGGTTTTTGTAAAGCTGAATTTTAAATTTATGTATTTTCAGTCTGGTATGTAAATACTTAATGCTGTCGGTATCAAAGGCTCTGCACAGTTATTACTGGTGAATTAATATTACGTAGGATTCCTTGAAAATTTTCATTTTGATAGAATATTGTACAAAATATCAACTACTCTGCACTTTCCCCCAAAATGGGGCAAGAGCGTAACCCAGAGTTAAAAATGCTTTCAAACCTTGTTACATGTGCAACGGGGCAAGAGCGTAACTCAGAGTTAAAAATGCTTTCAAACCTTGTTACAAGTGCAACGGTGCAAGAGCAGAATTATTAACAAGCCTGCTATAGAATTCTTTTTATTGCATTAAATTATATTACACCTTTCTTCCACGATATTATAATAAAAATAACCAGTATACGCACTTGCCCCGTTTACGAATTTACCCCACCTTACCTTATGCCTGTGTACATAGTTTCTGTACTTCGTAATGAATTCAGACAATGTTTATTTTTCATCAAAATCCGCAGACTCTTCATGAGCAGCATTCCTTGACCAGTCTGAAACTTCAAAGGGTCCGAAGTGACATTCTCTGGGATAACGGACTACCCGGTTCCTCGGTGTCGCTGGCTCCCTCGGTTCTCCGAGCGATATTTCATCGTTTCTTGCCAGAAAACTATACGCGTGTAGCTCGTTTCGTCTACGAAACGAAGAAGGGAGAGGCATAAGCGCAGCGATGAATAACAAAGCGCGATGGGGCCGTTGCACCACTGGGGAATTTCGTTGTTGTTAAGGTGGCACTGCGCATCACCGATGCCAGGCAGGAAGTGGGAATCGCCGAAGCAGCGAGGGGGCCGGTGCGGGGGAGAGACGAGGGGGGACCGAGGGGGGAACCGACGTTGCATTGTGGGAGTGAGCGGGCGAACGAAATAAAAAAAAAAAGAGGCATTATAGCATTATGCGAACGAACGGGGCCCTAGTGACGCATTTACACGGCTGTTATTATCCCCCCCACCCTCGAGACCGACAGGGAACGTAGGTATCTACGATACCTGCTGACATGCTCGACCAGGCGACTGCAGGCTCGGAAAATGCGACATATGTTCGTCTGTACATCTCTGAATACGTTTATAGACTGTCGTTCGGTTCCCTTTGCTTCAATCCTTGGCCAATTATCGTTTAGCCGGCGATAGACACTGCAAATATAGCGTTTCAACTCTTTGTTCTCCGTGCATTCTACTGTGGTGACATTTATGGTCGAAATGTCCGACAGTACTAATGGCAGTATCGGTTTTATGCATCTTGGAACGAAGTGCGTCAGTAAACGAACTTAGACTAAATAAATCCGTAAATAATTGCAGCTTTCACATGGCTTTTCACTTTGACAATTAATTAATGAATTTTCTAGCTCAATGTCATCTATCCCTGACTGATTGGGTGGAGCGTCATTGGCACCCTACGAATCTTCTATAAAAGATATATTTTCTGAGGAAAATTCATAAAATCGATATATCTATGCAATTTCTACAATTCAAAATTCAGATTACCCACCCCCGGCTGCAACCAGCGTAATCAATCCCCCGTAGACCAAGCCTGAGCCGATCTTTGGAGTCCGAGGGGGATCGAGAAGCTGTCCAGCGTCTGTCCGATCAATCGGGCTAGGATTGCGAAGAGTTCTCGGGGGACAAAGGTCAATTAAAAACGGTCCCGTTTCATCCCCCGTGTTCTCGCCGAATTCGTATCGTTTCGCGTGGGTGTTGTTCTCACCTCTCGATCGATCGGGTGCCCGGTGCTGGCGCTGATTGCTGCCCGTTGAAAAACCCTTCGGCGATTTGTACGGTCGTCGTCCGGTACCGATGACGGATTAGTTTGTTACGGCTTTCGGCATACAGGAGGGCGCAGGTAGGCCGTGCCGATACGCGTGATTATTTATTGTGCGGACAGATTGGATCATTCAGAACACGCCGACGGGGGTCCACTGTGTGTACCGTGTATACGCGTGCACGTGTTGGTGTGTATGCGACGGGGATCGAGCCGCCGCCGCCGCCGCGGGAATATAACTCGATCCAGCGAGCGATACGCCCGGCTGCGATATAACCTCCAATTTTGTGTCAGCGACGATCTGCACGCGCGGCGGGTGGCTGACTGGCCCACGGGGAGCTCGCACGATGATTGGCGAAATAATTCGCGGCTGGATTTCCGAGCATAATTCGTGACCGCGTTGCGCAACCGGAGAAACGCGTGGCTACCCGCCGACACGGGATTAAGACTACCGGGCTGAGCCACGCCGATCCTGGTGCCCGGTTAGGCGAGTCCATTTGGCGATCGGATTAGTCGGTAACGGGGTGAAATGCCTGTCAACATTCATCCAGAGACTTGCGACTGATAAACTGATTGTTTGGGGGGATTCATTGTGTGTAGACGCGGATCTTTATGCAGTTATGGCTTATGAATATATTCAAGAAAGGCTAGAATATAAAATTCGATAGAATTTTGTACAGTTTCCATTTGTTTTGAATCTACAAAGGCTGTTTCCATTAAAAATATAATTTTATTTCATCCCACTTTCTTAAAATTTGTCGACAGAAATTGGAAAATGTATAAACATCCGCAGTCTAATTATGTGAGTCATTTATTCAGGGTTGAAGGGGTTGGAGGACGTTCATAGTTGCGGATGTCTATTTAAGGATAAAAGTGAAGGGACAATCGGGTCATTCGACCGATACACTGATTTTTCGTTGTTTCGATGTTTAAGAACATTCCTGAATGCTTATTTAATGATAAAAGTTAAGAGACAATTGGGTCATTGATTTTTGGGAATGTTTATAGGGATTGACAGGTGTTGGAGAATGTTGAGAGTGGACGTTGATGGCCACGCACACTCCTGAGATGTCCAATGATAAAAGTGAAGACATTTAAGGATTATATCCTAAAAAATCTCAGACCAGGGAGGTATAATGTAATTTCTGCACCCCCAACGAAGTTCAGATAGTGGGTTCATATGCCCCTTGCGGAACGAGTTACAGAAATAATTTTCGAATGTGTTTACGCGACTGAACAATGAGCAATTAGTGTTTATGGGCAAGTTGTTAGAATACATACTGATAGCCGGCGCGATCCTAGCGTAGGTAAATTGACTATCCGTGCGTTTTATTCGAAAAACAAAGTAATTATATGGAGATAACAATCACGAGCGGTGTGGTTAGACGAGACAAGTGTTAAAAACGTGGGACAATATCGGTAGCAAGCTTATCAATGCTGGCAAAATTATAGTGTTCGTCCATTACGATTATTTGAAACAGCCCGCTAGTGGAATAGACAACCTTCACGCCGAGTCTGTTAAAAACTGTTAATTCGGATAATCTATGTGTATGGGTTTCTTGACGAAGAAATATTACGCTAATATTATTCCGGGTACCCTGTTAAATGTTCTCAACGAGAGCGTCATAGCGAAGAAAGAATTAACATCCTGTTTGTTTCCGGTGCTGTGGTTAACTTGAAATTGTTCGAATCTGATTTCTTTTATTAATCGGGTTGGATTAAACGGTTTAAGTCTGACGGAAGAATTTTACGAATTTTCCGGCGGAGGATCGGATGCACACTTCTCCCGAAGCACTTCTCCGTTTCCACGTTATCAAACGCCTCGAAACCTTCCGAAACTTTTATCGTTCATGCCCCGAGCTGTTGTAACTAGGTTGTAACTACAGTTAACAGAGGCCGCGGTGAGCCACCGCTGGTGCTATCGGACGGTATTATCAAGTCAAGGACTACATTTTTGCAAGCGCCAATTATGGTATCCACGGATAGCATATATCATTCGATAAAACTGGTAACGAATATCGGTCAGAAGTAACAACGGCTAGGCCTAGGACTGCTCGAGCTGATCCTCTTCTTGCGATAGAGAACGTAGACGCTTGTCGGGGGGAAAGTGCACAGTGAAAACGGATCGTCTATGACCAGACACATTGTTCTTCGAAAAACGAAACCTGTAATCTTAAAACTTCAGCCCTAAACCCGACCAGATAACCAACCAATTGGTAAGCTAGTCAAGTGTCTATGGACTACAAGTTCAAACAGATCGTTCGTAACCGGACAGTCTTTCCACAGACATCACTGAAATTAACATTTTTTTTATTATTATTATTATATTTATTATAAACGGACCGAGGTCCTTTTACACAAGTGTTTACAATAGAACAAAGACTTAACCTAAATTAACTAAGAAGGGACATGCACAAAAACTGTTGGAATAATGATATTATCAGTTAATCCTGCGTAATTTCCTTTCGAAAGTGTGCAACGACCCATTGAAAAATCAATACTATTATAAAGAGTGTTGGAGCTTGCAATAATTCGATTCATAGGATTTATTAATCCATATGTGGATTTGCATTTAGGTGTTTGAAATCCTGCTCTAGATCCCAAAACACGTTTAAACACATTTAAAAGGAATGTGTTACTGCGTTACAAAGAAGTTTCCTCTATTTCAAATTTAATTGATGTTGAACATTAGTAGAAAATTTATGATCAGACGATAACTATAATGTAGACAAAAATCCCGCAGTGAATTCGGACTGCCTTGAGTCAGACTCGAAGAATGTTCATCGCTCAAGCCCATCCACTGAATTCTTCGAAATTAATTGACATTTAGAAGTCGGACAATGACTACAATCTTCTTCCCACTGCGTCTCCTCTGAACACAGCTATTTGGCCACGAAGAACAAATCGATTTAAGAGATCGCTATAAGATCATCCGGGAAAAATCAATCGCACGAGATTTGTTCCCAGGATCGTGTCTCGGCGAGGCAGCTGGGCCACGTAGACCCGATTCGGTGGGAGCGTTTTCATTTAGACGTAGATTATTCCTAGATGCCTCTCATAAATATTAAACAGGCCGCGCTCTCGGATTCACGCAGGCGAAACGGCGTGCTTTTTACTCCTGAAACCTTGTCCGGGCTGCTGTACCCCTTTCCCGGTGTTCTGGACGTCCCTTCATCCTCCGGCGGCGATCTGTCGCTCATTGAGTATGCATCGTCGATATCGACGGCGGAGCGACGGGTCTGCGCCGCTCCGGTTCGCCGTGGGCGACGTCGGAAGCCGTCGAGCGGACATCTTGAACAGGAGTTTGTCCAATAAAGTTCGAACGACGAAGTTTGTCCGTTTTTTTCGCCGGTTGTCGCGAGAAAGGTTTGCGCGACCACCGGCTGGCAAGCGCGCGAATTTTGCGCCCGACGGCCATTCAAAGTCCCCCAACTTAGGCCACGTATTCACTATGCCGGGACAGAGATAGCAGCTTGCCACCGTACCAGTTGCCGTCGGCGTTATGCCTGGTTCAAGCGCAAAATTTCTTCTTCTTCTTCTTCTTCTTCTTCTTCTTCTTCTTCTTCTTCTTCTTCCTCCAGGATTTCTTCCTCGGCCTTCGTTCCTTCAGCTTCGTGTACTTATGTATTCCGTCGCGAGGCGGTGCTGACTCGTCACGCGCATTTGCATACATTTCGAACCGCGGACCGTGCGTTTTTTGCCGGAATTCTTCTTGCCGGCTGCCGACCGGCCGCGATGTCCCTTCGTACAGCTAGGCCGATTGCGATCATCGAACGGCAGAATTACCACTTCGATCGGACGACACGCCTGTGCTGCACTCTGCCAACAGAGAGCTCTCGGGACCTGAAGATCTTCGGTACCGGAAAATTTTGCTTGGTCTGGTTCTGTGGAGAGTGGTCAGGTTTTCGGGCTTCGAGCGAGTGCGATTATATGTAGTTGAGTCTACGATTTTGTATTCGCGAATAGAGTATCTATTGGGTTGGCAAGAAAGTAAGTTCGGTATTTTAAGGTTAATAGAGCCCAATTTTTTTACTCAAGCAATGCACTTTGATGAATAAGATATTTTCCCTTTTGTTCGATGATCAGAATAAATAAGAAAATATTTTATTGATTAAAGTTCATCGCTTGAATAAAGAAATTCGGTTTTATTTTACCTTAAAATACCGAAATTGCTTTCTTGCCAACCCAACACAAGAACGCGGTAGATCAATTTGTGGGTTCATCAGCTGTCAAGTATCTAAGAAAATTTGTGTCGTAATGTTCTGTGTGTTCGATCTAAAACGTCTTTAACAAACAACTGTTTTAACTTGCTTATCCATTGTCTCATTTCACCTGTATAATTGACTAGAAGAGACAGCAAACTGAGAGAATTGAAAAACACGTTTATAATAGCACAAGAAACATTTTGAAAGTAAAATGACGGAAAAGTTATAAAACCGAAAGAAAACGGTATTAGAGAAACCCGAGGGTGACTAATTTCCTGAATAATGTATTATTTGCATACCGTTTATCTGTACCGATAAAACCGAAACAACTTTCTCGGTTAGCCGATAACAAAAATGTCAAATATAACCGCGGTTAAACACTCGAATCATTCCGCATCAAATGTCCTCTACAACTTCAGCAACGAAAATATCCAGGGAATCCTGGTGGTAATCGTCAATCTACATTTTTGCGCTCGTGATTTTCGCTTGTGGATCCCCGGTGGCCATCGATCACTTAACTCTAGTGATAAGTACCCGTCTGATCTGGGGACGCAGGCAAGAATCTGCACCTGCTTGTCCGACAAGGGGACACCGACGCTTCGCGTCCGAAAAAAGGCACGCGAGCTTGTCCTCGCGAGCAAAAGCTGCGGGTCGCGCGGGCCACGCGCGTTGTATGCTGGGTTGTAAATATCAATAAACAAAAGAGCGGTGGCGCTCTCGGGTCCCGACGACCGGCGAAATAAACCAGCAGGGGACGGGGGCCTTAACGCTGGGCCCTTTGTCGGGCGCCATCTACGCGGCTGTCTTTGGTTTTTCAGCAAGCAATTAGACAGAGATTTATTTGCGCCGGCACGCCGCTGCAGCGCTGGACGCGCGCGCACTCGCGCACTCGCCAATGAGAACTGTTTCTCTCTCGTGTAACAGCAACATATTTTTCGGCCGATACCGTACGCGCACCGCGGCCATTTTATACGGCACACGTTACACGAACATTCCCCGTTCCTCTGCGGACCCGCTTCGACGGACCAAACGTGAAACAATGCCGGGCCCGCTGCCGTTTCTTCTCCCGAAGCCGCGGTTTTAATGAACTCGTTTTGACGTAACGATTTTGTTCCCTCTCTCTTTCCCTTCTGTTTCATTACCGTTCTATTCTTTCAGTGTAGAATCAGCTCCCGTGTGGTTTCCTTGAATTCCTTACGGTCCTAGGAACCAGTCTTGATATTCACTTTTGAAATAGTTTTTGCAAGAATATGTAGCAATTTTTTCGGGAAAACTATTGTATCTTCAGCATCGGGATTTTGCACACATGTTCATCGATATTTGAAATACATGTGTGATTTTTTTAAAGCAAAAATAGTCAAGATCACAAAAGTTATATATTTTTTTGTAGAGGATGATTCGACGGTTGGCATGATGTCTTTCTATTGATCCGAAACAAGAGAATAAAATCGTTTATTAATCAGTATGAACGTAGTTATGGTCCGAATACAAAGGAATGAAAAGTCTTGATTATTTACAAACTGGCGGGATTTTTCTAACAAATAATAAAAAGATTGACGGATTTCAACAATTTTGGACGACAAAGGAGATCCAATCACTGTAACCGTAAAATAACCGGCAGTGCAAGGGGTCAATGGGGTCGCCTATGGGAAAATAGTTGAACTCATTCCGACCGCAAAGGATCAAAGAATAGTTTCTTGCGAGCCAGTGCGGCGGTTTTAATGAACTCGTTCTGACGTGACAATTTTGTTCCCCTCTCTCCACGTTCTCTTGAATCCTGTTGCACTCTTTCAGTTTAGGATAGTTTTCCTTAGCTGTAGGGATCTAGTCAGCACCTCGCCCCGCCTCGGTTAATTAAAGTAACCGTACGGTTCCTGATTGACGCCCCAGGCGTAAAAAGCCGTGGACGCGGGAACGCGTCACCCGCCGGACCAAAGATTACACAACCGCCGGAACACGCCGGGGTTGACGAGGAGGACCTGTTCGTCCTCCTGACAGCCGTCAAACCGTTGACGCGCCACTTGAACCGGACCATAGTAACCGTACAACACGGCCGTCGATTAATTAACAGGAGCAGCGAGTGGCTCCGGCCGCTTTTCATTTCTTGTAAAAGTTTAGCAGCACTTCTGTTGAAACCCTCGAAGACTTTTAGTGTAACACAGAGTCACGAATGATGAAATTGACAGGGTCTCGCCGGGGTACCTTTCCGAGTCTTGTAATGATGTAATGGAAAGTGGAACCTTTTGGGCCTAGCAGGAGACTAGTGAATTGCTTTATGTTCCTTCAGAATTCCAGCAAAGGTGGAATAAGTATTTCTGGGTTATTTTGATCCACCTAGTGGATTTATTCCAACATTGCTCACTGAAGCTTCTTTGAGACTTCAATGATGATACATTGGAGTATCTGAACTGGTCATCCGTTAGAAGGTAGCCTAGGTTCTCTTTAGAAGGTAGCTAAAATTTAGCTGGATCCTATTGAATCTATATTCCAGACTAATACAATGGTAACTTTGAATCAATAATTAACAAAATAATAATCCAACAATTCCCCAGTAAGTGCAGAAAGGCGAAACAACCCAGCAGTTCTTGATCAGAATAGAGGCGGACTTGTCGCAATCCTTTTTCCTAGGGTGCTAAGACCTTCGGACCCAGGGACTCGATCAGGGAAACACATTTGTGCCCAGCACCTGGAGACCACAGTGGCACTAACAATAGGTTTAGCGTATTCCGGCATCCGACGGAAAAGGAAACGGCCGTCGGTTGCGTAATCCCTCGATAATAGTGTGTTCGAGAGTGTCGTTCCTTTATCAGAGGCTGATGTACATTATGCGAGCGTTATCGTAGCGACAGTGTTCGAAGCCGCTCACGATATTTATGTATGTGTATCAGACGAATGTAGGTCTGGGAATACGTTTCGAGGAAAAACGTCACTCGCGTCCAACTCGGACAGACCTGGACAACCTCTGCTAGCTTAGCTACCCCAAGCCGATGCCTTTCGTACCTCCTGAATCCTCCTTCGAATTCTCGAAGTCACGATCAGTAAGAAAATAAAAATGATCGCTCACACTTCCCTTAGAAAGTCAACGAGCCGAGAGCTTCCTCTTCCTGAAGCCGTTTTCCGAGGGAGGGTTCGAGAGCGTCGTGTACGCTCAGCTCGCGCAAAACACGAGCGTGTTCCTCATCCGACGTTTCTCTTGGCACAGGCGCTCGCCTCTATGAGGCAGGGTTACGTAAGATTGAGCAGGCCGTCACGTGCACACGGCATACGTATAGATCGCGAGGATACAAAAAAATACCGCATGTGCAATCCTAACAGCGGCACACGCGCATTAGTATCTGCTGCAGGCCGTGCCCGGCGTTCTATGCAGCGTGTAGGCAGGGACAGGCAAAAGAAACGACAGTTACGAAACTCTGGCAGTTCCTCCTTTTTTCCTCCTTCGTTGCGTTTCCTCTTCTACTCCCTACAAAGACGCCCTGTGGACCCACCCTTAAAGTATGCTTGGAGACTGCAGCAACTTTGCTGGACCTGGGAGGATCTAATCGGAGGCTGATCCTGAGTCTCTGATTCGAATATTGGATTCTTTGTTATCTTGGTCAAGAGGATTGATCTTCAAATCCTGAGATGGTGGTGTGATAGAATAGGTACTGATCAACATAAAACTTTCCTGTTACAAATCCCAATAAAATCGTTTCCGCTGCACAACGATCAAAATTAGCTTCTAAATATCTGATGTGATCGAACAGTGAGACCCCTATATGACTAATAAGGAACACGTTGAAGAGTCAATTCGCTCTCGCAAATGTCCCCAGGTTGAAAGAACGCGATCCCCGGGCTGTCGCACTCAATTTACTTAATTTCTGGAAAAGTGGCCTAGTTACCCGGTTGCTAGGGGCGTCGCCGCAGCCATGTATCACATATTGGCAACGTGAACGGTGCTCGGGTACTCGTGCTACAATGTATCTTCCTCGCGATCGAAGGTGACTGCGCGACCGAGATTGCCGTTCGAGGAAAATATATATGCCAAAGGAAGACGCGTGTATCATTACGCGTGTACTCGCAGAAAATGTCTATCAGGCCTGTAATTATCGGATGTTTGACGGAAGGAAGGACAGACGCGGAGACAGTGGAAATTGCCGGCTTCCCACGTCTCTCGGACCAACGTTAAACAGTACATCAACCCGGCTCTCCTTCTTCTTCTTCTTGTTCTACCTCTTCCTCTTGTCCCTTTTTTCTCTCTCTTCGTCAATATTTTTTTCCTCCTGCCCCCACCGTGCATTTCGCGTTGCAATAGCTACCGACAACTCGCGAAACGAGTTCCAAGCTGACCCGTTCTTTCGATTTTTGTTGCAGGTGAAAATCTGGTTCCAGAACAGAAGAAGTAAGTACAAGAAGATGATGAAGGCGGCGCAGCAGGGCGGAGGTGGAGGCGGAGGACAACACGGCAGCCTTCTAGCCGGTGGAACCGCTCTACCTGGAGGACCATCCCCTCAACCGGGCCAGCCCGGAAGTCTCATGCAAGGAGGTTCGCTATCTTTCTTATTTTCCTAGATGTAAATTGCTGGCTCCACCTCCGGCTGACTTTTAGCGCAACGTAATACCATGGCTCGGCTACCTGACCAACTAACTTGAATTTCTATGATCAATCTCAATCCTCATCCTCTTAATCCTCTTCATCCCCTTAATTGTGTCACTACGGTAAAACATCGAGATGAAACGTAAATCCTGATGCAAGGGTTGCCAATATTATACCAGACATTGACTTCGGTGAACGTAAAATCGCGGAGAATTGAAGACCTTGCCTTGTTAATTTATGAACGGTGTACATCAAACGATAAATCGACATTTTGTTGAAAATAATGAGCCATCAAGTTGCATCGCTATTAGAAAAACGTGAATTCGTTGATCTTTTCTCTAATCGTCCGCTGGAGCTGCTTTGCTAAATAGTAAACGCTGAGCGTTTAATGCGAATTACAAAGTTAAATGATATTCCCACGTTGAAAGGTTAATTCGATTCTAATATCTGTTATCATTTCTATTTCAGTATCTGCTGTGCAGATACTTTCTTGTCGAACGCAACAATGTTTCTCGAATAATATAGTCTTATAATTAGACCACGGATTTCACGCATTTATGACAAGATCTTTAATCTAAAATAGTGAAAGGATTAAAACAATCTATTCATTTTGAATAAAGATTGTCTAATTATTAATGAGTTTGACCATCCACATTTTGTTTAAAATTCCGGGACGATCCGCCGGAGGCGGGCCGCAGCACAGGAGCGAAATATTAGCATAACTCAATCTTAGGAATAATAAGAAGCTTCCATTGGCGACACGGGCTACCAGAAAACGCGCGCGGCGGTCCGACCAGGTTCGCAAGCTTATAATTACGGCGTATCGGCGAGATCAATGGGACGTCGGACACGCTTCCGATACGGTTTAAATCACGTTGAAAATATTCAACGTGCCAGTCGATACAGTGTTCGATTCCAACGAATTTCACGCGACTTCGAGAGTACAATGGGCTAAAAGCTTTCGATAGTGAGCGAGAGAGGCACTCTGTTATCTCTAGCGACAGGAGCGAAACCGACGAATCCAGTCGGAAGATATAAATCAATTAAGCAAATCGAATCGTAACGCCATCGGCGCAGAACCGTTCGACAACCTTGTCGATCCACATCTCTTGACTCACTTTATGATACGACTGGTTGCGTCGGTGCGTGTAACCAGTCATCGACGCGTGGCGGGCACCGAGTGCTTCCTTGTCACAGCCACTGCTGAAACATATTTAAAACGAGAACCGGAATGTCTTTGAAAAATGCCCGAACCCATTTATGCTTCATTGAAGAAACAACCTCTCGAGGAAATGCGAAAACCTATAGCCGAACGCATTTCCTCGAGTATCAGAGCCTTCTGAAGGCGCGTGTACCGAGCACGAGAAGTGACAGGTTCATCAAAATATTGTATAAATTAATTTGCGCCACTTAGGCGATTACATATTCATCGATTTAAAATTCCTTCTATACATTTTTTTCATAAAATCCGCAGACTAATTATACCTAGGGCTGTTACTTTTCCGAAGCTTCGAAGTGCCTGAAATTTCAATGTCACGATTTTTGATAAATAAAGATATTGACACAAAAATTAGATTTAAAAAAAGAAACTCCGTTTTTTTCAATCTTCTAATAATTTACAATATTACGGAGATTCGAAATTCGAAACTTCGATTCCCATCGCCTTCGAAGGAAAGTAACAGCCGTAGTTATACCATTACTTCGGTTCCTCGTAACTGTATCAATCGGAATACATATGAAAGTTTATCTTTTAAAAATATTTTCAGTTTCTGGTAAGAACACTGAGAAAGGTTTGATTAATCAAAAGGGTTCTCGGTCTGGTTGCAGGAGGCGGAAGTTCGGTGTCGGGAAGTCCGACGACGGGCTACCTCGGCGGCATGGGCGGCGGTGCAGGGGGTCACACCCCCGGCAGTTCGAGTCCCGGAAGCGAGATGTCGCCCCAGCACAACGAGAGCCCACCCGCACCCTCCTGGCCGGGTGAGATGAAGCACCATCCGCATCCGCACGCGCCACCACACACCCACCACCACCCCCACACGCCTGGACACCATCCGCCGCCGCCACCACCACCGCCGCATCACGCAGGGTACATGCCACAGTACTCCTGGTACCAGGCGGATCCCAATCCTGGACTACTCACGTAAGTACTGGACCTCAGTTCTCATTAATTGGAACCATGATCCACCCTTTACAATTTATTAACATATTATCGATGTAGGAAGATCTGAGGATACATTGTCAAAACCAAAAATATTATAGGAACAATGTGACAATCCTTAGAACCACTGTCTCTAACCTCTTTAGCTAGCTCTGACCAGCTAACATATTATAAAAAACGAAGAAAATCCCAGGGAAAGTGTTGCAACCCCTAGCGATACCTTCATCCCTTGTAGCAAATCCACATCAATTAATACACCATGAAAATCCAGTAAAATTGAAGGACCATCGTTTCAACCCCTAGAGACACCTTCTTCATCTCTTAAAGTTAGACCTAACCAGTTAATACATTGTGAAAATCAAAAATATTGTAGGAACAATGTGACACCCCCTAGAGTCACTGTCTCTAACCTCTTCAGCTAGCTCTGATCATCTAATATATCATGAAAAACCAAGAAAATCCCAGAGACATCCTCTTCACATCCTTTGACGAGCCTCGATCAATTCCTACATCGTGAAAAATCAAGAAAATCATAAAAACAATACTTCCACCTTCAAAGACCTCTTATCCATTGATTTAAGCTTGAAGTTCTAACACCCTGTTCGTTTTGTGATATTGCAGGGTGTGGCCGGCGGTTTAACGAAGATGTCCTTCGAGCAGTGTTCAAGAGGAACCGCTTGTTCTTTGCGCGGGTTCGGCGCCACCGCGCCAGCATCCCCAAAGTGTGAATACGTATAGCACCAGTTGCGATGGGATTCGCGTTCGATGTTAATATTGTTTCCGTTCCGTTGTCCGCGCGGGAGGTTTTGTTTATCCGTGCGCGGCCCTCCCCGTCCGTCGAGAAAAGTGGACAAGGATCCCCGACACCGGTGCACGTCGTGGCGCATTTCCACTAGGGAACTTCTAGTAATTTAGCCTCGCGCGAGCGCACCCCGAAAACCGGAAGGAGGACACTCTCTCCGACGAACAAGCTTCAGTGAGACTAGAATCGTGTTATCGAGTGACCGCAAGAAAAAAGAAAAACTCTTCGTCGAAGATGATCACAAGAGATCTTCGTGGACGTTCGTGAAACGGATCGTCCGATGGACGTCGCCGGAAGTCGCTGTGAACCACATGCCAGCGAACCGTAAGAACCAATGAAAAACCCAGGGTACCTCTTTCGTTAGAAACTCGTCGAGCTCGATGATCGAGTGTACGCGAGGGTAAGCCGGGTAGTCGAAGGATCGATCGATCCGCCGATTATCCCCAGAATTTCTTCGAGATTACACGCTCTCGACACTCGACGTTAAATGTCAGGATAGCGACCGATCTCTGCCTCTCTTTCTCCCTCTCTCTCTCTCTTTCTCTCATTCTCTCCCTCTCTGTCTAGAACAATTATTCTCGCTCGGACAATGGATATCTTCGCCACCTCTCTCGAGGCCGCCGCCGCGATTTCTGCGTCCTCGCGTCACGTTGATCTCCTTACGGTAAATGTCAATCGCCCGGTGACGTTAGATCGGTCGATCCCTTTGCGACAGTTGGCCAACCTGACCCACTTCGTGCTGGATCGAACCACGGTCTTGGAGAACGGAAAGGGTAACGGAAAAGGGGTCTAGGGGGACGGACAGGGATACAAACGGGTGGCAGAAGAGGGGAGCAAAAAGAGAGAGAGGGAGGGAGGCAGGGAACACGTTGCATAAACTCGTTGAGCAGTCGTTCCTCAAGGCGGTTGGAAGTAATGAAACCCTAATGACATTTTCGTGAGTCAAACGATCTCGGCAATCACCGGTGTAATCACTGGTCCCTCCTTTCCGGATGAAGCAACCCGCCGGGGACCTCCTCCGAAAAGGAGCGCAGAGAGAGCGAGAGAGAGAGAGAGAGAGAGAGAACCCGTGCGCGGTTTCGTCGAATACGCGGCGAAAAAATCGCCGGCTCGGACCACGCGTGTCGACAGTACCCGCGTGGTCATTAAATTCATGAGAGAGCCGAATGTCGGGCATAGCCGGGCCTAATTTCCAGTTCTCCCGGACGATCATCACTGATATTAACCCCGTTAAAAAATTGAGCAATTTGAATTCGGCAAGCTCGATCGCGTAAACCTCCGCCGGCCTGCTCCGGGAAAAAAGAGATGCAAGATGAAGTGCGTGACCCTCGCGGCTATCGTCTCTATACGGATCATCTAAATTTCTGGGAAACAAGGATGACTGAAGAGAACAAATTATTTCATTCATGAATCATTCTCCAAATACGGTATCCAATTTTTTTCAATTCTAATATTAAAATCTTCTAGTATTAACACATTATTCATCAGAAGCCTATCAATAAACAGCAGATTTATGCATTTATGACAAATATGAGTAGGCGCAATTTAAAACAGTCGAAACATTAGAAGAATTTCAAAATACTGTTCAATTATTTTCAACCTATGAAACACATTCATCTGACATTTCACTCCAGTTTGCTGCAATTCAGGTAGAAAATGTTTGTTTTGCATGTAGATGCGCTATCTGCCTATTACGATGCTCAATGACCACATTCAATTAGAAGATCTTTTAAAAAATAATCCCAGCAAGAACGACTGAACTGTGTACCTCGTCGGTTCATGATCAAAATCTGAAATCGATCTGCTAAATAGCTGTCAGTGAGTGATGAGAAGTTAAGAGAGAATGAGAAGCTAAGAGGATCGAGAAAGGTTCAACGACACGAAGTTGAATAAGACGCAGCAATTGTCAGGTTTAATTGATGTGCGGCAAAAGTCGGGACTGTAGAGGCATTGGGCTTCTGGTAACGAGTTTCGAAACGATTTTTCTTGGCTGTCCGTCTCGATAGAGCTCACCAACGCGGCGCGGTGCGGCGTTCGCATCACCCGAGGGGATCGAGAAAACGTTTCAGGTTGGCGCGTTGTTTTTACTGTTTTCCGTCGGCCATGCTGGCCAACCTTTGCCATCTTGCATCTCTCGCGAGCAATAGCTAGCTTTCAAAGAGCCACGGAACCACGAAACCGCAAAAAAAGACGGTTGTGGTTTGCGACCACGGGAAACTGGGAGGGTCGGTGAGCCCCACCGCTGACCCAAATCCTCTGGCGTGTCGGTGCAACAATGGTCGTCTCATGAGAACGCGGTCTCGCACGGTCCCTTTACTTCCTGATTTTGCCTTCTTTTTCGCCTCCGAAGACGCGGCTGTCCAACCAACCAACGAGGATTCGCGAAACTAGCAAACCGAGACCGGAGACCGTTGTTGTTTCTCTTCGAACGAGCCTCAAATTTTCTTATCGATCCGTTTCAACGAAAGCTTGGGAAAAAGATCAATACATGGCAACAGAAAGTTAAGAGACTTAGTTATTCAAAATAGTGGATAAGTTCTCACTATCCGGATATGACTTGAGATCCAGATCCGAATATCCGAAATGAGATATCGGAATATCCGGATAGCAGAAAGCTTAGTGCTTCTATTCCAATGGGGAGTTTAATCCAGATTTCTAGTTATAATGAGTAATCCGAATGCTCGAAGATATCCGGATAGTAAAAGGGGTGTAAGCCGTGTTCTAGTAAAATGATTTTCAACCCTCTCTGAAGCTGAAATGCTTGCGAAACATTGAAAAATTCCACTAGTACACAGCTTACACCCAAAAGCCTCAACAGTGAGAATTGTCTGGAATTTCTGATTGCCAAATTCTTCTTTCGCAAATCCTCGTGGGAAAGGACAGTTTTAAGGCCCGGTGCAGATTAGTCAATTTCCCTGTGGTTTGAAAAGCATATTGGAATCCTCTCTTTTTAATTGTCAGGTTGCGTGATGGATTAACATTTGATGTGCTCGTGAGCTAGGAGTCCATGGAGTACCCTAGTCTATAGCATCGAATGGTAAGATCGTGGAATAAAGCTGATAGGGTGAGGAACAAGTAGCATCCGGCATAGTTCTTTCATTTTAATCTATTCTTTGGGCTGGAGGACTGTAAAACCCACTTGACTCTCTTGTAAGTGCTAGGAATTTCACTGTTTGGTATTTCCTTCGCTGGTATCGATCATCTGAACATTCACAGGGAATGGTTGGTAAGACAGGCAACGACAGCTCGTTTCCATTTTTCGTGCGCCTGTCACCGGCATTGTTTGCTGCCGGACAAACCTGCGGAGGTTACTTCTGTAATTTCTTAAAATCATTTCGCTTCAGAAAATCAGCGACAATTTTATAACACATTATCCACCAGCAATATTTCATAATTTTTTGAAGAATTTTTTACAGCTAGAATGTCAATTTTAATTTCGAATAAAAATTCAGTCTGCTCATAACGAATGAAATCATCTCGAATTTCCTCAGTCCGAACGAACCAGACTGCCAATTTTAATTTCGAATAAAAATTCAGTCTGCTCATAACGAATGAAATCATATAGAATTTCCTCAGTCCGAACCAGACTGCCAATTTTAATTTCGAATAAAAATTCAGTCTGCTCATAACGAATTAAATGATCTAGAATTTCCTCGGTCCGAACTAGACTGCCAATTTTAATTTCGAATAAAGATTCAATCTGCTTACAACGAATGAAATGAACAGGAATTTCCTCAGTACAGCCAGAGAGTGAATAAGTCCATCAAAAATCTGCACGGGGTCTCAAGACGTTAAAAGTAGTCGATCTCGCGGAGACATTAAACGAGAGTACAAACCCAGTGTCGCGTCTGACCGAGTGTAAGTTTATGATGAAGTTGCGATAAACGATGAGTGCAGTCAGATGTCATACATCCTTGATACACGAAGCATCAAGCAGAGCAAGAATTATTAGCCGATCAACTTATCGCAGCTCCAGCAAAGAGAGGACGAGAGAGAAAAGAGAGAAAGAAAGAGCAAAAGAGAGAGAGAGAGAGAGAGAGAGAGAGAAATGAATCGTGCGACAGCTGCGTCGAAAATCGATGTCGTTCGCACGGCGTCAATCAAAATTCCTCGGCGTTGATTCCCTCTCGTCGGATGCGGTATAGCGAGCTTGCGGGGAACGCGTCTCAGCCGGACGACGACGACAATGATTCCTCCGTGTATACTAATAAGTGCCGTTAGATCCGACCGCAAAGCTACGAGGCGCGGAACATGCCTCGCGAAAAAACGCGGACAGAAAGACGACGCGAAAAAGAGACAGCGAGCGAGAGCGAGTGAGAGAGAGAGAGAGAGAAAGAGCATGCTAGAGATAGAGAGACGGGTTCTTGCGTTTAGATTCGGTGCAATAAAGAGGCGTGTGCGTGTGTAATTTAAGACGAAGCTCCCTCAGTTCCTAAATTGCGCGTGGAGAGCGAGTAAATTGCGAGAACGGCGTGAAACGAATGGAAGCCGGCACGCGGAGAGTGTGTTTGCGGTTTCTGCTCGCGCCGGGCACCGTTACCATTTCCCGTGGACACTTTTACCTCGCGGACTCTAGCGAATCGATCGGGGAACGACTCGCGAAAATGATGGAGGCTCGACTCGCCGGCAGAAACGCCGGAAGATTTTCTCGAGGACGGAAACCGTCGTGAAAATTCGATTTTCCGACGACGGCGTTGCGTTTTCGTCGAAACTTATCGGTCGCAAACGGGACGATTCTCTCGAAGACGGAAGTCGATCGACAACGAGAACTCGATTCTTTTCCAAGTGTTGTCGAACTCACGTCCGAAACTTTCGCGTTACGCGGACGCTGTCGCCGCGGACTTCACGCGAGGCATAGAGTCGACACGTACCACATGTACACACAGAGACACAGACACACCGACAAGCGAATAGACAGGGAAGATTATAAGAAAAAATTGAAAAAAATTGACAGAGTCCGTAGAAAGTTATTAGCGTTACTAGCCTCGGCGCAAGCCGCGGGGATCGATCCAGACAATGTGGACAACCGCGATCGATCCCCGATTCCGTGTAAATATTGCACCGGGGCCCCTCCCCCAAACCCCCCCTCTCAAAGCCCCCATTCTAGCATGTAAGTCATAAATGAAACAAATCTGTGTAAAATACGATATTGTGATAAGAGTGTAAAGAAAACTGTTCGAGCGAGAGAAAGAGAAAGAGGGAGAGAGAGAAAGCGCGCGCGCGAGAGAGAGAGAAGCCAGAAATCGTCTATATACATATAGGTTAACAACACGGCAGACCCCAATTTATCAATTTTATCGAGTACCCTTGTACGAATATAGATATTATGGACTAAGATACCTTAATTATGATTACTATTGTATAAAATATGAATAATAACTAATTAATTCAATTTACACGGCGAGACCATCTCATTCCACCCTTCCCTAAACAGTCCTCAAACTTTCAGGTGGCTCACTCACGGATTCGAAAACGTATAATTTCCGTAATTATGAAATTAATTTCATAAAAGAAAATTTTTGCAACTTATCATTCTTTAAATAATCAGGCGGCTCGGGGAACGGTTTCTCTCACGCAAGAATACTTTTTCACAAGCTCCGGGGCAAAATTTTGCAACAGACTGGTATCGGTTGTAGAAATTCTGATGTTCTTGTACAAAAGAAAATGTCTACTTGCGAACAGTGAAACTGTCGGACTGTGAATTTTTCGAACATATGTGCAACATCGTAGCCTAACCGGGAAAGAACGTTACCTGTAAAGAAAATTTTCATTGGCGAACCGAGCGAAACTGTCATCGTTGTGAAACACGGAGACCAAAGAAGCGGATGAGCTCTTTTGAGTTTGATACCGGTCCTCGATGCTACCGGGAGGTGCAACATAAACGCATGTCGTCGACGTGTTCCACGAATCGGCGTGTTTCCGAAGCGAGCCGGTCAATTATTCAATCATTTGAGAGGAACGTCCACCGAACGGACTCGCCAGTATCCTGATGGTAGGTTCGAGTTCCTTTTTTTTTCCTTTTCTCTTTGTTCACCGGCGGCGGACACCACCTGCCGTTCTAGAGCCGGCGCGTACGCATGCTCTACTTTTATGGATAACTGTACTCCTATCTCGCTTCAAGCGAAGCCACCGACTATCCCACGTCTTGCTGGATGTCTACCTGGTGTCTTGGAAAAGCCATGGCTGCGCGGGAAAACTCGGGGAAAACTTCACGACGTCGTTTAACGCTATATTACTTTCTATATTCTAATGTGCGGCTCCATCTTTCAATGTTGAACGATGTACGAAAAGTATGCGAATTAACTCGTGACCTCGTCTTTATACATTTTTTGTTCGTTTATAAACAATTCTCATCATTTTTTATACAATTGCACCATTTTATAGGTGACCGATCAATCCAATAAAAAGAATAATACATTCGTAAACAATTTAAACAAGTGTGTGCATCGGAAAAATTTCTGAGATCCGATTAAAAATTATTTTTCTAAAAAGTACAGGTCTCCCTCGTTGAATGTTCAGTATTTTCTAGAACCTATGTCCATGGAAAGTTCATTAAAGGAGCAGGGAATTAATCTGGGCACTTCTGATATAGGAAACAATTAGTTTCAATGAAAGTACAGGTCTCCCTCGTTGAATGTTCAGTATTTTCTAGAACCTATGTTCATGGAAAGTTCATTAAAGGAGCAGGGAATTATTCTAACATAGCAGACGATTAGTTTCAATGAAAGTACAGGTCTCCCTCGTTCCTTGTATCTACTCGTGATAGTGACAAATCAATTTTGTAACGTACAAATAAAATAAGACTGTAAGAAGAAGACTTGTGAAGCTTTTATGATCAGATTATCATCGAACTGTTTCTGCCACAAATATTAAAATGGGTGGAGGGGATCGTTTTGGACAAGTGTCGAGGCAAGACGTTTATCATCATAGAGACGTTTCTTAATCTGCACAGACATCAACGGAGAATTGCAGTCCGGCAATTCTGCCAAGTCAATAAAATTCATCTCGAAAGGATCTTCCACATCGATTCGAGTTCGAAATGGAGTGCCGGTGGCTCGGCTAATTCGACGACGGATCGTCATGCGCGCGGATTGGCTCCGCATTAGGATCTACTTTAGTCGTAATAACCGTGACGCTGGTTAATAAGGCGATTATCTATCAGCTCGATTAAATCGTTCGTTTATCCGGATATTGATTTTTCGCGAGACAAAGGCCACTCGTCCCGACAAAAGCCGGCCATGTTGATCGTGCGCTCCGTCGTTCGCTACGCGCGACTACGCTTGCTCGTCCGTGCGGGACCATCGCATCGCATCGCATCGGTAGAACCAGAGGCAGAAAAAGGTGCACCGATGCACCGATGAATGCAGCGTGCGCGCCTCGGCCGCGGTTTCCAAACGTAAACTTATACTCGGTGGAAGGGAAATAAAAAAGGGGAAGGGGAGCAAACGCCGGTAGCTACGGGGCTCTGAAAGAGAGAGAGAGAGAGAAGAGAGGAGAGAGACCACCGTGGCACGACAATGCAGCGGCATGAAGTCTCACAAGACGCACGGGAAACCTCCTTGCAATGGGGGACAAAAACTTATAATGGACACAATGGTCGAATGGATCTCGGGCTGCAAGGCGCCGGTATTCGTTCCCTGCCTTAGAAAAGATTCTGTCGAGTGGGATGTTTGCTGGTTTTCCTTTTCCTCGGAGCATGCCTCTATCCGAACGTTGTTGCATCAACCACGTTTAGAAACTCGTGCGCGCCGCTGCTACGCGACTGGTCAAGATCTCTTATCCTCGAGTAATGAAGTGCAACCACTGTTCCGCGGATTTATCGTCACTGTTTAGTCCTTCTTAGCTGGCCGGAATACACTCGGGACTGTCAACAGCAAATAAAACGTCGCTGGCTCTCACTCAATAATCCCACATGCGCTAACTCAATTGTGAAACGCGGGGGGAGAAGATTGATGATGCGAAAATCATTCTGTGCCGAGACTGAATTTATCAACAATTCATTGCAGGTCCGAAGGTAAATTCCTAAATGACTGTATAATGTAGTGTTCAGAATGTAAGCAGTATAAATTAGAAAGACAAACATGCAGGAATAAATAAACTAGGATTCGAAGGAATAAAACGATTAAATAATGTAATGCCGAGAACAAAACTAAAAGAAAGGCGTATGTTAAAAATTTTTTGCTTCTGGCAGTCAACAACGGCACTCGGGATTCTATATCATAGAAAGTTACACTAGCTTTCATAGAGCAACGAATCCTTTTTATCTCTTACTTTACTAAACACATATTCAACTAATAATGACAGAAAAACTCGAAAGGAGTCCCAACTCCAAGAAAAATATAAATGAGAAATTAATTTTGCAAATTTAAAATTATTCCAACCCGCATATCACTGTGCTGGAATGCCAGTGTAAAATGTAGTCGATTTTATCAGTGGCGCGCATTAAGGTGTTTTGCACGCTACGATTAAACTATCAGTTCGCATTAAATTGAAGAGGCACAAGACTCTCGAACGTATTCAACTGAAGCCAATATTAATTCGCAAGTTTCTTGCACCTCCGAAAGCAAATTGCAAGCGAACACAGAATAAAAATATCGAAAAATTCCCTCGCGATTAGCGCACACAGGGTAGATCGGACTGAGCCAGCACGATCAAGTCTAGCGAGTCTACGATGCGTCGCGTGTATGCCACATTATGCAAAGGACTTCAACAGCCGGTATCTGGCGTTCGATCTTTTCGCAGCGTCTCCTCGAAACGATCAACGGGTCTCTAAGCAACCAGCGACGCGTTATTGAGGTGTCGATCGTGCAACAACAAACGAGCTACAGTTAAAACTGCAACACTAGCGACGCGCAACAAACCGCAAACACTTGCGGATAAAGATACAAGAAAAAAGTGATTAATTAGCATGGGTTTTATCTGTCATCGAACTTCATTACGCCACTGAAAAAGAATGTAGGATCGTTGATCATTAACCGCCGCTTCCGTCTAATCAAATCCGTGTCAGATCGTGTTCCAGACAAATCTCCGGGCCTCGTATAAAGCCTCGTTTAATTCAAGTTCCCTCAACATCCCCTATTCTATTAACCATTCCTGGCCCCTCTCTCCCTGGCACCGTCGCCCTTCTGCAACCTCCCACTTTCTCTCTCGTTCTTTCTCTCTGCATTCTTCCCTCTCTATCTTTTTCCTTCTCGCTCCACCTCGCCTCTTTAATTGCGCTCCCGAAGATGAGATCCGAATCTACGCGCGGAGAACAAACAGGAGGCGAGCAGAAAATTAAACTATTAAAGTGCTCGAGAAACTTAAGTATCGCGAGCCACGATCATCTTTTAGCCGGGGCCCCGAACCACAGGCGAGGAGAAGAACGCGCGGACTTCGTGTAGTTTCCCGTTTATCGGGGCCGCTGATCGTGCCACGACCCGGCCACGGGGTTGCTCGACTTCAACCAATTACCATTTAACCCACATCGGTCCTGACGGCCGCAAACCAAATTTTGTGGCTTTCTACGGTATCCTAGATACAGTGACTTCCACTAATATTCGGACACTCTTAAAAAGACGATGACCTTTTTAATATTGCACTATACGATCTGAACTTTTTTGGGAAGCTGGAGCAATTAGTTTGCTGCAGGATGTGAAAAGAAATTTGTTCAGAAATTGCAATTGATCGGAATTGTAGCATATATTGAAAATTTAAAAAATACGTTTTGTAGATCTGTGTTAATTATATGCATTGTGAAAGTTTCATCGAAATCGGTCGATGCGGAAAAATGCGACAGGCATTGAAAGATGCAAGAATCCTTAGATTTACTGCAGTTACAGGCCGAAAATCGTGAAAATCTGCAATTTTTACCATCTCGTCCGATTTTTACGAAATTTTTAGAATATGTTTAATTCACACAGATCTACAAAACGTATTTTTTAAATTTTCAGTATAGGCCCACATAAAAAATTTGTAAAATGCAAGCATAGTATTTTTTCTAGAATTCCGATCTATTGCAATTTTTGAAAAAATTTCTTTTCACATCCTGTAGCAAACTAATTGCTCTAACTTCCCAAAAAAGTTCAAATGGTATAGTACAATATTAAAAAAGTTATCGTCTTTTTTAGAGCGCCCGAATATTAATTCTGGCCACTGTATGATTTTTTCATTTTATGGATATGAAATTGATATCGTATATAATAATAATTACTTATTAAATAGAATAGTTATTATTATATAATAATAATTACTTATTAAATAGAAACAAATTTAAGCTCATTCTCCCATATATTTATTCCACTAATTCCCAAAAAAGTTCATTCGATTGTATAGTACAATATTAAAAAAGTTATCGTCTTTTTGAGAGTGTCCGAATATTAGTGGGAATCACTGTACACTGGCGTTACACCATTTCACTGCCCACTCCATCGCTTTCCAATTATTCTTTTGATCCAGAGTCCTCTTTCCAAACTTTTCCATGTTTCAATACTACTAAATTTACTACTAAATTTCGTAGCTTTCTATCTATCCTAGATACACAAAAAATGGTTGTTTCAATCCTCTTCCGAAAGTCTCCATTGATTGTTACGCCTAGGAAAAGAGTATTTTCGAAAAAGAAAATCTCTACGAGCTTTTAGCCTTCGATAACGTTGTTTTTATGGCACCGCGATTTTAATACAAAGAAGATCGTGATATCTATACATATGATCCTACTTATTTAAGAATTTTTCAAGACCATCGAGAAGACGCAAGAGCCGAAAAAAATTTCGAGAGGAAGGGTATGGATCTATAAGGAAAATAAAAATTGCCTGCATCGATTGCAAGAAATTGAAACTAAATCGAATGTTATTTCTTCCTTTAATGATTACAACACTAAACCTACCACCACCGGTCAAAATGAACGGCTCCAGATTTATTATGTTACAATTATTGAAATAATAAAAATGATTTTATAAGAATTGATTGTATAAATATCTTTAGTACAGCACGTACTGTAATAGGAACCGCACAAAGTCTAAATGAAATCAATCTTGTCATTTTTATAAGGGAACATGTACCAGCTACTTTTAAGAATCGGTAGGTTTAGTGTTAATAGAGGAGAAATCATATATTAACATCTTCAATATTTAAAATTTTCCAACAATTTTGAATTTTTCTATAAATGCATAAAGATCCGCAGTCTAGTAATTAGCAACGATTAACAGTTAACACGACCGGTATAAAAGAGAAATATGGGCGCCTCGTGGCAGCACGGTCGTATTCATGAATTCATAGACGAGAACACGCTGAGTAGAACAGGAAAGGGAATTAGTATCGCGCAGGGGTCAGGAAGACCGAGGCTCGGCCTCGTAAGACGTCGGACGATATCGAATAAACAAACGAACGAGTGGGAGGCGGAGGAAGTGGCGGATATTAAGGTCTTCGTGACGGAACTTGCCTCGTATTATAGCGAACTAAGTGAGGAGGTCTCCTCGTCTGGTCGAACTAATTCTATTATTCCGTCCCTTCCTTCCACCACCATAGACGACATCTCTTCTTGAGGATCATCGTTAGACGGGGACTCTAACTCTTTCGGTCGCTAGATGTCTTTGGGACGACACAGTTCCGTGACGTACGGTGACAAGTGGATGATAAATGTGTCCTTCGGTTCAATCGTCGCCCTGGAACCGACCGAAGGGACTGGAAATTGCGTTGTCCACTCGAGAAATTCGGGACGGTCGCGCACTGCGCATGAGCGGGAGTCACGTGGCTTGGGGAGGAGCGTAGACTAGACACGTGGTGCTGCGCTATTGGCTGTCGACGCTTTCGAGGATTTTCGGTGCACAGATATTTCTATTTGCTTTCTTTAATAAGCTAGGGATTTTTGTTACTGAAAAATTTACTGAAATCCTTTATTGTGAACCAATAAGAATGCGTTAATTAATTCCTTTCAGTAAAAGCTATTTCGATTCTAAACCTTGGAAATTTTCGGTACTGATTCGTGGACAGCAACGAATCCTTTCGGTCAGGTTCGAGTTCGACGATCCTGGGGCGGCGAGATCGAAAACGAGGGAGAAAGGGAGGACGCGATGGCAGGCAGAAAAAGAGGAAAAGTTAGGGGAGGAAAAGTTAGATGGAAGAAGCAAGAGGTGGTCAGGTTGGGGTGCCAATTTGCGATTCCACGCAGCAAGAAGGGCGTGGCGGTCTCGCGCATGGGGTGGCTCGCTCGTTTGCGCGACATTGTCGGGCAACCCTAACCTTCTGGCCGCCCCTGCCATCTTTCTCTCAACGACCCTCGCGCGTTAATCCCGTAATTCTCTTATGTGGATGAAAACCAATGAATTCGTCCTTGAAGACCGGGAGAAAACGACGTTTAGGGTCGGTTGCCGGTTGCTTTTGCGATTGTAGGTATTAAAGTGAACCTGATTGGCCTGGCGGAGGTGGTAAAAGGACGGGGAGAGGTCTTGCCGAACCTTGCGGCTCCCCGAAGGCGAAAATATTGATATTCTACTTCACATGATCCCTAAAATAATAATCTTTACAGAAGCGTTTAAGAAAAATTGCAGAAGGGATGATTTTCAATCGCGTTTGATAGGTATTGACAGGACAACAAGATCAGACAAAATTTATCTACTTAGTTAAACAATATAAAAAAATTTAAAGAAAGAAAGAAAGCAATTTCTAAAATTTTTATTTTTCTTAAAGAAAAATGTAATCACCACCATTTCTATGGTGGTGAACTACTTTAGCAAGAATTATCACCTAACTGTAAAAAATAATAAATTGTCATAAGAATGTGAACTCTATTTTTAATCATACCTCAAGTATGTTAGAAGCAATTTTGAACGTTTTTTACACAAAGCAGTCTCAAAAGCACACAGGCTCTTGCGGCTAGGACGAAAACAAGTCTTTCAAGCGTAGGCCATAGAAATGCATTTTTTTATGATTCACCCCCGGTGCACGGCAGTATCGAAACACCCTGTATAATGGCTTAAATGTCGAATTGTCGCAACGCCTTCTGGACATCCAGCTGGCGAACTTGCACGGCGCAGAGGCACAAAGGTCGAAAGGAAACGAACGGAGAACTCCGCCCAGCGGATCGTTTGTCTCACAAGGGTTGAAGCCACGTGGCGGAAAGACGCACACGAGCCGGATGAATTAAGCATTGGGTCTGGGGCCGACTTGGCTCGATCTACCAAGAGACCCAACGTCCCTTGCACTGTATTTTTCAAAACGACGCGCCGCGCATAAAAATTTCAGCGGAACCGTCCGACATTCTACAATGTTCTACTCTTGATGTCTGGGGCGCAAGAAAAAAAACAATGGGAAAAAGTAGATTGGAACAGTGGGAAAAAGTAGATTGGAACAGTGGGTGTAGAATACTTAGTGGCTTTAATATTTAGTAGTCAGTAACTGGTTTAAGGGTGGGTGTAGAATTGTGGAAAGTAGACTAGTTCGGAGGGATGAGGGGCCGTGAGTTTAGCAGACTTGAAATCTTCGGACTGCTGATTCGAAACAGTAGAAAGATTAAAATGTGTATTATTTTCAAATGCTTAAAATTATTAGAGAAAGTATGAAACATGTATCTCTCGAAATAGATACAAACAAATTCGGCCGTGAGATTGAAATGAAATAGATAAACTCGAACGTAAGAAATCGAGCTGGATCTAACAGGAAAAATCGATTATAAATTATCGAGGTGACTTTTATTGGAGAAAATGTAATGAGACTTTGCGGTTTATTAACCATCAAACCGGTTAACAGAGGCTCGCCGCAAAATCAATATTATGATCAGCATTTCCAGAAATCAAGGATTGCCGCGTTGTAAAAAGCACGCTCGTAAAATACGAGAAAAAATTATTATTACGCAAGGAAATCGCCACCGCGTCGCAAAAAAAAAACAGATAAAATAAGAATGATAGACGAATCGGCATAACGCGGCGAGTATATCGGATAAATTGGTTTTTATTGGTCCCCACTGTCCACGGCGACGAGTTATGCGCATGGTGATCATTAAGGTGATTAAGAAATCACGTGCCATTAACGCTCATTAAGGAGAGCCTGGGCTAATCCCGTCGTATCAAAGCCCCGGCCTGCTTATTTCCAGCAAGTACACCATCTAAATAAGCTTTTTCATTTTTCCATCCTCGTAAACCGCTCGCGCTATAAAATCGCCGTCTTTTTCGATCATTTATATCGGGCAAAAATCTATCCTCGAATGTTGGCCTCAACGATGACACTTGTAGATCACCTCGTCGGCCATGCCGTCTCCACAATCTGAAAAACAAAGGAACGCGCAAGTAGTCGTTTCTTTTCTTGTAAATATATTTTGATTAGAATGGAAATGGTATTTATCTCTTTCAGGACAGAGGGAGAGACCGATACATTTCAAGCAAAGTTAATATTTATGTTTCGGACAATTAAGAGCCTCTGTTTGCGCTGATAATATTTATGAAGAGGTGAACGGTCGGCGGAATATTCTTTAATAAATTGCTTATTTATTCACTGTTTAGACATTCCTCCTCTGTTCCATATTCATTAGTATAAGTGCTCACTTGGTAATATATGTCGAAGGGAAATTCGCGAATTCGAAAAAAAAAACAAGAAAATGTTATGCAACTCTTAAGCTGGCAGATAGCGAAGGAGGTCGTGCATAGGAATTTCGAAATATAGAAAGTTCTTTGCATTTACTATTAATAGAGTAATATTGGTGGAATTAGTGGAATAAATATTCCGATTGCGATGAAACTTTCACAGTGCATATAATTGACACAGATCTACAAAACATATTTCTCAAATTTTCAATATAGGCCCACATAACAAAGTTGTAAAATGCAACTTTTAGTATCTTTTCTACAATTCCGATCTATTGCAATTTTTGAAAAAATCTTTTCACATCCTGTAGTAAACTAATTGCTCTAGCTTCCCAAAAAAGTTCAGATCGTATAGTGCAATATTAAAAAAGTTATCATCTTTTTTAGAGCGTCCGAATATTAATTCCGGCCACTGTATATGTATACGAGTTAGAATAGGTCCGACTGCAAAGTGTTAATTTTCTGCAAAGATAATGGTGACCGTAAGCATAACGACGGAGCCATAAGCAACACGTGTAAGTGGTTCAGCGTTCCTTCACGAAGCGAGGGAACGGTAATCGCGGAGGCGCGTTCTCCTGTTCCGTTTCGGGAAAAAGTCAAGTGCGTGGAGCGGATCTGTCGACGTCTTCCTTTCTTCGTGACGTTAAGAAGGGTTAAGGGGATTAGGTCTGGGGGGACGGGCTTCCAGAGGACACGAGTCCTCTCGGTGAAAGAGAAGAAGGACTTGTCGGGGCCTACCTGTCGGGCAAAGCCGCGCAAAAATAAACAGATTTAGTGGAAGGTCTATCCGGACGGTAGTCGTAAAGCCGGGAGAATTTAAAGCCCATTGGACAGCGGGCGCGCGTCCGACCCTCTGACCCATTCTCTCTCTTTCGCTCTCACTATCTCCGTCTATCTCCCTCTTTCTCACTTTTCATCCCAGAGTGGGGTCACCTCGGGAAGCCGGACCAGCCCTGGTGACACTAATCTGACGTTAACGGGCCCGCGGTGATCTTAGATGTTATCGGGCCGCCACTGGCAGCGCCGGGCCCTAAAACGAGGACGAAATTGAAGCCGGTAGATAACGACGGGAACTGCTGGCTGACACTGCCGCCGGACAATTTGCCCGAGGGAACCGATCAATTGAATAAATCGAATTGTACAGATTGACCGAGGTCGATTGGTCGAGCGCTCTGTTTGCTCTTCGTTTCTAAAGTCCAATCCAACTCAAGTTTTTTACTTCGTCGCTGCTAGACGTTCGATGCATTTATTCGTGAGACCGGAGGGATGATTTGTCGTGCTCGCCGTTTTTTATCGGGACCCTCGAACTTATAGTTTTAATGGGATTTAATAACGACGGGGAACGGTCAATCATACGTGTTTACGTTTACATTTGTCTGCTCCGTGGCTACCAGGGACAAACAAATTCGTGAATTATTTTGTCTTCGGGAAATTTTGAAAACTTTCCTGCGGAGTCGATGATAACTCGATTACCCTCCATTACTTTTATTTGTAGCAGGCTTCTCAAGGAAAGTTCTATGTTACTTTTAATTGGGGGGTGCGACTGTTTTCCATGTTTAACATTGGAACCGAGTAATAAGTTCGGTAGGCATTTGTTACAACGAATTTACGAATTTACTGAAGAGACTGAATTTTCATAGCAATGAATTTTGATAAAGAAGAGTGTGCTATTTATTCCTCTAGGTAATAGACTTTAATTTGACTATTAATACTGAAATCATTTCAATCCAGATGTTGTTATCGGGTCCCGATAAAGAAGTAGATTAAGAAATCTATAAATGAAAACAAAATGATGAAAAACGTGTTCCTCGAATCTCAAGAAAGTGCAAATAGTTGGAAAGCGGCGCAGAGTCCGTCGAGCGATCGACGCTGCTTGTAACAGATAAATAAAGATAATTTGTCTATTAGAGCAGCCTTTTTCTAAATAGAGGCGCGTCACGTACGATCGGTATCGTCGTTGCAGTGGTTCTTAATGAAAACAGATGAAATGCCGGGATTTTTCAGTGCGTTCTCGATGCGTTTACCCTCTTAACGAGATACGTCCGAGATAATTAGACGATCCCGGTGTAATAACCTGGCGAATCTCGTTCCCTCTTCTTCGTTATTGACAATCGGCGCGTTCTGCACGTGGGGAATAGTTATCAGTTACCCGGGATTCCGGGGAATCACCTCTTCGTGACCGTGCACTTAAACGCTCGCCATTAGTGTTATAGCGATTGCTGTTATTAGAAGCGACGCTTTAGGAGTATGTATATGGCTGTTGCTTCCTGCGGTTTGCGAACGTACCACGGGCTTTCTACAACGGCTATCCGGATCGATGGAACGTCTCTCGGATTTGTTTGATTTTCGTCTTACGAGGCCGCCTCTCGCACTTATAGCTTTATTACGACTCACCCAGTGATCGTTCCGTACCTCTAAACTGGAAATCTGGCTCATTAATCTGCTTCCCGGCCATTCAGAAACGTTTATTGTTCCGGGAATCGAGGCATTGTTTGCTCTTGACCGAGAACAAGATCCACGGAACCAATCGACTCATTGATCCTCACGTTACGCAAGCGTGATCACCCCGATGATCCTTTCAATCCACTATTCAATAATCTTTGGCGAGTCTTCGGTTTTCGAATTCAATCATAATTTCATTGAATACGTTTGTAAAATGTTCCTATTTTTTAGTGAGATTGTGAAAATATTTTAATAAGAAATTTTCGAATGAATTTCCTTATTAATTACTTGTTAATGTTCCTCTAAAAATATTACAAAGTTTCTCTGAATGTCCATTCTTTGCTCGCTAATATATTAATTTATAGTCCTAAAATGAGAATTAGCGCATACATGTTAAAAAAGTTTTTAACACTAAACCTACCACCACCGGTCGAAACGACTGGTTCCAGATTTCTCATTTTACAATTATTGAAATAATAAAAATGATTTCATAAGGAATGGTACCGTTGGATAGATATCTTTAGTAGAGCACGTATTACAATAGGGGCCGCACAAAGTCTAAATAAAATCAATCTTGTCATTTTTATATGTATAAGGGAACATGTACCAGTTACTTTTAACAGCTCGGTAGTTTTAGTAGTTAGGTTTAGTGTTAAACAATCTACATACAGGGTGCGGCCGAATAACATGTACTAGCGGGCACGAGGTGGTTCCTTATGAAAAAATAAGAACAAAATATGGAATAAAATTTTTTCATTTAAAGCTTAGTTTTCGAGAAAATCGAGTTTGAAAATCCTATTCATACGTATGCTGTTACGGCTAAGTTTTTAAATTTTGTCATTGATAAAATAAAATGTTGTTCGTTAAAAGTCTTCTGTGTATTTTTTCTTGAACTCCGTAACTTTTAAATGCTGGGTAGACATTGTTTATAAACACGATACGCGTTATACGATGCTCGACGAACCGTAACTTAGCCGTAACAGCATATGTACGAATAGGATTTTCAAACTAGATTTTCTCGAAAACTAAGCTTTAAATGAAAAAATTTTATTCCATATTTTGTTCTTATTTTTTCATAAGGAACCACCTCGTGCCTGCTAGTACATGTTATTCGGTCGCACCCTGTATACATTTTCGTTGGCTACCTAAGGGTTAAGTCTCCAAACACTGGCTTTAGTCCGCGTTGAATAAACGTGTTTGTAAATTTTTGATCCCGGAAGACGTTCAATATAAAGCGAGATCACTTTCTTCGAAGTGTCAAGGTATAAATGAAACATACTTTGATGGTTTGAAGAGTACACAAATGACGTTACCCTAGGATCCTTCGAATTACAGTCTAAAAACGTTAGAAGGACACTTTTGTGCACAACGACGAAGCCTGCTCGAGAGTAGCGGCGTCCACCTGTCTACGGGGGTTGAAAAACAATTTGAGTATTTCGGTTGGTTTGCCACGCGAGCAAGAAGAGAGAGAGAGTGAGAGAGAGAGAGAGAGAAATAATAGCCGCTTAAAGGATGAGAGAGCCAGGCCTGGCCGTTGCAGCAGGCGCGACTCCATGGTCAGGTATAAGCCGATGGGATTCTGGGATTCATTAGTGTAATTAACGGGCCCTCATTAAGCGTATTATGGAATGAACAGGCCGGCATTCTTGCTAGCGAGCCTCCGCATCGGATAGCTTTCTTCAAACGGAACCACACGTCAATTACATTCGAGTCGCGTGCTGCGCTCTGGCTCCGCTGTGTGTGCGTTCCGTTTGTCTTTCACCACCGTCAGGACCCACCTTTATCAGGGGAAAGAGTGGTTCACGCACTGTTTTGCGGTAATTAACCCTTTCGGCCCGAAATTCATTGCGACGACATGCTCCTAATTAATTTCCGTTCTTAATTACTTCAGGTGAACCTTCAACCCTACGCCGGATTGCTCAACAATCCAATTACGATCGAAACTACCCTGCGCGAAAGAAATATGTACGTGGAGATGCACCCTCTTCAGAATTTTCAGCAGAAATTGTTTACATCGTGGTACCAGTGAACAGAACTGTTTCATCCCTTAAATGATGTCTTAGAAACATCATTCTCAGTCATGGCTTCCGGATGGCAAACTGCACTATTTTTAACTTTCCATCGTAAACTAACGTATTTAAAAAAAACATTAAACATCCATAACCTGGAGCTAATCGTGAAGTTTACAACCTCATTTCACTACGAATGGATTGGTGGAGAACTTGGATATGAAATTGTTATAATACCTCATGCAATACTTAAATGCATATTGATTACATACTAACATATTTAATCATGTAAACAATATTGTGAATAATGGTACAGCAATTTTCAGTGGAGACTCTAAATTCTCCTAAAATTCCCTAAAATCAGCTAAAGGGGCCCATTCACGATCAAGCATATTGCGCAACATGATTGATCGTTAGACTGCGGATTTTATGCAATTATGACAAAAATGAGTAGGTGTATTATGAAACAGTAAAAACCTTAGAAGAATTTATAAATGCTCTCATGTTATTTTCAACCTATTAACTCAAGTTTGTTGTAATTCAGGTAGAAAATTTTTATTTTGCATAAGGATCCGCTGTCTATTGATCGTGAATGATAGTGATTGACTAATTAATACAATATGGATTTGCTGCACAATAATTGTTGCGCAATATGCTTGATCGTGAATGGACCCCTTTACGTATACATATGTATGTAACCCGTGGCAGAAAGTTTCCGAAGACCCTTTTAATTCCCCATCAGTTTTAACTCCATAAAATAATATTTTATACTTCTAAAACATTAATGTTTTCTGTAAAATCCGTATCAATGTCTCCGATCGGAAACTTTCTGCCACGGATTGTACAACTAAATAAGTACAACAAACGCAGTGTCCTGCAACAAAGTGAATTATGAATGCACGATATAAAATAAAAATTTTCCTGACACTGCTTAAATACCTGTAAAAGATGCGATGTACGTACATGCATAGAATCTCGAAGGTCATTTTGACAGAGCGGAATGGATGATCAGGTTTAACAGCGTGACAACAGAGTGGGACCCCTGTATTGAAACGCTGTGCCGCAAATTCCTTTATCGCAGCCAGCTAATGAGTCGTAAGTCGGGTCCCCCTGGCCGGCAAATTCGAAAATAACAGCTATAGCGGGTTGTAAAATAAAACGCGCGATGCGTGCGCCCGACAAAGGTTGAAGGGCGCCGCGCAACAGGGGTTGACGCGTGCCACCCGAGCCCTGAAATCGGAGGCGATGATAGGTTGAAACGGTGATCCGACGTCGTTGTGCCTCCGACTGTTTCGTTATCGGGGCGGCACGAGGGATCCCCCGTTCAACGCCCCTTAATTTTTCATCTTACTTTATTCGAACGTTAAACTCGTTCCCCGAGATACCCATCTATGTGTACATAGCGCACTCGGCGCTCTTATCGGCCTCTTCAACTCAAGCGGGTGCTCGAGAATACAGTTCCTTCACGGCACGAAGTTGAAGCAGCTGAAGATAAAGGTGTCTGAGCCGCACACCTATGGAAACATGTGGCCTCTAGGTACTTCGATTCCAACGTGCCCGCAGTGCATTCTGGGAAAAGTGCCGCATTCCCAAATCGATTTATTTCGCAACATAAAAGAAACTTAAGAAAATAGTACATATTCATTTTTGTGTATTCATTATTAAGTGTTCCTAAAAATCTCTTGTAAATTCGCTGATAAAAATTGTTGGCAGTATGCCAAATTGATGGGAGTATATGGAGCAGTGAAAATAAATTTGAGAGTAGCTAAAGGGTATAGATTAGCCGACACCTCTAGTGCTAAATAGAATTTTAAAAATCAGAGAAACTTAATAAAATGGTACATATTCATTTTTGATATTAAGCCTAAAAATCTGGGAGAAATTGATGGGAGTATATGGAGCAGTGAAAATAAATTTGAGAGTAGCTAAAGGGTATAGATTAGCCGACACCTCTAGTGCTAAATAGAATTTTAAAAATCAGAGAAACTTGATAATTATACTTCATAATTCATTTTTAGTATTAAAATTTTGCAGTTCTATTCACACTAGAACGTACTATTTAATTTTATACAAAATAAAGTGATGTACTGATTCGGTTAATGATCGGCTCATGTGTAGGTTCGTAGTTTAGATTGTACCTACATTGGGTGAGTAAAAGTAGTTTATAAAAGTCTCACAATATTTTAGTTAAATAGGCTTTTGATATAATAGCGAACATTAGCTACAGTAGCCAATAGCACAGCGTGACGTATCAGAGGGGTCACCATAGACCTTCCAATCTGGTCGCATGAATTATGCGTGCGTGTGTGGTCCTGACATTGGTTGGCCGAGCAGTACAAATGCCATATTGTTTCCTGTGGAGTTGTTCACCGTATAATTTAGGTTACATTCCCAAGCAATGAATTTAAAAAGCCAGTCCCAAATGATTGATCCTCTACCATCACAATATGAAATCAAACTTTAGTTACTATAAATTTAGTTAGAGAAATATAGAAATAAATTCAAGTATACAAATACAAATACCAGATAGATTCCAAATAGAATTGATTAAATACAAATATTATTTATTTCGTCTAAATCGAAATAGGGGTTTAAACATCAACTTAACAAAAGCTAAACCGATCTAAACCTGAACCTACCCCAAACAGGGGGAAGCAGTGCCAGCCACGTCGAATCGTGCCAAAGAAATGCGACGAACGTTTTATTCGCCTGTGGAGAGAAATTTCTGTCTCGAGCGGGTCCGCTAGGCGTGTCATCGGAGGGGGTGAGGAGGGGGTATCGGAATATTTTATAAATTAACGTGAATGCGATCGACGATATCCGGTTACACCGGAAGCACCCGGTACACACGGTCGACTTACTGCCAGGGGGTTGCGACTGTGAGCCAAAGGGGAGAAAAAAAAAAGTTTCGGGGGGCGAGCGCCGATTCCTCCCACATTGTAAAGTGCCCCCAACACCGGTCGGCTTTTTCATCGCGAGCTTTTTTCTTTTCTTTCACTTTTTTACCCTCCTTTCTGCCGCGACCCGATCGCGATTGTGTCCGAGACACCGGGGGCGTGAACTCGCCGATGCCGGCACTGGCCTCGAGGCGGTTTTCGCATGAGGACCGTTGGGACCCGCGAACTATACAGCTGGCGACGCGCTCAAGATTCGCAGGAGAGACCTTTATCAAATAAAATAACAAAATATGTCAGAAATGCTCGTTTCCTTTTTCCATATCTAAATTAACGCGCAATAAAAAACAGTGAATGTGTATACATTCCACAAAATTAACCCCTTGTCGTGCATTATCATTAAACTGCGGATTTTATGCATTTATGACAAAAATAGGGACGCACAATTTAAAGCAGTGGTCATGTCAAAAATATTTAAGGACATCAATGTGTTACTTTCAAATAGGATAATTAAAAGAAGAATACAGTTTAAAGGCAAGGAGTACTTTCAGTATTATGTTGGGAACGTCGTTGTAGATCAGATCATTATCATTTTGCAGCATCCCCTTCACGCCTACATATAATAAATGATTCCAAATGTAACTGCAGCAATGAGGTTCAAGATCTTAACTATATCATTTGGCAATGGGCCTTGTTTGGATCACAAAGAGTCGATCTTATGAAAAGATTAAGCAAGCTCAATTTGTTCCCATCCTTAAATATCAGATCGTTGCTTTATAAATCGAATATTCAGACATGTCATCTTCTTTTAAATTTTTTCAAGCAATGTAATTTAAAGATTTAAAGTTACATATGTACTTAATGCGTTATATTCTGCTGTACCTACACTGCTAATGTATAACTGTAAGATGTCATATCAACCAAATGTATATCAGACCTTATGTTAACCCTAATTTATAAACCCCTATGGGGAGGTCCACTTAAGCTCTCAATTAAAAAAAAAGAAGAATACAATTTATTTGCACATTCATTTTGCATAAAAATCCGCAGTCTAATTATTATCAGTAGACTGCGGATCTTTATGCATTTATAGTAAAATTGAATAGATGAAATTTAAAATTGTTGAAAAATTTTTTAAATTGAAGAGATGTCAATATATGATTTCTCCTCCATTAAAATCATTAAGAGAAGAAATAACATTGGATTTGGTTTCTATATCCTGCGATCGATGCAGACAATTTTTATTTTGCATAAAGATCCGCAGTCTAATTATCAGCTGATTAAAACATTTTGCTCTAGCTAGACAGAAAAGTCGTTGGTCCATTTCCAAAAAGTTATTCCTGAAGTGTGTGCCATCAATTATTGCATTAAACAGTAGACAAAATGCAAATGACGAGGACTGCATTTTGAATCCCTGAATCGAAGAAGCCGCCAAAGTTCCCGAGGCCGTTGCAGTAGCATTCCAGCGATGGTGGCTCGATTCCGTTGAGGAGTATGATGCACGCACGGAGGCTATCGTGAAGAGACAATGGCCGAATGGCGGATTGCGTGGCCGGCACGAAAAGCCCTGTGGCAGCCTTGATAGACCTCGTGAGTTTGTTCGCCAACGTGGGATAAAGGTGAGATAGTCGTGCCGGGAGCGGATGCACGAATTCCTCCCCTGCCGTTCCCGTCTGTTCCCTTATCCGTCGACACGAAAAATGCTCGCGAAATTCTTGGTGCGCACGTGTCCACGGCGAACAGAACTCGATCGGCGGCGTTAAGTAACCGAGCGTCCTTGTAGTCGATGGGTTTCGCGGGAAAATATCCGCTCGTTCCCGGGAAAACCGTCTCCGTGATTTCATCTCTGTTACGCAACCATCGAGGAACGTTCCTCATTTTTCCCTCTCTCTCTCTCCCTCTCTCTCCCGCCGTCTTTTCGCTGGTCGGAAGCGTGTACGAGCGTTTGTGTGCTAATGCGATTACCCGTGGGGCACCATTATAATTGATTCCTTACTGTATCGGGCAGGGACTAAAGGACAAACCCGGCTGACAATGATGGATTAGAATTCCAGGACTAATGAAGTAATTACTTCGATTCCGCGAGAGCTTCCCGGAGATATAAATTATCGGTGATTGATACTTTCGACGTGTTTACAGCCAATAGACCCCGCTGCCCCTCCCCCGTCCATGGGGCCCCGTTGTCGCGACATTGTTCCACGCGGTGAAATATCCTACGAGTAAAAAAGTAATTATAACTCTTTGTGGGTTCAAGATACCTTGTTGAAACTTGTTGGAAAAATTCTTCGATACTCATGTGCCAAAGCTGTGTCGACATTCTCGACGTAACTGTCGCCGCTCATTTGTTATAAATTACGTAAGGTGCTCTTTGCAATTTTCTCGTTCTCCAATTTTATAAGGCCATTTCTCGATGGACAAAAATGATTCAAATCACAGTACAATACAGATCTATGTATGTATTTTCACACTTTTCGATTGAATCCTTGCGATTTTATCTTCCGCAATTTATAACAAATTGAAACCAATTTTTACATCAACAATCTGAACATAGCTTTCAGCTAGAAGTGTCAGACAGCAACATCACCAAGTTTCTTTTAGGTATCTTTAACCCCTTGCCCCACGATTTATTTTACGGTTTCAGTGATTAGAACTTTCTTTGTAGTTCGTAATTTCCTAGAGAAGGAGAAAATTTATATCTATTGTATGCCTACATGTTCTCCGATAACTATACATTAACGAAACCAAAACAGAATTTCATCTCGGTTTAAAAGAAATTGATAACATACATATTTATTAGACTCTGTTCAGAATCTTCATCACGAGTCTGACACGATTTTGTAAGGCAAGGGGTTAAGGGAGTAGACTCCTTTTTTCCAGGATTGCAGGGGTGCGGGATTCGAGTTCTCATTTCTCGATCATCGATTGTGTGGCTTCAATGGGGAAGCGGGACAAGGAGCGTTACTGCTCGATCACCCAGTATAATGGCGTGGTGTGACCATCAGTTGCGTGGGTTTGCGTCTTTACAGGCCGCTTCCGACCTTCGTAACAATTAACCGCAATTAAAGTCGTCGCGGCAAAGGCCGTACGCCGGTTGTCTTAATTTCTGAATGAACTTCCTGACAGCCAGTTTTCGATCGATACACACTCGAATCTCGATCGGTGAACCGTGTGCATCGTGCAACACACGGAATTTCCTGCAGAGTGTGCCTGTTCCTGTGCGTTGCGCCACGCTGCTCGAAATAGTTAGGGGATTGACAGACCGGGATTATCGAGTGGGGCTGCGTGGCACTTGAAAAATTCAACGCGCGAACTCGGTCCGAAGATTGCCGACGCTTGAAAACCTTGAAAACTGTGCGGCACGGCACTTTCCTTTAATACTGCTCATTTTGTTGATCTGATATCGAGTAATTGCTATTGTTCTACCGCCGTGAGCTTCGCGCGGTATGCACTCGCGATTGTTTCATGGCTTCTGGTAATATATAATCTGTGGTTCGAGATTTTTATTGTATGAACCAAGTTGAGTCAACCAAGAAGTCATCCCCAGTAATGTAACGTAGTCGTTCCTTTTGGAATTGTTATTTAAACCTACTGTCACCAGTCGGAATGACGGATTCCAGATTTTTTATTTTACCTTTATTGAATTTATATATAGAGATGCTTCCCTGGGAAATGATTAAATAAATCCTCTTTGCGAGGGTTAAGCCTACAGAACCACAATCAGGAGCCAATAGAAAGGCCTTTCTGTTTTTTTTAATTATTCGAGGGGTTCAAAATAATGTACTGATATTCCTAAATTCTGTTAATTGAATGCGTGACTGGAAGAAGGGTCTATGTCAGGTTTTTAAAATTTTATAGGAGCGATATTTTGAACTCAAACAAATAATAACTAAGTGATAAAAACCAACTGAAAATGACATAGGACCTTCTTCCATTGGAAAAAAACTCAAGGACTTTTTTAACGGTACGTTTTATTAAATGTTCTTCCAGACACCCATTCAATTGTTCTTATGTTTCAAATTGAATACACCCAATTTTGTCATAAACGAATAAAATCCATTTTGCCACGTTTTTATTAACTCGCTTTCTTGTCTGTCTGTTTGTCTGTCCGGTACAAATTTTGCAATTGATTTTAAACTAATTTCCCGATGAGCTAGAGACTTGAAACTTTAAACATAGCTCAGAACTGGATGATAATGCAATATTAACTCGCTTTTTTGTCTGCTCGTCTAAAACTAGAAAATAATCATTTAAATAAAAAAAATTTTCAATATACCACGTTTTTAAGACGGACTAAAAAGTATAAAACAATTTTTCCTAGCCCCATACAGATTCCTAACCCCATACAGGTAGTCCTGAAAATTTGTGATTGTGAATTTTGAATATGAAAATACTTGTAAGATTTAAAACGAAAAACGTGGGGCGCAAGATAATAGTAAGGAGTGTAGAGAGTAGCAGCCGTTGAGAAAACTGACACAACAGTTCATATTATTTGCAGTGCAATAAAATTGCGACTTAGTAGTTAGTTAACTACATGTTTATCGTTTTAAATCTTACAAGTATTTTCATAGCTATTCAAAATTCACAATCACAAATTTTCAGGACTACCTGTATGGCTAGGAAAAATTATTTTATACTTTTTAGTCCTTCTCAAAAACGTGGTATATTAAAAATTCTTTTTAATTTAAATAATTATTTCCTCAGAGTCAGTACGATGCAGAGAGACGTTTAAACAGACGCTTGAAGAGTATTTTACAAAGTGTTATAAAAAACTAACAGAATGTTCATGATTTTCAGGTTCACACGAGGCAGCTGTGAATCGGTTTTCGCATCTTTGAGTCGCATTTTGATGGGACAGGAACGCGACATCACGCCCCGTGCACCCCGCGGCGCAAACCTTACAACCCCCTCTCCATGGGGTTCCGTCGGAGCATACTCTTTTCCGTGCAATGGATACGCGCGGGGTAATCCCCGTCCATTGGGAACCGGTAAACATCGGCTATTGAGCCGAGGCATCCGCCCTTCGGCAAATCTCCGGGCACGTTTAACGCGATCATTTCGAAAATCGGATTTAGCCCCATTGTACCCACTTAAGGGGATGACACCAATCTCTTGCCCCCCGACGGGCACAGCTACTTTCGTTCGCCGATGCATACCGCAACAGGATCTTGCGGGACATTCCTGTGGACCGGCCCGGGAACATATGGTCGGCCGCATACACTTTGACAGACCTGGATTTCTCAACCGTAATTGCCGGCCGACGAATGCACGAATTTATTCGGTTATTCAGTTGCACGGAATTGAATGTACAGACGACGATACCGTGAATCGCGCGAGGTAAAAGAGTAATTATCGGGATGATTGAAAGAAATTAGCGTTTCGCTGAATTGTAGCGTAATTGAGACGGTATTGTTGAAATCGATACCAGAAGAGGTAAAATAGTCTTTTCCTTATTCTTACGTCATGTCGCTATTATCCTCGCGTGAAAGAAACGTATGTACCTGTTCTTCAAAATGTGTCCTTTTGTGGCTAGACATTTTCTGTCGGGTATTACATTAAGTGGACTTCTTTATCGGATACTCGATCACACCTTCGCGAAGCGAATGAATTTATTTATTCAAGTATTAATTTTATTACAGTGTAGGAACAGAAGATTGAATCAAGTAAAAATGATCTCCCTACATTAAGAAATTACAAAGTCTCAAATTAGATAACTATGTAACTCAATTTTGTTAAACCCTGCTCGATACCGAATTTTAAACAATAGTGACTGCAATAATTGCATCAAATCCAATAATTAGACTGTGGATCGTTACGAAAAATAAAAAAGTACTGGAGCTAAATGAAAATTTGCTGAGAAGAAATGCAAATGTTTTATTTCACAGATTACTGAGACACTCTTTCAGTTCAGTAAGTAATTCTCAAAAATGTTCAGTCATCCCGTTAATACCAGAATACCCCAAAAATGGTACGCATCTATTTCCAGAGCCTTTACCATAGAGGTCCATTCGTTTCTCTCATATCTTCTTCATGTCTCTTTCGTTTGATTCCAACGAACGAGAAAAGCTTCCGAATTTTACACAATAGTGACTGCAATAGGCGCATCAATCCAATAATTAGACTGTGGATCGTTACGAAAAATAAAAAGGTACTGGAGCTAAATAAAAATCTGATGAGAAAAAATGCAAATGTTTTATTTCACAGATTACTGAGACACTCTTTCAGTTCAGTAAGTAATTCTCAAAAATGTTCAGTCACCCCGTTAGTACCAGATATCCCAGAAATGGTACGCATCTATTTCCAGAGCCTTTACCATAGACGTCTATCGTGTCTCTTTCTTCTGGTTTTGGCGAACGAGAAGAGTTTCCCGATTAGCAAAATGCGTATTATGGACAAGCGGTCCACGCGAAAATATAAAAGGCCAATTCGTGGCATTCTTCGGGCCCGTCGTCCCGCGAACGACAAGGACTATCTAGCTCACGATCCAATGGACTGTGAACACTGTGACATGGACCAAGCGGATTTTCGGACAGCCAGGAACAGCGTTCCTTACAAAAGCCCACAAAAAGACCGCAAAAAGGCTGCGACTATGGACAAGGGGATGGAACGAAATGGCCCCTATGGGTTGATTTGGAATCGTTGATCGGGAACATCGCTTCTGACAGGTCTGGAAAGAGGTGAACAGAATGAATAACAGTTTCGGTAAACAGCCATTCAGCCTTTGTTGTGGACAATGGTCCTACCCTGTTACTTTTGTTAATTTTTATCTTGGACATACAAACAAATAGTGCTTGAAGAATATTTATTCTTTTACGGACGTATGACTTGCTGGCTGTTCAATTATATTTGTCGTCATTGCCACATAATAATCTTCAATTTAGCGTGTGACATGTGCCAATTAATAAAACACAAGGATCTGTGTATACGACTAATAATATTGTTATAACTAGACAGCGATTTTATGCATTAATGAAAAAATGAGTAGCTGTAATTTAAGACAGTAGAAACTAGACAGCGGATCTTTATGAAAAATAAAAATTTTCTATCTGATTTGCAATCAACTGGAGTGAAATAGAAATTTATTTTCCATCTTGTTCCATAGGTGGAAAATAATATGTCTTTTTAAATTCGTCTAATGTCTTTAATGTTTCAAATTACACCTACTCATTTTTGTCATAAATGCATATGAAAGCCGCTGTCTAGTAAAAATATTAGAAGAATTCGAAAATATTTTTGTATTATTTTCTATCAATTATATACATACATTTACCCTCGCAAGGTAAGGCCTAATAACACAAATTTCATAAATAGCCTCGTTTTTAATAAATTTGGAATAAAGAATAACACAGGATAAGAAGCAAACAAACAGATTTAATTTTATTCATATAAAAATTCTTTTCAAAAATCTAAAGCTGGGATCTCTTAGACCCCACATTACCTTGCTAAGGTTAAGAAAGAAAATAAATCTCTATTTCATTCCAGTTCGTTGCACTCCAGGTAAAATATTCTTATTTTGCATAAAGATCCGCTGTCTACTTATAAATAAATGATCGTTCTAATAAGAAGAATCTTTTATCAAGGATTCTCAAAAATCTTTTGTAAATTAATAAAAATCTTCTAATAAGAAGAATTCTTTATTAAGGATTCTCAAAAATCTTTTGTAAATTAATAAAAATCGTAGGACGCATGGTGCGCGAAATTGAGAGATACATATATGGAGCAGTCAAAAGACAGCAAAGGGCATCTCGAGGGTCTCACGGGCTCCATTCACAGTGTCGCAGAAAAAGGGAGAGGTAGCTACGAGATTAGCGGGGGTTCGGACTTAGCCCACCCCGTGGACGGATAGGGGTTTTCAGCATTAGCGATTATACGCACCGCGGCGTCCATACATCGGGTGTCTCCGTGTGGAACTAAACAGACAAAATGGCCACACTCTCTGGCTCACCCTCGATTCCGTTTTCCTTTTACGAGGCATGCCGGTCCTCTCTGTCCTTCCTTCCTCCCGTTCCCCGGCCTCTCTTTTTTACCTCGAAGGTATTACCATGACAGTGAAGAGACGAGTCACGAGATTTTCGAAAGTGCTCTCGCCTCTTTGCCGCGAGCATCCTGGTGGATCGCGTTTGGAAAGCGTTGCGATACCATTATCGACTGTCTATCACTCTCTCGCCAGCCTCGATACTGTTGAAACATGTTATTCGAAAAACAGTAGGTCCTGAATTTGTCATTGTCTCAGAAACGTGAATTTTTCGTAAAAGTACAGAATGTTTGTAGTTAGTCATTAACTAAAGAATCGTGTGCGTGCAGACCACGCGCGACATTAGGTATAGATAGAGATAAATTATTAGTATTTTTTTAATTGAATAAGAGATAGTAAATAAGAATAGTATAGATGCGGGTATGATCTCAAATGAAAAAAAATTTTATTTTATTTTACTTTATTTTACTTTATTTGATGACATGCGATCGGAATTTTTGTAACTCTCGAATTCGTAACGCTGGAAAATCGTAACACCCTCAGCAAAGAAGTTTCACTTAAAAAAAAAATTAGTAATTCATTGGAGAAGTGGTTTGATCATCATCACGATCATTATTTGTGAATGATGCGAATCTTATTTGGATCTAACTTCCTATGGTCACAGTTTTCCATTTTCAAAGAAGAGATTCAATCATTTATTTGACCATCGCATTTTACAACTATGTCGATTAAAAATGAAGAAATTAATTAAATTGAGAAAACGAGGCACAGCTTGAGGTTAAAAAATAATCTCCGACATTAAAATAAGTAATCCCTCACATGAATATTTTACAACTGTATCGATTAAAAATGAAGAAATTAATTAAATTGAGAAAACGAGGCACAGATCGAGATTCAAAAATACTCTCTGATATTAATATAAGTAACCTCTCACATGAATATTTTACAACTGTGTCGATTAAAAATGAAGAAATAAATTAAATTGAGAAAACGAGACACAGATTGAGGTTTAAAAATAATCTCTGATCTTCTCAAGATTTGAAAGTAAATTGGACCGATAAAATGATTTGCTTATTTTGCTTACAATTAAAAAAGTGCCAAATTCATGTCTCTGTGTTTGTTCTGTTCGTGTTTAGAAGTTAGATCTTGTGGAACTGGGTCTCGTGTAACAGTCCTGGTTAGGAATGAAAATTTGTGGGACAATTGGCTGGTACGATGAATTGTACGATTGGTCAAGATGGCGGATTTCGTCGAACGGCCGCGGTAAGATCGAAAGCGTTCTCGTCTTTCCGTCTTCCGAGCCGAAAAGACCTGAAGGCGAAGTCCCTCGGTCGATCCGTTTAGCCATCAGAGGAGTAGTAGGTACTCGTCTCTGGTCGCCGTCGGCCTCTGATTGTCCTTTATTGGGTTAAATTGAACTTCCTTCTCGTGATACGCGGCTCGCATCAACTCACTCGCTCTGAGTAGTTGCTTAGCTCTTAAACATCTGTGTAGGTACGGGGTGTTCTTCAAGTATCTCGATTTATCTTCGACCCACCATTACCTCTTCCGAAACCTCAAAATCGAAAACAACTTATCCAAATCACCATCTACAACCACCCATCACCACCCGCAACAGCAACCAAATTGTAACTAAAATTTCAATCAGCTCCTACAATTAGCCTGTTCGGAGATTCTTATCAGTCCTTAATCAAACGTTACACAAAAATCAAAATATCTTCAATAAATTAATAATTATGAAATATTCTCCACAATTAGAAATTGATTTGTACTGAAATTTTCAGATGTCCCGTAAAGTTGTTGATCGGTTTTGCGAATGATCCGTGTTGAAGGGACACCCCGTAGATTGCTATGCGGCCGAGTCATGCGAGCTTAAGAGTTAAGAGTTTGGGTTTGCGCTGCGCAACAATTCGCGAGGGGGCGAACCGCGACTCAGGAATTCAGAGCGGGTAAATACGGTGGGCGTCTTATTCTTACGTGCGGAGAACGCGAATCCCGCGACCTGTGAACCACGCTTAATATCGCGCTATCGCGTCAAAGGCGTCGCTTCACTTGCCCATCCGCGGGCAGGTTTAACGACGTTAACAATGCCGGCACTTTAGTCGAAACTGGCCCGGCTCCACGTTCCTGTTCCGGTGGACACGATCGCAACTAGTCACGTCGATTAGTCCCGGTCCATCGATTCCAAACATCGTCCACAGAAATGTTGTCCCTAAACTTCGGTCCTTGGCACAGTTTCCTGCACTTCCTTTTCGTTTAGCGTTCAACTATTGTGGCTGCTTCTGTGCCAAGTTTAGGCTATTTATTTCAGTGAATCTTTGTTTGATTTGGACATAAGGGTATCACAAATTCGATTATTGTGGATAGGGAATCAATTCTAGTATATTCATTGCAGAATTGAATTTTAACCAAGCTTAGTTTCTGTTTTCAAATATATAAAAATTTTCAACCTTGAATTAAAATTTGTAATAAGTACTTGTTCTTTTTAATGTAACACAGTCAGTAAGGGATGAAATCAATTTTTATTTTATCCCTGTTTCCCACAATCAATGCAGGACATTTTCATTTTGCATAAAGATCCGCAGTCTAGTAATAAGTCTATACAGTCTGCTCTTAATGAAACTTCATTATAAAAATGAACCTTGAAAAGAATTATTGTGTATGCCGAATTAAAATTTGTAGCTTGACACAGAAATATTATTTTTCGAACTTTAAAATTTTTTTTGAAAATTCTCATCATCATCGAAATTGTCCAGTGTTACCAAAACAATATGAAATATAGCTAAAACAATAATGAATCGAATGGTGAGTGATGAGTTTCAGCAATAAATCGGACCATTTCATGTGAATGTTCCATGGAAGAATTGATTGTAGGATAAGGGAAACGTAAATGCATCGAACGGCCGACCGATGGTTGAGAATCCCTGCTTGAGGGAATCGTACTGATAAGAATGAATTATGCAGATGAATGTTGCGGCGATGTCGCCGATGTATCAAACCGCCTCAACTAGCTCATTCTCCTTCGTTATCTATTCGTTGACGAGCCCGACGTGCGCGACGTGATCGTGGACCAGAAATCCGGACTGTTCCCATGTTCCACTTATAGCATTTGGTCCAATCGCACGCGTCTGACTTTAGACGATGTCTGATAGCCCCAGAATCAACACCCATCCCGATTCTGCTGACGCCAACATCCCTATCAAACCGGACGACTATCCGCAAATAGAAATCGCGGATCCGCACCATGAATCAAACGCTTCGTACACCATACTGCGTATCAACTATGAAGTCCCACAGTTGCGAAAGCTGAAACACATCCGATCTAATTACATCTTCATCGTAATTGTTCGATAAAAATTATAGAATATTACTTATTACGGATCCAGCAATATCTTCATCGTAGTTGTTAGCTAAAAATTATAGAATATCACCGAGTGATGAAGTAGACAAGGAAGATGGAAGTTCAAGTTTATGAATTAATTTATTCATCGTTTTTTTGTGGAATGAATAGTGCTGGGTTTCTGCTGGACTCTAGACTCTAAGGACTTGTTTTTACCACCTAGAGGTTCATATGTATCTTCATTGTATTCGTTGGATCAAAATTATACAGTATCACAGATTGATGCAGTAGACAAGGAGGATGGAAGTTCAAGTTTGATATTAATTTATTCATCGTTTTCCCAAGGGATGGGTGGTGCTGGGTTTTTTTACTGGAGATTGCAAGGACTTGTTTTTATCATCTGGTTTTCTCTTGTATCTTCGTTGTAATAACTGGAGGATTATCAGGTAGCGAAGTGGAAAAATGAGACAGGATTTCCTAATATAAATTAATTTAGGGAAATGCTGACTATCAAATCATTATTAAAATCCTATTAAAATCCTGTCTCGCTGAAAATCCTCTAATCACACCGTATCTTCCTGAAACATTACAATCCACCAAAAATGTATACATATCATCAACGTCCTCTATGATTCAACTTCAGTCGGAGCACCTGCCGCTGTCACATAGCCCACATCCAACCCTGTCGAGCACCCCCTCGAGTCCATCGATCTATTATTTACCCGGGAACGTCTCCAGCAATTTCCCTCGAGGCAAATCCCTCCGAATCCGACTCTCGTCACTGTGACGCCCATCAACCATACCCAAAGTACCCAAGCAGTGGTTCGACGAGTGGTTGATTCGAATCGGGACAACTCGGTAACGATCTTCAAACAAGCGAACGCGTCGATGTCCGGCGAAACAGGTGGAACAGGAACCTACACAGGTAGAAGAGGGTGTCGGAGGAAACGCGAAGGTGACGATAGATCATTAGGCAGTTGACTCGGTTTAAGCAACGGTGGCTAATTACCCGGGCGAGAGTTAATAACCTAGCGAAAGGAGGAGAAGCCAAGGAGAGATGACCGGCACGGTGTACGTGGTCTGTCCGGAAAGTATTCGACCTTGTGTTGTAGCAGATGGAAGTATCATTCCTGGTTGATATCAATGGTATGCCCCTTCCAAAGTACTGTCCGCTAGAAGCCACAACTTGCTTCCAGAGATCCTGTCACTTACGGAAACACTCCTTAAAATCATCTTTAGGGATAGCGAACACCTCGTCGTATTCTGTTTTATTGCTCCTACGTTCGCAAATCTTTGTCCTTTGAGAGGAGTTTCCATTTTGGGAAACAACCAGAAGTGACAAGTATGCTGACGAAGTTGCAAAATGCTGTGTTTCATCAGAAAATTCTGTACAATTTGCGATGAATGGGCAGTTGTCATGGTGAAGCATCCAATCACCATTTTTCCACAGCTCAGGCCTTTTCATGCTTACAAAAGTGCGTATCGTTTTCAAATGCAGGCCACTTATTACAAGGTCGCCTCTAATATAAACACGCACTATCCGCTTTAATCCACTTAGGAACGAAGATACAAGCAAAGGTCCGATACTTTCCGGACAGACCACGCATGTGGCCTAGCAGAGAGACCGTCGATATTCGATTGTCGGCGTTACAAAAGTTCCACCGCGGGACAAGAGGCCGAAGAGATGGGCGACGGTGTGGCGAGGAGGGCGGGTGACTTAATGATGCCGCATCCGGGAGTCGCCAGGACATTGTACCGCGCAAAAAAGGATCTTATAACGCGTTCACAGCTGGACCCGCATTCTACGTTCCCCGCGCCGAGAATGGGAGACCCCGATCCATTAACGACCCGACGCAAACATTAATAATCCGCAGCTTCGCCGAGCCAAGCAGAGCCGAACCGAGCTGAGCCGCGCGGACGCGAGCTCTGCAAGGTGGCAGCCTTGGTCAGGTGACGTAATAGTGGCCGATCTTTCCTGAAGGCTTCCTGGAGCCTTTCTTCCCTGCTACCGTTCCAATCTGGATGACAGTCTTCGTCTTCTCGGTCCATCTTGTCGCTTAGGAGGTCGTGGATCAGACACTTCTCACTTCCCTGCTGTTCTAATTTCTAATTGAGCTAGGTGCTAGGTCTTCTATTCAAGTCCACTGTCCTATCTTTCTCCTTCCATCTTAGACAAATTTCCTGTTCCGAATTGTGTTCTAAACAATTGAAATATTGCTTAGGGACTTCAGTGATCTGAGTTAGGTCTGGGTAAGGCTAATTGATCTAGGTACTGCTCTTCTATCACAGTTGCAATTCTTCAAACTTCAAGTGTCTACTATCTCGGAAAAAATATTTTCAAATGTACATTCGAAAGCAATTCCTTTTCACTCTAGGTCAAAACACGTGGATGCTAGGCGTCAGACCCAGGGACACCGCAAAGAAAATTTTGTGAAATGGGGTTAAGAAAATCGTGAGATACCTAATAAATATGGGAACTCGTTTCCCGATTATCCCCGAGCGATTAAAACGAAGTCGGTCCAAAGGGCCTAACGAATGCTAAGGGACCCAATAAAATTCCCCGGTTTGATGAATGAAGGTTGGAAAGCGACAACTAATTTGATTTCCTGAAGGTATTAACGTGGTCGCCGGATTCTTGGGGGATCCCGTGACGAAACCGAGTCGGAGTTATGGGGATCGCAGGGCAGGGAAACGAGGAAAAGAGGAGCGCGAGGGTCCAAAAGGGAGAGGGAAGAAGAGGACGCAGCGGCGGCGGCTGCGGACTATCTTGGAGGCGAGATTGTGTGTTAATGTATGGCTGGCATTCGGACGACAACCGTGACAAATTGCTTTATTAGGTTGGCAGCCCGGGAGCCTTTCCACTCGCGGCTCGCACCTCAGGACCGCTGCTCATCGTGATTGTACGCTCTATTCTCCTCCGCCTCTGTTTCTTCTTCGCCGGCGTCGTCCTCCTCTTTCAACGCGCGCCGGAAGACAACGTAACTCGCGACTGGATGAATGGATGAGCGAGAATGCTCGCCGCGGGAGGCCGATGCTTTTTTGAAATCGAACCGAATCGCCTCACCTCACCTCTCAACCCTGGACACTCTGGATCATCGATTTTCGAGCCGGTGATTCCTACCGGTGATTCCTACCGATGATGCTTAGACGGTCTCGATATATGAACTTCCTTTCTTGGTTTATTAGGCGGTTTTCTATTGGTAATCTATCCCGCTTTCCTGCTGTCGCGGTGTCTTTAAGAGGAGTTTTATGGGATATTTATGGGAATAGGGTCGGGGATGAAAAATTGTGTGATCCAGGGTGAAATAAATGAGGAATATTGGACTTGAGAGATGGTTATCCGAAAATAAATTTCTGTTTCCTGGGAAATGCTAAATTTCGTCGCTCCCCCTTTTCTCATGCATTCGAGTGTCTTCAAAAAGAGGAGCCAAAATTACAAAATTTTGGCATTCTGCATTTTCCCATGCACTCACTGGCTTGTCTTCAAACAAGAGCCAACTTTGTCAATTTACATTTCTTCAAAAACTAAATTTTGGCACACAGTCTTCCCTCATAGAACCTTCGAGAGCCACTCAACAGAAGAGCAAAATTTATAAATTTTCGTTTACTGGGAAATGCTAAATTTTGTCAGTCCCCCTTTTCTCATGGACCCTTCACCAAACAGAAAAGCGAAATTTATAAAATAAAAATATCTTATAATTGTCAAAAGAGCCAAAATAAATTTTCGACATTCTTCTTGCAGACCCTGGAAGTGTTTCGAGCCCAAAGAGGCGCGAAGACAGTCGATGTTTGTCGCACAGAGAGCGCGGCGTGTCCGTCGAAAATAGGACAATACTACTTCGCCTGGATCCAGGGTACAACGGCCGATTATTACGGTGTTTTTGCGAGTCGGGGGCCTGGAACGAGTCGGTGGATGGATTCTGTGCTTCCTTCGTGGTCGCGAAAGCTGCGGAGGTTCTGCAGGTTCTTGCTACCGGCGAGAAGCAGCGGTCCCGAGGTGCGGGACACCCGGTGATTGATGGATCCTCTCTCCGAGCGGTCGTCCGGCGAATCAGACGTGGCTGGTCTTCCCTAACGTTCCGTTCCTCCCTTCTTCAGTTGCTTCGCGTTCTTCTCCATGTACGCCTTCGCATCCGATGAGGCGACCGGCTTTCTAATCAAGAATTATTGGTCACACTCGGCTCCCACCGCTCGGCGAGAGAGAGATCCATCCTGTTTGTTCAGATCACACGAATTTTATTTAAAACTTTCCCTCAACGAATTCTTCAGAAGTGAAAATTCACACAATCAATTTATTTTCGTTTTTTGCTTATCATGATCTCATTCGATCTGTGTCATCAGATATACTTCTTTAAAATGATTCTCTAAAAATGATAAAATTATAATAATATTAATAATTGTACATTTTGTTAATTCGATAATTACGTTGAATATATTGTACAACACTGAAAGAAAATTCGAAAACAAAGAATCGATTTACTAAATATGAAAACAAGTTCCTTAAAGATTATTAATATACTGCGAATCTTTATGCAAAATAAAAATGTTTTGCTTATAACAAAAACAAAATCATTAGTCGCTACCAACAAAAAGATATTTATCATATGGATCCCCTCGCATCAAGGAATAACTGGGAACACAGAAGTGGATCTGAGAGCCAAAGAAGCAACCACCCTTCAGACAGAACAACAATCAACCCAAATCCCACTCCAAGAAATTATCAAGCATGAGAGAGAAAAAATCAAAGAAGAATGGAACAACATATGGAAGACGAAACCATCAAAGATACATGACATAATCACAAATTTTTTTCAAGACATCCCACGCGACCACATGAGCAGAAAAGAAAGAATCGTTCTTTCCCGCCTGAGAACCGGTCATTGTAAGATGACACATGAATTTCTCATAAAGAAAACAGATCCCCCCTCTGCTGTAATGCCCCACTCACAGTTCACCACTTTTTGTATGACTGCCAAAAATTCACTACCCAGCGACTCAAATTTGGAATCAACCCGAACACGGCCCTCACATCCGAAAAGCATACAACAAACACTATTGAATTCCTTAAAGAAATCAACCACCTCCACAAGATCTAAAAACACCACAGAAGTTCGTCGCTAATGACCTAGATGTTGATGCGACGTTAAACCTTAATATAAAAAAAGAAAAAAGAAAATGTTTTGCATTGATTGTGGGAAGCAGGAGTAAAATAAAAATTGATTTCCTCCCTTAATTTTGTCCAATTTCTTCATAAATCTATAAAAATCCCCTGCATTCTTCAAATGCCTGCAAGTACGTTAATCGCATAAATTCGGTCAAGTCCTTTTGCACACATGTTCAACAACAGTTGACTGAGAGAAAATGCAAAAAGATCGATTTTTTGAGAAACCGATAACGCGGTGGTATCACGCGAAAATGCAGTGCAAGCTGGAGATTCGCGGAATCAGGCCGGTACGCCGAGATCCCGTGTAATACAATGTGCCCGAACGTATAATTTCCCGTCGGACATTGTACCGATGGGGCCCGATCGTTTCCACTAGATTCGGAATTCGCCGCATGAAGATATTAAACATGTTACCGGACACGCGGGCACGCCTCGGTAATTCAATTCCCGGAATCTCTGCGTACCCTTTATCGGGGCCCCGAAGAGATGATTGCGCCCCGAAATCACTGTGCTCTCCACCCGGAGACCAGAGCTCTCTCTCTCTTTCTCTCTCTCTTTCGTGCGCGGTTTTCTTCTTGTAAAACGCTTAAAGGTACCGTACGAGCGTAATCGAGTTTCAGACACGCCGCACGTCCACGCACCGAACTCGCGGACACCATTAACCACGGTCCGGCTGCGATGTAACGCTGAAATTGTTCGGGAATTTTGTTACTTAGTAGCCAGACGGGATGAGATGGAAATTGATCGCTGGACCCGGTAAAAATCCCGCAGGGATTTTATTACGCAAGAATTGATCGGGAGTTCGGAGGAATCCCATTTACCGAGTTCCGAAAATCGATTTTCTCCTGCCTGGATTATCAGCAGCACGCTTACAGAATGCATCTTTAAAGTTTCGAACAGAAATTTGGAGTAGGTGTGTAGATATTCGCGAAATTGTAACGCTTTGGTAGATGTGTACTTGATGCGAACGACAAACAGTGCTTAAAAAATCATTGGACAAATTTACTTGAAATTTTATTTTTGAGTACATAGAGCTTAAAAATTTGAGTAACATGAGTATAATGAAGAAATGTATAATGCATTGTGGGATATAATTGTAATATTTCTTTAAAATATGGAACTATAAATTGAGAATAATGTGTTACATTAAAGAATAAATGATAGATGATTAACACTAAACGTATCACGACCGGTCAAATGATCGGTTCTAGATTTTTTTTGTTTCACAATTAATGAAATTGTAAAGATGCTTCCATAAGAAATGATTTAATAAATATCATTATTACAGCACATATTATAATAAGAAGCACGCAAAGTCTAAATAAATTAATTCTTGTCATTTTCATTCACTTTTATAGCTCGGTACATTTAGTGTTAAATGGTTATCTTAAGATATTTTATATGCAATTATTTCCAAGAGAGTCGTAGAATATGAGAGTCAAAAACGACAGATAACAACAGGTAATAACGACTGTATTTTTGCATATATGGAGCTTAAAAAATTGAGTAACATGAGTATGATTAAGAAATGTATTTGTATTGTGGGATGTAATCGTAATATTTCTTTAAAATATGGAACATTAAAGAATAAATAATGGATGATAAAATTGTTATCCTAAGTATAGTATAGATACTTTATATGCAATTATTTCCAAGATAGTCGTAGAGTATAAGAGTCAAAAACAATAGATAACAATGTAAGTATTTCGGCTAATCCAAAGAATTGTAGCTGACGAGTTGAGATTTCGCCAGGCGGAGTGTAGTGTGTAATTTTATTAGCGCAACGAGGGTAGCAAAGTTTCGACCAGCAGATGTCCGGATTCGGTGTGTTCTAATGTACCTATAGACGATTTAATTGTCGAATCTCAGCCCGGTTGACCCTCATCGGCCAGGGTCTTATTCTTTTTCGGTCTGTTCCTTCACGAGGACAACGAGGTTCGCCAATTTGTCGTGGTTCCCTCGGCCTATACGAGGCCTCTTCGAGCTCCCGTCCACACGTGCAAACTTGTCCGCGTCTGCGCGCGACACACGCGGTGCGTGTGCACACGGGGCCCCGCGTGTTTGTGTGTCGTGGGGTTAATTGAATCAAGCAGCACGCAACCAGCTCTGTATACACTGCCGGGTCATCCGAGGTCAAATCGGTAATGGGCTGACCCTTAATTCACCATGTGGTCGGCCACCGAACGCCGATACATCGAGTCGCTCTTCGTTCCTTGGACATGCGAGTATCCTAGATTACCGGTGACCTTGAACTCAAGAGACCAAGCGGGACGACAAAGCGGATCCACGCCAACTTCGCCGACACGAAAACCCACCCCTGTCGATCGACTCGGCTCGATTCGACTTCCTTTTTATTCCATTTTCCTCTGAGCTCCCGGTTATGTTCTTTTACTGGTCGAAGACACTTCGCATCTAAAGAAACAAGCCCTGCACTTCGATCTATTTTAAAATCATTATTAGACTGCGGATCTTTATGCAAAATAAAAATTGTGTGCATAGATCGCAAGGGATAGAAACTACATTGAATGTTGTTTCTACCCTTAATGATTTGAATAGAGGAGAAATCATATGTTGACATCTTTAATTTAAAAAATTTTCCAACAGTTCTGAATTTCGTCTACTCAATTTTGCTATAAATGCATAAAGAGCCGCAGTCTAATCATGAACTACGAAGAAGTTGTAATCACTGCAACCGTAAAATAGATCGTATCATAAGGGGTTAATAGTACACCTACAAAAGACAATGGCTGAGTCATCACCCCGAAGAACGCAAGGGGGTTGATAGCTAACTAAATCGTGCAATTTCGAACGACCAAGCAGTCCTCCAGTTTTAATTCTTAATGCGAGTTACATAATGTATACATAGTAAGTCGACAGGCGGATTTAGAGTCCGCGCCACGTGTCTCGGTTCCTCAATCAGGCTAAAGAGAGCCGGCCGTATAGCATTTAACGTGGAACGCGGCAAATTACAGGCCAGTTTGATTTAAATATGTGTAGTTATATACGCGCGTATATAAATTGTTTCGAATTAGCGGGTTAACAACCGTGTCCAGTGTCATTAACTAGGTGGACGTTCTTTCGCGGGGTGATGTGTACGGGCGAGAAACACGTGGGTGTTAAGCAGATCAGAAAGTCGTTGGGTGGATCGATAAGCTTAAATCGCTCTCTCGTGTTCCGTCTGCAATTTGCGAAAGGACCTCTTAATTCGATGTGGTTTTCTGAGCCCCGGTGAAGCCTGAGCGAGCGAGCCGCTCGGCTTGGCACGAACAACGTGTAAATATGTAACGAGTTCATTAGGCTGCTGGTCCGCGGCGAACTTTCGTGCCCGCCATAACGACGATCGCACCGCTAATTACGGTTTCACCGAATTTCCTCGATTAACGACCGACAGCCCTGACTGGCTCTCGAACCACGGTGCCGGACATCGACGCCTTAACGACGAACTGCCTCCCGTAATGGAACTGATTAATCGGCCTGCTTACCCTCGACCGTAACCTAGAATTATATTTCGCGAAACGAGCGGTCGTCTACCTTCCACTTAGCCACGGGATCAGAGAAACGGACTCGCGAATACGCTAATTAACCCCCGCGTATATTCAGGGTAGCCCAGTCGACTGCTTTCTTCTGGAAATATCTGTAAAGGAAGAAACCAATTTTGATGAAATTTTCGGTATATAATAATTTCTATGAATCCACAACACACAGTTCTCAAATTTTGGTTGCAAGCCCAAATAAAAAAATTGTGAACGCAACATTTACTATTTTATTCATGATTCAGACCAAGTTTTTCCATTTCCATTACGTATCAGTATTATAATAATTTATATGAATCTACAAAACACATTTTTCAAATTTTCGTTGAAAGCCCATATAAAAAGATGGTGAAAACATTTATTATTTTTTCCATGATTCAGAGTAAACGTAATTTGTCCATTTTCATTACCTATCAGCATAGAATAATTTATATGAATCTACAAAACACATTTTTCAAATTTTCGTTGCAAGCCCAAATAAGAAGATTGTAAAAACAGTTACTATTTCATGATTCAGACGAAACGAAATTTTTGGCAGAGAAACTGAAGTCGTTTGATCCATTTACGAAATAGTTATGAGACCGCCAGTAGGACCAAGATTAATCCCAATTACTTTTCAAGGTAGCACCTATTTCGGCACCGATTCTCGTAGCTATGAATTCACGAATGGTGGCGCGTGTCGGAACTGCGCCACACAAATCCCGGCTCAAGAAGACGTTTATTCATCCCGATCCGACAGCGCCGCGAGTAGACGGATTTAATTGATTCGACCTCGCGGCTACCTACGTGTGCATCGAATACGACGACGTCCATCCGTCCATTCGAGGGGATCAAAAGGGACTTTCTTTCGCCTGGTAATTGTCTAATTTACGTGCAGGGTCGGCCGTGAACGAGGGAAGAAAAGGAGCCCTACGAAAAGGACCGGATTTATCGGCCCGTAGACAATCGCATCTCGCGCAATCAGCATCGTGTTTTCCTCCCCCCTTGCCCGCTCCCTTTTATGCAACGTTAACGCCCAACAAATGGACCTCTCGACTTCTATCGCGTCAACGCATTTGATAAGAGGCGAGGTCACCCGGTTACCAGTCAACAGATGCGACCAATTGGTTCGTCTAATACCGTTCCGCTGAAACCGACCGCTGACTCGCGTGGAAACCTGCTACCATTTTATCCTCAGTCTCCTTCATAATCGTGCCCATCTTGACGGGAAATAAAAATTTTCTACGTCAATTCCGAGGATCTGGCACCACCAGAAATTTCTTTTCTTTTTGAATATATTTTTAATACCTTCAAATTTTTAATAAACGTTCCTGTGTCTTGCAATTAATACAGACCACATTTTAGTCTACTTAGAATTTATATCTAACACTATTCTGAACCCTGCATCTTCTGTAGGCGCATTGAGTTATTCATGTACAGAAATCTGAAAAATTCTGGGATACTTATTCCAGTCTCTACTTTAATACTGTAACTACACAAAAGATTGAAATTGTACGGATGAAATTATGAGAATTGAGGCCCTCCTTTCCTGTAGGAAGGATCCAAAAGTGAAATTATCGCCTGACTCTGTGCGCCCACGTAGGAGCTAATTAAATCTATAAATTTCATCTTAAATTTTCAATAATTTTAACTATTGGGTCGTTCGGAAAGTCATTTCGTTTTTCGTGTAGAGATGGCATTGCCTCTATTTGTTATTACTAACCTTATTTTAAATCGCAAAATCGTGGTATATCTTGACAGCTGACATTTCGGACGTAATTTCCTACCTTGTAGTGCTTTCTAATCTTTCAAGTATGTTTTTATCATCACATCAAATATCCAAACTCAAAGTACGCATTTCCATCACCTTTTGCTTTTTTATTACCGCAAGGGTAAAAATGTAGTGCACGAAAGAAAAAGTTGTGCGCTGTTTAAAGAAAGAATGTACCATCGATTACTATTTCTTTCGCTTTTTCCAATATTTTTTATGCGATGCAACATTTCAAATAAAATCGTGAAAAATCATATAACTCAATATTTTGCTAATAAAAAACAGAAATTCTACAGCATGGGATCTTTAAGTTGCCTGAAAAATCGCAAGAGACCATAGAACAAAATGTCATAAAACTTATTCTAAATGGTTAAGAATTAGTTTTCATTTTCTCTTAAGAAAACGAAATGACTTTCCGAACGACTCAATAGAATTAATGGAATGGACTTTTTACATTAAAAATCAGATGCACGTCAGCCGGTCGTGAACGAGATGGCAAACCGTCCGAGGCAAACCATACGAGATCGCGCACCAATTCGCTATTGCCATTCGTTAGATAGAGCTCGTTTAATTCGCGTCCCGGTCCGACAATGCGCACTCGGCTACGCGTGCATTAACGTGTATGTACGTAATCCTGTTCAACGACGATCCTTAAGTGTAACTTAACTTAACGCGTAATGCACCCTACGATATTAGAGGAGGGGAGGCGCGTTACACAGGAACGGTGTACACAGGTTCCCGTGTGTGCGCGTGTGCATGCAAGCGAATGCGCTCGTCCTTTTCCGATGCACGGCCGGGCACGCCGTGCGCGCATGCATTTACCGAGCCCTTCGCTTTTGCACTTCAACGGACTGCCTCTCGCAACAGCACTCTCCCCATCGTGGTGTTCCCTCACCCCCTGGACCCCTCATCAAACCCCCTCGTGCCCTGATTGAATCTACTCCGCGCGGCTTTTATTTCGCGCCGTGGAAACCCGAGCCAATCCGTTCCCGTTCCACGAACTGCGGCGCGCCAAAAGTCACGTTTTGTCGCTGGACCGAAATTTTTATTAATTAGGTCCTCGTATCCAGTCGCATTGCTCATCTCTAGATCATAGTCCCAGAATCGATCCTGACGTTTCGTAATTGATGGCACACAGCTTCAATCAGAATAATTTTTTTTATTAATGGACCAAACGACTTCAGTTTGGTAATGAAAATTTTGGAAAAATTGTGTGTAGATTCATATCAGCATAGATTTCATCCCCAAAGTAAAGTAAGTTTCATTTGAAATTTAAATTCCTGCATAGATCCTTTAAAAAATAGTGTCCTTATCGATCAATCTTGTGGAAGAAGGAACTCTACAGTTTCTCTTCGTTAAAAATTTTCTTACGTACGAATTCGTCGACTTCAGAGAGATTGTCTGACTATTTTTAAGTAGATAAAGTGTCTGCCAGGGTGCAAAGCCAGGCGTCTCGCGAATTCCTCGAGCTTCGAGACGAGTCAGCTTCGTCCCGGAGTATTCAGGGTCCTCCGACGAATCGCGTAGTCGGCAATCGGCCGAAGTTTTGATGTCACAAGTTTCTCCGAGACGAGAGTGGTTGTTAAAAGGAGTGTCGCAATCGTTGCCTACCAGCCGACAGAGCTCGACTGCGCAACGCAGACGTCTTTCCATAATCTCTCGAATATACGGACGCGTTATTGCGTGCTCGCTGTACTCGTGGAATTTTCAGGTTTTTACGTATGCTAAGAAATTGTACGCTGCAAATCGCGTGTAGTTACTCGTTCGATGAAACGCGGCCCTTCTCTCGGCATCGACACGACTTAATCCTTAAATTAACCCTTGGCACAGCTATTTTCAAGCAAAATTTTCAATTGGCCTTCGAAGAGTATGTTTATCATTTATTCTGAAAGTAGTTTTACCATTTCAGTCGAAAATATTGAAAATTTCCTAGCTGCAGCAATTCAAGTTTAAGGGATGAAACTACCCTCTAAAGTTCAGAGACAGGAGATGCTGTCCTTAACGATACCCTAATCGAGACTGATGTATATTCTTTTATAATAATAACAGGGTTGAAATTATTCAGGATTGAAAAAGTATTTCTATAACTTCTCAAAAATCATTCAAATTAATTAATTAAAAATCAAAATCAAATACATTATTCAGGCTGTTTTAATATATTATTCAATTGCGATAATAATCTAATTTCACCGCATTCTATCTACCACAATTTCTTAAGAGTATAATTTAAGACAACAATTATTAGAGGAACTAAAACAAGCTTACGTGCTAAACTAAAAAGAAAGACTGCATCTTCACCAACCCTTTGGCAAACAAATTCACCGGTCGGCTGACTCCGAATGGCGGAACACGCTCGATGAATCATCTCGCGACCCGTGAAAGCAGCCGCAAGCTCTAGATGCGTTACTATAGAAGTCAAATTGCGAATCAAGCGCGTTTACACGACGGTCCACTCGTCGGGGTGAGTGATTTTACGCGAGCGAGTTACCCGGGCGAAATCAGGCGTCCTTTCCCCACGGAATTCGTCGTCGCGGAAACCGAACGATGACTGGTGACATAGTCATCGTTCGAGCCCCATCTTTCTCGGTCCCATTCAGTCTCCCGGAACTATGCGAACGCATTTCTCGGTTGAACGCGTGCACGTAATCGCACGTGCGTGCGAATCGGCGCGCAGCGCTCTCCCGCTGATCGTCCAGCGCCTTTCTTCCTACTTCGCCGGATTCGGATTCAATTACCATATTCATTAGAAAACGTTTTGCAAGATGATCGTTAGCGAAGGTATCGAGCCGAGCTCCGAGTGCTCGAAAGACTGGCCGTACGTCAGTGCTCCGATGATTAATTGCTGCGTTGACTCCGCGAGTCGACGGGCCCACGATTCTACCGTTCGCAGGAGAAACGACGCCTGTGTCCGATTTTTTCGACGAATCCTTGGTCTTGTTCTCGGTCAACCGACTTTCCAGTTGGATCAAACCGAGCCAAGAATTGTTAAAAGATTGAAAACATCACAAAAGAGTTTCAAATCAATAGGCACCAGTGATGAGGAATCAATTTTGATGGATCTTTGATTTTGTGAAATATGTGGATCACTGTTTGGCTCGAGATGTCAGGTGACTCCCCAGTAATTGTGATAATCAAAGAAAGAAAAACTACTTATTGCAACTTATACGGACAATTTTATTTTGCACAAGAATCCGCAGTCTGTGTATAACAGAGTTGTGTGGAATTACAATTGAGATACTCCAGGAATTATAATTACAAAGTAATTGAATTACATTGTAATTCAGTTATACTGTAATTTATAATTCAGATCTTCATTCAATTAAATTACAATGTAATTTGTGATTGCAATTGGAGTACAATTATGAAATACTTTATAATCAAATTACATTAATTACGAATTACGAGGACGAGGAATAGAAAATACGCCGCATAGACAGCAAACAAGTATATGAAAGGGAAACATAAAAATATATCGCACTTCTTCAAAGTTGTGGGCTATAATTTGGAGAGCTGTATTTTAATTATATTGTATTTCAATTACACATCTGATTGAAATAATTAGTAATTGAATTAAATGAAAGGTATGAATTATATAATTCAGTTACGACGTAGTTGAATTACTACATAATTGAAATACAATGTAATTCAATTGCGTAATTCAATTACAATGTATTTGAATTAGCACAACTCTGGTATATCAGTATTGAATACCAATTGCTTTCACGTAAATCAATAAAAAATATTTTAGGAAATGGTCTATGAATACGAAGAGGCAATGGAGCAATGAGAGCAATTACGTGACTTCGTTAACCCCTTGTATCTCGTGTATGCTTATATATTCTCCAATAGCTTTACATTAATAAAACCAAAATAAAATTTTATTTCGGTTTAAAGGAAATTAGTAGCATATATTTATTAGACTCTGTTCAGAATCTTCATCACGAGTCAGACACGATATTGTAGAGAAAGGGGTTAATAAAGGCGTTCAAGAAAAAATATCACCGACGGTTCCTTTAATTTTATAATATTAGACTGTACTAACGAAAAGATCTCCGACTAGGAAGAAATGTGGAGGGATAGACCAGGATTGTCGTGACCAATGTGGAGAATGGCGCTTTCAGGGCCTCGAGGGTATTAATGAACTTTTCGTGAAAAGGAAACGTGCCCGTTCGACGGAGGCCGCGCAAATGGGATTTCTGCTTAAGGAGTCGGAACTTGGCGAGATTCGTCACGAAAACGTCCCACGCCGACCGCAATTTCTCCATCAGATGATCCTCCCGACCCATAAAATCCTCCGCGAGCATATCGTATTAGGCTAATGTACGTAAGCTTCGGCCCGGGGGAGAGAGACACGCAGGGAGCCGGGCAGAGAGAGCGACTAGACGAGAAGAGGGTGAGCTTTGATTGGTCCATTGAGGACACGTGCTGGCAACCCCGACGTGGGCCAGCCCTCTGGCTGTGCATCTCGTTACGAACTCATTCAGGAACTCCAACGTTGCCAATGACGGAATCAAGTGGGATTGTTAACGGGGGCACCGTAGGTGGCTGGGACAGAGAGAAGGCGATAGAGATCAGAACCTAATGACAATGACGACATAATCAGATGGGATAATTCACTTTATACGATCGCCACGAGCCTCGGCGAATCTCGCCGTGCCTCCGTCGGGGCTTATCCAAGGAAACGTTTCATCCTGAGACCCTTTGATCCCAGAGAAACACCGTGCAACGATCGTTGAACTAGCGCAATAATCCCTGAACAAGTTTTGTGACTCGGAGATTAAATCTTGTACACCGTGGAGGAACAAAGGGAAAGATGAAATAGATGTGAGAAAAATAGAAACAAAGGGAACCTGGAGAAAGGGAGGCCTAATGAAAATGAGACGATATAATCGGATGAGATAATTCGCTTTATATGAGGCGCACAAATGAATTGGTAGCCCTCAGTGTTATCTTATTTAACCAATAGAATGATATTTTTTACTTTAATTATTAGTGAATAAACACGTAGAAAGCTTATCCGAGGATAATTAGATCCTGAGACCCTTCGATCCCAGTGAAATGGGGGTTGCGGACCGAGCCCCGAATATGTTCTGTGGCCCGAAGTGGATCCAGAAGACCGAGATTAGACCGTGTACATCGTCGGTAGACAAAAGGAAGGAGGGAATAGAAGTGAGAAAAATAGAAGCGAAGGCGAAGACGGAGAAGGAGAGAGTGGTTCGGGGGCTCGTTCGTCGTCGGCGTTCCCATGTGTTCCTACGAAGTCGATCAACCTGGTTTGTTCGAGCGAGCATGTGGGCCAACAATGCCCACTTCGGGAGCAACCGCGACGCACTTCACTTCGTCCATTATTCCGTTCACGTTTCCATGTGGCCGGGGTGCCGCCGGTATTCCCCGTCGTCGTCGTCGCAGCGAGCGTTGCCAACAACATCGTACCAGAACTACCAGGCCTACACGGTACACGAAGGGTTCTCCACCGCACCGGCCACTGTTGAAAGACCCTGGAGAGCACTTCTCGAAATTCGCTACGCGGCAACTAGCGTCGAGTCGCATGGCGCTACCTGCGTCCTCGAGCGGTGATGAAGTCGAGGGAAACCCTTCAGCCGGATACAAGGAAGGGGGTTGGGTGACCAAATTTTTGGTCCCTGACCAGACCCATCTCCTCGGCCGATCCTTTCATCGTGATTAAAATTGCAAGCTCGACAGAGTGTTGTTTAATCGTCCGAACGACGACTCTATCCGCATGCTATCCATCCTGAGCTCCGTCGAGGATGAAATCTTCGGTGTTGTCATTAGTGGGACCGAAATGTTCCTGCAAGAATCTGGGACCTTTCCCAATCGGCAGCCTGAAATTTGCTAGGAAGCTGACGAGTTAGCTACCAGAGGATCAATCAACATTTAAGAGTCCGTGCTGAACAGAGTGTTGTTTAAATGACGACTCTATTCAGCGTTCTGCATTTTCCATCGCGGTACAATAAAATGTCTAGTCTTCAGGTGGTTCCTCCAAATGTTAGAATACGGTACTTCTTTCAATCGATGACTTACAAATGCTTCCACCTTGCAAGCATTAAGGGGGTAGACCCTTGTTTCCAGGATTGCAATGGTACAGCGCTAGATAAAACCTCAATCTAGGCCGCAATCGCCCTCAAAAATATCCTAGACTCCGGGGGAACCTGCGAGTCTCGTAAAATTGACATTTGAGGAGGTAGACTCGTTTCCAGGATTGCAAGAATGTGGGATGCGCCTTCTCATTTCTCGATGATGCAAAGATGGGGTTTTTTAGTAGTCAGAAGCGTTAGATAAAAGATCAATCTAGGCCGCAATCGCCTTCAAAAGTCCTATTTCTATTTTTATCAGTCGTAATTTGCAATATTCGGAAGCATAATTTGCATTATTCGGAAGCATAAAGCTGCGCATGTAGCTATTTTCATAAAGCTGCGACAGCTATATGCTATCGAATTTCGTAAACGTAAAAATAAGACTTTTGAGGGCGATTGCGGCCTAGATTGATCTTCTATCTAGCGCTTTTGACTACTAAAAAAACCCCAACTTTGCATTATCGAGAAATGGAGAAGGCGCATCCCGCACCCTTGCAATCCAGGAAACGAGTCCACGTCCTCAAATGTCAATTTTACGAGACTCTCAGGTTCCACTAGAGTCTAGGGCATTTTCCCATGGACAGAATCCTCTAGGAAGATCAGTGGGGTAGCCAAAGGCTGGATCGAGAGCTAGTCTCCGTAGGAACAGCGGCCGCCACTCGTCCTCGTCTAGAACGCGTATTTTCTGATCCGACAGTTACATTCTTAGCCGCCTGGCCTGAACCCTCGGGTCTGGGCTCTCCTTTAGGTCGGTTAGAGGTGCGGGTACGGATGTGAAAGAGAAACGTACGTATGTACATTCGTCGGTAGCCGAACGAAGGGTGAAACAATAAGCGACGAACGACAATGAGGATTTAAGTGGCGACCTCAATGATATCAACTGCACGCTGGAATAGAATTCAATTGAATTGAAGGAACAGCAAGGGGAGTCCTCCTCCTCCCTCCCGCCTCTGCCCTCCTGTCGTTCTGTCTCTCCTCCGGACAACGTTTTGTAAGCACTTCATCAACGTGTTTGGTACTTTCCACGTAACGATTCGACGTCGAGACTTTGTCTTGCGTTGCACGACTCATTGAGCCCGATTATTGGTATTGAGCACTTCTTCCGATCCATGAGAATCGCTCGTACACGTTTCTCCCGATGCTCGCGCTATCATACGATGGATGGACAGTCTTCCAATTTGCAATCCCGACGGTTGACATCTAACCTTTATCACGGGCGATCTGTCCGAAGCTTCTTCTCTCGTTGATCGATGGGAATCCGAGGTTACCAGTGGAGCCGCGACGACGCTCCACCATCGACTCTTCGACGTTCGATTCCCGGTTTCGTTATACAACGGCTCATTAAGAACCCAGCTACCAGCAATCCTTCTCCAGGCCATTTCTTTTCGGAATATTAAGCGCCGCTCTCCTCGATACATGGGAATCGCCGGAGCGTTCCTAGCGTCGGTTCGTGACGCAACCGCATCATCTACATAATTAATAGAACCGCTGATGCGTCTACGTGTAGCTACAAACAAGGCTGTCTTGTAGTTAATACGTCGTGTCGAGCGATCGAACGCGATTATAATTTCATCGCTGGAACCCGCGTGCGCTTTATCGGCTCGTATAAAAGCAATACCGGCAGAGTGTTCGCTCATTAGGCGAACACACGCGAAAACAAAACAGGAGACCTCGCGGGAACGTCGGCCCCCGTCATCTTTACAGGATGAACACCAAATCAAATTCCCCAAGTATCCTCATACTTTCGACGATTAGATTCACATCATTTCAAGTAAAAAGCTACCAAGGCTGCAGACGTTCTAGAGTTCTTGAGGACATCAAGCTTCTTAGCTATCCTTCGCTTCTATTCTCATTATTCTCTATTTATTATTCTATTCTCTATTTACATTATGGTTATTTAAAATAATTTTCTAGGCAGTCAGATATTTTCTATAATTAATATTAATGAATTTTACGAATTTTTCTCGGGACATCCGAAGGACCTCGCCGAGTGTCCTCTTCTTGAACCCACTGTGCCAGCAAGACTATCGACCACATCGGTGGCGCCATCTCTCAAGACAATGGGGAACCAGACCTACATGAGCAGCAGCGACCGGCACGCAGCCTTCGAAACCGCCATAAGATCCCCTATAAAATCTCTTATTATTGCTACAGCATCTAAAAAGCTGCATATATGCATCACGCTACGATTCCCCGTGCTTCATGAATAATCAAACTATTTGAACAGACCGTCAACTCTGTTCACGTGTGTCCGATTTATCTGAGATTTGCCTGCGGGTCGTACGATCCATCGAGGCCTCCGCTAACGAAGTGTGTCTCTGTTAATTGGTCCTCGACTTTAAGCTTAATTTAGTGTCTCCGAGAGAACGGACTTCGCGTAGATTGCCGGCAATAAGCTTCGTTAAATCTGTCTTTTTGCGGGATTGAAATAGGCTGCGAGATTTATGGGCTCGCTGATAGACGCTGGGAGACGGACGGTTTCGAACACGTTCTTCAGGAAAGTCTCAAAGTAGTATGGTAAAATGTACATAATCGGTAACGAAACTGCCGATTCTAGAGAGCCCTCGCAACAATGGACCCGTGAAAATTGCAACAATCGGGTTAAGTTCTTCCTCATTCGACGTTCTCACCCGACCACTCTCCCACAGATTACCGTTTGTTCAGAAGCCCGACAACTTTCTCAAAGAAAAGTGGCTGTATACGGCAGCCCGGCGAAGAAAGTGTGGAAAACGGAGCCGGGAGGTTGGCAGTCTCAAAAAACAGGGATTACGTCTTTTACATTAATATGATTAACCCTTGTGTAGCCAACCAGGTACCCAGGTATCCATTTACTGCATTGCTTTCAACAACTTATTAATGTTCCTCTAAAAGTATTACAAAATCTCTTTGAATGTCCATTCATTGCTCGCTGATATATTAACCCTCTATTGCATGAATTTTCATGACGAATTGAAAAAAATATGTATGGCTGTTAGTATACTTAAAAATGAGTGTGGTGATGAAATAAATAATAAAATTTTATTAGAAAATGTTATTTATTGCATTTTATGACTGTTCCTGTATGGGAACTTTATACATATGCGGTTTTATTCAGAGTAACATGCTCAGAGTCTTCAGTATTGTCTACTTAATTTACTATAGAACATTCGAAATTTAAGTCCCCAATTGGGAACGGAATGCAATAGAGGGTTAATTTATAGTCTTAGAATGAGAATCTGTGCAAATATGTTAAATATAGAATTAGCTACATAAGGGTTAATACTAAACGTACCACGACCGGTCGGAATGATCGTTTCTAGATTTTTTGATTTCACAATTAATGAAATTGTAAATATGCTTTCATAAGAAATTATTTAATAAATATCTTTATTACATATTATAATAAGAACCGCGCAAAGTTTGAATAAATTAATTCTTGTCATTTTTATAAGGCAACCACGTGCTTGTTGCTTTTATAGCTCGATACTTTTAGTGTTAAACCTACCCCTGCTACAATAGCAGAAAAGCCAGTCGAATGAAACTAGGTATAGGAGAGTTATCATTAACCTATGAAGTACAGTACAATCAATGATAGAAATACTGTGACTGAAGCTAAACCGAGTGTCCGACTCTGGAGAGTGTGCACGAATTAAAAATTATTATCGAGGGGTCAAAATGAAAATATAGTAGGGAGAAAATCAGCAGAAAATCAAAGTCCAGCGGAACTAGGTATAAGAGAGTTATAATTAGAGCTTAGCAACCTATGAAGTACAGTTCAATTAATAATTAAAATACCTACTGTGATTGAAGCTGAACCTGAACAGTGTTCAAAGGGTGTGCACGGATTAAAAATTATTATGGAGGGTCAAAATGAAAATATAGCAGAGAGAAAATCACAGCAGAAAATCAAAGTCCAGCGAAACTAGGTATAAGAGAGTTATAATTAGAGCTTAGCAACCTATGAAGTACAGTTCAGTTAATAATTAAAATATCTACTATGATTGAAGCTGAACCTGAACAGTGTTTGAAGGGTGTGCAGGAATTAAAAGTTATTATGGAGGGATGAAAATAAAAATGTAACAGGGAGGTGCATGTGACATATAGCTGCACCAATCCGAGCAACATTTGATAATCCTGGCGAAATGCTGGTTCCCAGCGTGTCTCCAGTTTTCCCAAGCGAGGCCCATAAAAGTCGAAATCCGCATGCCTGGTGCTATTTCATTTTCGCGGTAGTCGAACCTCTCCTGGTAAAGGTTACCAGCAGATTGCCCGAAGAATGTCAGCCTGTTCGTTTCACCGTCGCGAGTTACGCGTGTGCACACGAGCGAGTCGAAGCGAGTTCGCCGCCGCCGCTCGGCGAGAGGCAGCTTAGAGAAGGCGACGTCTGTTTAAGTCGTCCCACGGGCACCTACGATCCTGTTGGAAAGGACCAATGACCGATCGGGGGCCCGTGGAAGGAGCCAATCGTGGTATAGGAACGCACGGTATCCAGGACTCCCGGTAAAAACCATCAAACGAAGCCGCCGGCATTCACGGAAAGCACCGACCCCTGCTGCACCCTCTCTCAGACCGTGTCCACCTTGCGTCCTTCCTGCCGCATCGACCGCATTTTTTCGGCTCGCATCGATCGTGCCGTTCACCGTTCGCGAAAAAGATCGTCGAGGGAAAGGAAAGTTATCGCGAAACGCCTCGCGAGCCTCGCCGAGCCAGTCGGGTTTCACGGAGACCGGGAAAATCTCTCCGCGCCGCGGAAATCCTCTCCTCCCCCGAGCAAATTTCCCCCGATACACCCCGATACTCTACTCGAATTTCTTGTAAAACTGTCACAATCATACCAACTAGTTTTTCACTAGTCCTCACAGATTCAGTGAATTCTCAAAACATTCCGAATATATGAAATAACTGTGCGAAAGTAGCTGCTCAGAAAGAACTAATTGTATGATGTAAATAATTTTTTAAAAATATTCCTTTACTTTACTAACAATTAGATAAACACTGTCGTTTTTTAAATTCTCCTATTCTGTTTTATTAGGAGCTTTATTACAAGTTAAATGAAATTGAACTTCTTCTTTTGGTGATTTGTATAAGTCAAAAATAATATGATAACACTTTTAATGAATTTTTGAATTTTATATTATATAATAGAATGTTTTCACAGTTTTTGTATTATCACACTATCATTTTTTAAATACTACTATTCTGTTTTATTGGTATTGTAGTTTTATTAGAAGTTAAATGCAATTGTACTCCTTCTGATAATTTGAATAAGTCAAAAATAATGTGATAATATTTCTAAATATGTTGAATATATTCACAATTTTGTATTTTCTCTATTTATTTTTGTTCATAAATTGAACTGTGTATTTCTTGGGCAAGAAGTTCAAACATGTTCTTGCAAGTGCAATGCCTATTATAGTAATGCGAATGACGCTTTCGTCAATGAAAATTGCAATCATCAAAGAAAATTCTTTAGAACGCACGAAGTTATTGAACTTTAAGAACGAGCGTGGGGTGAAGAGATGAGCATGTTTAAAATAAACAGAGAGGGAGAAAATACAGGACGTTTTATCACGTAGTTTTATAGAGCAACGATTTCTTTTCGAGAGATCGAAACCACCCGTACTCGACGATATTTCACAGTTCCAGACCGGGAGCGGTTTTGGCGTGATCGCGAGTGCCTTTCGTGCGTCGGCCTATGCAAATGTCTTCGTGAGACCGTTCCATGCGGACGGCTCCTTAATACATGGAGGAAAGTTGGATTTATTTCTCCTGAACTGGCAGAAAGTCTACTAGCAGAGGTATAAAATGTTTATCGTCCGGTTTACTGGACGTCGTGAATTTCAGAATAGCGATCGGTGTCGATAAACCCGAGAGCAACAATTTTTGCGGTGCAGAATTTCTGGAAGTTTACCTTTCACTTTCGATTTTCATTATCCCGGAAAACGGTGAAACATTCTCATTTCTTGAGAGAAAATCATCTTCCCTCAGAAGGAACGTTGGGTGATCTTCAGATGGCCCTGGGAGCCAAAATGTGCAGACATTTCCATAAATTTCCATTTTATAGCCTGACTTACAAAGTCGAGAACTAAATTATGACTGCGGTTCATCATCTCTTTGTAGTCGCCTAGAGGAAGTGTCACGGTGTTGCTTTCACAGGATGATGTTAAAACGAAGATGTTGAAGATGAAAAATTGCGTTGTTTAAAAAGGAATCGGAAGAGTATCATTTTCTCATTTAATCCTTAGATCATTCAAAGTGAGCTGTACAATCCAGATAGCACTGAGACATCTAAAAGACGTCTTTTTGGGACGTGATACGTTCAGTAGACGTAAAAACGTCTAAAAGACATCGTGTGCTACCTGGGAAGTGAAATAAATTAATTAATTGAAAGTTGATCCTTAGAGAGTCAAGAAATAAAAATCTTGACCCATTCCTCTTTCTAAATGTTTAAACAGTTACTACATCAAACAATGGTTAGTTAGACAGAAATAATATAGCTATTGTAAAATGCGTGTAAGAAATATTATGCAGTACATGTAGTAAGGGGATTAAGTCTAATGAATAAAAAAGAAATAAATGATATAGTATGAAGGCCTTAAAAATTCACTTCAATGTTTACGTTTAATTCCAGTTATAAAAACAAGTTTATCATAAAATACTAATGCCTGTTAAAATTACCAAGAGTAACAGTAAAAACTATTCCCAACAATAACTGCCTCACTTAGCCCAACAATTACAATGCAAAAGTCGATCGCCTCAACATCAGTAGACGTAGGTAGTCGGAAATTACAGTTCTGCGACGGTACACGTTAAAAATAAGCCGATTTGCCGTGAATCAGGGAAGTTTCTAAAAAGTGTAGCGAGCGTATGAAGTCCGGCAGCCCGGTGACGGTTTATCATGTGAATTCTGAATTGTTATGTAAGAATGCGCAGCTTGGCTTCTTCTTGCCGGGTGGACTGCATTCTTGCCGTCGCGTCCATCGCGTCGTTTACCGGAAAAAGCTCCCTGAAATGAAGACAAGAGCCACGGTGAACGGCGAGGGTTAATGTATTATTCGTCGCGTCGCTTTCGGGCCCGGCTTTTTTCCAGGGATTCCTGCTTTCCCCGAAGATCGTTCTCGTTAACGCAATTAACGCGACTCGACGCGAGCTTCATTCGCGAATTCGACCCTCGTTCACGGAACACCAGGAGACACCGGGTTCGTCCCGACGCTAGGGTCCCATGACAATTGGACTCTGGAAACGGAAATGTGAATTATGGTCAAAACCCTGGGGTTTCAGCGATCGACATGGTGTCTTTGATCTTCGCGGCCTAGGCATCTCCGGAGCCGGTCCACCGGACTGTCATTACAGGAAAACAAGTCAGGCTTTAATGCTAGGGTCCCTGCGGCTGGTTCGATTCCGAAAATCCCGGCTCCTCCACCGGCGAAACGGGTCTTTTTAAATTGGCTTTCAGCCTCTCCGAGATCGGAATTTAATCTGTCCTAAACGGATCCGTTTGTTTGTACGATCGTACTCAACAATTGCTTAAATGAAACGCAGTTACCCAGACACGTTCCAAGACGCTATGCTAATGGTTGCTAACTACCGCACCCATAAATCATCCATCATCTTTTTTTTTATTACCGGCAACTATTTTCGAAGTAAGTAAAAATCGATACAATCTCTCGAGAGCATCAATAATACTTCCCGAACACTGTTATTTCGGAACGAAATGCCAGGAAGCTGTCGCGAACCTGAACTTTATTGCTACCTGACTATAAACAATAGCATATTATTCGTTCGTGCACCTAATAATTTAATTCACTAACAAGGAGGCTCCCGAGGTGTCACAATTTCAGTTCTCGCTGGCAGGTTTATCGTGCGGGTGGAAATACTAATCACGGTGTTGGACTGCTTTCTAAACGTACCTCCGGAGATTCGACCATTTTTTGAGCTTGTACGTGATTTATGCTAATATAATAATGCGAGCGAAGAAAATTCGTTTTGCAGAACTTTGCACCCGCAGTATGCGATAAACAATGCTTATAAATAGACTGCGGATCTTTATGCAAAATAAAAATTGTCTGCATCGATTGCAAGAAATAGAAACTAAATTGGATGTTGTTTCTTCCCTTAACGATTTTGGTAGAGGGGAAATCATATATCTTCAATTTTTTAAATTTTCAAACAGTTTTGAATTTCATCTATTCAATTCTGCTATAAATGCATAAAGATCCGCAGTCTACTTATAAATATACGTATTTATGAGAAAAATGTGAAACTGTAGAAACATTTACAGGAATTAGAAAATGAATTTCAAGAGTCAGCGAAATTATATCAAAAACAAATAAATACCTAAGCAGCTCCTATATCTTGCAAAGAAACAAAAGAGATTCATTTTCCGGCACCAGAAATTTTCTGAGACTTGTCTAACATTTTTCAACGTGAAAATCACAGTGTAATAATTACATTGCGGATCTTTGTGCATTTATAGCAAAATTGAGTAGATGCAATTGAAAATTGTAAGAAAATTTTAAAAATTGAAGATGTCAATATATGATTTACTCATCTATTAAAATTATTGAGGGAAGAAATAACATTCTGTTTGGTTTCTACTCCTTGCAATTGATGCAGACCATTTTTATTTTGCATAAAGATCGCAGTCTAGTAATAATCCAAGAAAATTCAAGAATTGTAAAAGAATGTAGACTATGACTTGAACTGGTTCCTGGAAGATCGATATAAGCGAATGAATTATAGTAACGCGACAACAAGTGGATTGGATCGCGCGTCGGGCAAAAAATCCCGGCAAAAAGCTCGATCATGCACGGTTCGGTTTCAACGGTGGCGATCGAGCGGATCGAGCGGGGCGAGTTAATTTTTGCTTTTCCGTGCTCGAAATTGCTGTCCGATAATTCCGGAGGAATCGGGGCTCGCCGCGGCATTCACTTAGCGCCACTTACACTCCGCGGCTTAATTGCATAGATCAATTAGCCTGTCCTTGCCGTTAATTTCGCTCGGAATTAGCCGGCGGCGAGACTAATGCTTTCGCGCTATCCAGAACAATGCGTAACGATAATCAGCGCGTCGGTTCGAGGCTCTGTAAACGTCTTAATTCGAGGCACAACCAGGAGCAATAAAAAGGCGGCGAATTGTGACGGACTGTTTTTTGTCGGGCCCGGTATTATTAACGCTTTACAGACGGTTGGTCGTGGATTTATGCAAAACCGATGCATTCCGAATCAACGGTGGAACATATTTACTCGTAGACGAACTCCTCCGTTCGTTTATGCCTGTGCTTGAAGAAAACGCCGCGACTCGAAACATCTCTTTGAATATCGCCGATAAGTTTTCCGTCATTAGGCGTACCGATGAATAATACATTCATTCCCGAGCGACGATGTAAATAGATTCGGCATTTGCATTCTCGGTCGCGTGCCTTGCCAGTTGTGTCCAACTTACTGGACAACTGTAATTATTTTATATAATGATGTAAACTTCCTTGGAAGTAAAGATCAAGTTCGCGTGCCACAAAAAGTGGTAGCTGGCGACCACGCTGGCATAAATATGCATTCGGCTGAAACCTTTCTGTCAATACCATTTATTATTGACCGTGGATTTTGTGTCTTTCTGGCGAAAATTAGTAGGTGCGGTTTGAAGCAGCGGTATCGATGTATTTGTTCAATTTTTATTTGCCTTCTGTGTTTCTCGCACTTGACGCAACATTTAATTCCGCATGAACATTTAATTCACGCAAAATAAAAATGTTCTTGAAAAATTAATTTCATCCCTTAATGACCTTCGATCCCTTTCTTCAATTTTTCTAATCGTTCAATGTTTTATATTTCACCCAGCCAATTTCTTCATAAATGCAACAAATCCACAGTCTAATTATAACTTTGTTTCAAAAATGTGTATGAAAATGTATCTGCAATCTTTACTTCACAAATGCTCGATCATGAAGCTCTGCATCTACCGCAAATAACCATACAACTGTAGGCAATACGTATCAGAAATAAGTATAGCGTTTACAGTCTATGTATAGATTGGTGCTCGTACAGTTACGACAGAAATGATTTGACAGTGTATGTAAAACAGAGCAATGCATCAACTAATGATTAAAATAATACGAACTTCTTTGAAAACGAAGAGTGACCACACCGCTAATAGCTCTAATAAAAATGGTAATACCTCGGCGCACTCGCGCAAATACCTCGCCTAAGCTTTCTGTCAGTGCTGTCCGCAAAATATATAGAATTAGCGCACGCGAACTCGCGGATACCGATCGGCCATTTATTTCCCGCTAGTCTAGGCAGCCCCATCTGGCGATGTTCGAAAGATGAGACAATTGTTTCTGAAAAATCTATAATTTCCCGTAATATCCGTGAAGTTGAAAGGGCCTGAGGATCGATGGTCGCTAAATGGTTTGCCAATGGAAATGTAAGGATCATGCTCGCAGAAGGCACTCGAGCATAGTGCGCGACCGCGCAACATTGTTCGAACCAGCAGCGGCAGCGGCGCGTTAGTGTAATTAAGATAAGGTATAACGAACTTCTAATTGACTCTCATCGACAAAATGTGGGCATAAAGTGACTGCCGAGCAGATTAGAAAAGTAGCACGTTTACGCCGCTTATTTAGCTAATTATTGCGCGTTGTGTAATAGCCGGTTCTAGAGCTGCCGTGACGATGCACCGCCTATTACAGCTTCTGTGCTGCGCGAAACTCTTCGGTAAATATTATCAATCGGATCGATGGATCCAGAACGGAAGCCACCCGGTGTGTCGCAAATTACAGACGCTTCCTGGCCTCACAGTCCTAATCGTTTATTATCGATATATGTATGTATACGCGCATATCGATCGATATAACGCATGACGCGTATACGCACGTCTTCGCACCCTTTTTTAACTGCGGTAGGATATCATACAGGTGAGAAATATAGGTGAGGAAACCAACACGCGAGCCGCATTCTTACGTAGCGACGCCATCTTGGATCGCCGGTTATGCACGGTGCGAATCATTATGGACAAACTATAAAACAGATTTGGTCAAAAATTTAATCAACGATTGACGAATAAATTTCTACTTCAATTGTTAATTGAATGATTGTTTTGTCATAAATGCATGAAATCCGCTGTCTATTAATGAATAATTTATTCTTGGACAGAATTTCATGCATTTATGACGAAAGTATGTAAAATTGGACAATTGATAAAATGTTGTAGAGAATATTTCAACGTTACTTTTTCTACAAAAATCATTCTGTTGCAGTAACAACGCTTCCCCCAAAATAGTTGCACAATAGATTCTGTATTAATGATTGAACTCGAACCATCCATTTTCATTCTCCACTTTAATTCCGATTGTGATTTACTTCCACTCTCATTTCAAACAAACACGTCGAATTGCAACATAGCAATGGACAAACAACAAACTTCACAGTATCTACTAACCAATGTATGAATTTTTACTCAAAGAACATATATGAACATTGGAAAAATTGGATTTGTGTTGGACAGTTCCACGAACTTTGCATTTTACCGTCGGCGAGCGAACGAAGCACACGAGTGTCTTTTCGAAGCGGTGTTGAAAATAATTTTTTCGAGACGCAGAAGACGTTGCAACGTTCGCTGATTTGACGGATACGCCAGAAGAAGAAAAAAGCTTTCTGTCTACTTCGTACGAAAGGCGCACAGTAGTCAGTGTCTGTATGTACTGCCATTAATTAACTCCACCGTCTACATAGCTACTGTTTTGAGAATGAGGAGCGACCCCTGCGCTGTATTGCCGGCCTACAACATCCGCCCTGAATTAATTGAATATATACGGCTCGCGTTTACACGCGATACGGCCCTGCCTCCACCAAGTTGACTAATACGGCCTCCTCCTGCACCGACTCCCGTGAAAAATGAAAAATGCATCTGGAATCGCGGCTTCGCCATTCCCGTGGAACCGTCGCGTTCACTAGAGATTCTTAGAAACGGATTCCATAATTATTAGAAAATTTACAGCACCCTCTGGGAAGCATCTCGCTTTGCACAAAATGAAAATGCTCAGCGAAAATTATTCTGGAACAAATTATAATCGGAGTCTTCATAGTAGTCACTTCCTTTATAATATTATCGTAATTCGTCTTCGGAATTCTGTGGAACACGCTATGGGATCTGGCCATGAGGGGAGCCTATAGGGGTAGTATTGTGCTCGATTTCATAGTTGTGTTAATATGGAAACAAATTATTATGCCAGGGGTTCTCGGCGATTAGTTGGTCGACAACCCCCTCCCCTAATCGAAAAGTGTATTCATTCACTTGATTTTAATTTCCCAAATTTTTTTAATGTGGGTGATAAATCAATGTATTTTAGTCTCAATTAAAAATTGAATGATTACTAAATTTCTATGCAGTAGAAGTATCTAATTCAATAAAAATGTGCTTACAAAAATTCTAGAAGCCAGAATGGAGATGGTGGATTAATAAATATCATCCTGAGTTGTGCAATAAAAATTGTGAAGATATTAATCTTGCTAAATTCCTAGGCAGTAGAAGTATTTAATTCAATAAAAATATGCTTACAGAAATTCTACAAGCCAGAATGTATGGTGGATTAATAAATATCATTCTGAGTTGTGCAATAAAAATTGTGAAGATATTAATCTTGCTAAATTCGTTTCTATTTTCCAAAAATATGATCGCAAGAATTGTGGAGACTAGAACGTGTGTGATGGGTCAACGACTGTGCGGAATAGTCACTTCTGAATTCAGTTTTTTATGCAACGTCTGCGAACTGCCATTAGATAGCCGTGTAATGGCGTTTTAAGAGTTTCGTTGGAAATCTAATCGTTAAACTCGAAGATCAGAATGGTCTGGTATGGTTTTACGACCGGTCGAGTCACACCTTCGACAGTTTTCCAGCGTTGGCCGTACATCGAGTGGTCGAATCACGACGATTTCACGTTTACGTTCCGAGCAACCGGTATACAGAACAACCGGAAACGAGGGCAGCACCATTATCGGGCCGGAGGTTGCTCGAGCTAGCCGAAGTTTCATCGCCGCGGAGTTCCAGGTACAGCAATATGTTGTTTTATGGAGCAATCATCGGCGCGGTAATAATCATTAAATCCGTTGGCCGAAGCTGCCGGACTCACGGTCACTCGAACAAGCTCGTCGTTAGACCGGGATTTGATTCGTTGGTCTCGTTGCTGTAACGACGATAAATGGTAACGAGGGACATCGGTACTCGCAGAAATACCTTTATATTTTATCCCGGTTTGAGAAAAAGATGCGCGGAAAAATCGATGCCGCATTACGCTTAATAACGACTAATTGAAAAATATCCGCGAATGCTTTTTAATTGAGACCTGCTATGAAATTATATGTTATTTCTATGGATAGTCTAATACATAATAAGACCTGCAGAAAAGATCAAATCATACTCTACAGGCAGGAATAACCTCAGATCTGTGATTCTAGTTTGCTATTAATACATACTTAGCGGGTAGCTATTGATATGATGTAATTTAAAACAGTAAAAACATTGAAACAATCTATGAATGTCCATATGTTATTTCCCATTTATTAAAATTGTTCAAGTTAGAAGAAATTTTTATAGCGTTCCTGTGTCTTGTTATTGAAGAAGAAAATTTTTATTTTGTATGGAGGTCAGCAGAATGGTTGGATTGTTAGTTCATGACTGAAATTGCAATCAAACTTGAACAATTATTTCAGAAATTCTCAGTTGTGAATCATTAATGACAAAAATGAATAAATGTAATTTAAAAGAGTAAAAACATTAGAAGAATTTAGAAATACTATTATATCATTTTCAACCTATTAAACATATTAAGAAAGAAAATAAATTCCTATTTCGTTCCAGTTGTTGCAATTCAGGTAGAAAATTTTTATTTTGCATAAAGATCCGCTGCCTACTAATGTATAACGACGAAATTAAATTTGTAATATTCTCGAAGGGGAAAATATGCATGATAGTCGCTAGTTTTTGGAGTCTCACCTTGGAAGGAGACTTTCAGTATGTAAACATCTCGCATGCACTTTGCACATCGCGCATCACGTTTACGAGGCTAGCAAGGTGGAAAAAAGTTCCTCCTCCAATCTGGAAATGATTTACACTCGAGGCGTCAGCGAAGACTGGCCAGGAAAGCTTTTTCGCCGTTCTTCCGGTGAGACCGGTCGAAAAATATCGCGATCAGCCGCCGCCGCGCCGCCACGTGGTTAGTTAGTCGTTTATACGTCGGCCATAATTGCGGTTTATTGTCTCAATAAATATATACGACACACGCCGGTTGTGTCCATGTGTAAAAGGAGAGCCTGATAGGGGATCCTTCCCGGGATTTGAAATCAAGCCGCTCCCGTAGCCGGCGTATAAGGGCGAGTTTTATGGGCCTGCTTAATATGGTTTATGGTGTTTTCTCCTGCTTATGTCGGGCCCGCTACGGAACCGGAAGACGGCTAATGATCTGGCGGCGCCTTCGAGAGACGAGGATCAAATAACGATCTGGCATCGGTAAAAACAATTCATTAGTAGGCGATATTGTCCGGGCAGGAAAAAAAGACGTGCACAAAGATGCGGAATAAAATGTGGCCAAAAAAGGCAGCGAAAGCAATTCCTAACAGGATATAAATAATAATAAACCGCTTTTTGCGAATTTACTGTTAGCTCGGCTTGGCTAGTTTGCACGCGGTGGTTGTGGAACATAATTAAATGAAACGTTTAACGCAATTTTAGGTGCGATCTCTTTTGTTCTTGTTTGTCTGGGCGGAATGTTAATTCGTTTCGGCGTATACGATAATATTTTATTGGTGTTTCTCTTCAGTGGTCTACGTACTGAATTTTTTAAAATGAAATAAATTTCTTCACGAATTGATACAATAGATGAAATTTATATTTTATTTAATAACAATCGTCCTACCATTTCCTGAGGAAGCTATCGAAATGCTTGAGAAATAATGCTTCCTCGAGCGAAGGCATCGTGTAGGAACCGGCGTAGACCCCCGCAAAACACGGACTATTAGAAAGGATTCAAGCCGTGAGTCTTGGCCGAGGAACCAGGACGGGATTCATCGGTGACACACGACGGGACAATACCCCGGGCTCGATTACCCAGGAGTACCGTTAATCATCCTAATAGCGGGGGACAATAATGTCAGATACGATCTGCGCTCGGCGTAGACTCGTGACAGGTCTCCTCCATGTTCCGGCCCACGTTCGGCCCGAGCTCCGGCGCGGGATATGCCAAATACGAAATGATATCGTGCGATACTCGTGTGGCCGATTCGCGTCGACCGTGAATGGGCGTCGTACAAAGAGAGAGAGAAAGAGGGGGTGGATGGGGGGAGGGAGAGAGATATGCAATCACGAGAGGCGCCTGAATTCCGATTGTACGTTGCCTTCTAATTGAGTCATCGTATCATTAGCGATGTAATAATCGCGCGCCGCAGGTACAAACGATCGGTCTTTCTCTGTCGGCCGTTGTTCCGTCGTCCGACATCAACAGAGTGCATGTGCATCTGCGTGGACGCATGTGCATCGCCTACGACACAACCGATCGTCGCTGTACACCCGTAGATCGTATAGATCGATGCCCAATTAAGCTCAATTACCGACACAGATAATCGGCCACCGTCGGTGAAAGAATGATTATTCCGCGAATGACCGATTAGAATATCGACCTTGACTGGTTTCGCAAGATCGATTGTCACGATAAGAGGGGGCTGAATTATCCGGCGAGCGGCCACGGCATGATGAAAAAGGATCGGGGAAGACACCCGGCTGGCAAATGTCTATCATCCTTCTAGAAACTGGAAATCGAATCGAAATGGATCGACCTGGCCGGTTTCCCAGACTTTACAACATCCGTTTCCTTTTTGTTCAAGATTTTTGTGTTGTGCTTTTATCTTTTTGTTTAGAATTGTTGTTCTTGGAAGCCATCTCTGGTTTAGTTGAATATGTTCCTACTCAGCACCCAGGTTGAAGCTAATTTACAAATTATAATTAATCAGCACCGTTAGCAACTCTGCAAATATTTTTCTTTCTCAAGATACGTGGTAGTTCAATCTAAGGACTGATTCAAACTCGACTGTTCTCGTCTTTAAAACAGAATAACATTTTTGTATAATTGTACCGAACGACCTGATGTTTTGTAAGCAATTAGAAGCATTGATTTACTAAATGATCTGCGAAAAAGGTTTTCCAAAAATTACAATCTACAAGGTTGCATGCAAAAATAAAAACAGCATCTTTTAAAACTTTTATTTGGGCCGTTAATAAAAATTTAAAATATTATATATGTTTTGTAGATCTATGTTAGTTATACACGTATTGAAAATTTCATCAAAATCGGTTGACGCTGAAAAAAATGACACGCATCGTAAGATGTAAGAATCTGTCGATTCTAAGCCGAAACTGACCAAAAGTCGCGAAAAACTATGACTTTCGCCACATTTAACCACTTGTAGCTCTTGGGTATGTTAATCGATTTTGATGAAATTTTCAGTATGTATATAACTAACATAGATCTCTACTCTCTACAAAACATATATTTTAAATTTTCATTAAGGGCCGAAATAAAAAAGTTTTAACATTAAAACTACCGAGCACTGAAAGCGATTAAAATATTTTAGCTGATAAAAATGGCAAGGCTCTATTTATTTAGATTTCGTGCAATTTTTATTGCAATATATGCTTGGGTAAAGAAATTTATCGAATCATTTTCTATGTAAGCATCGTCATAATTTTAATAATTATGAAATTAAAAATGTAAGAGCGGTCACATTTGACCAGCAGTGGTTTAGTGTTAAAAAATGCTGTTTTCATTTTTGCATGCAACCTTGTAGATTGTAATTTTCGGAAAATCTTTTTGCAGATCATTTAGTAAACCAATGTTTGGTACAATGATAAAATAGTTATTCTGTTTTAAAGGGCGTACGAATACTTTGGTCCTCCACTGTATATGTTTAGGGTAAAATTAACTCGATATGATCTAGGTCGTGATTTCTATTCATCTTCATGATTGTAGGTCAAATAATGACCATGTGTATATCAGATAAAATTAATTTCGAACTTTTGAGTCAAATAAACTAGTTTATGAAAACTGTATTTTTAACTCTCATCCGTCCCTCGTGTCAATTTGACAGTTAAAAGAATTAAAAATACAGTTTTCATAAACTAGTTTATTTGACTCAAAAGTTCGAAATTAATTTTATCTGATATACACATGGTCATTATTTGACCTACAATCATGAAGATGAATAGAAATCACGACCTAGATCATATCGAGTTAATTTTACCCTATATACCATATATATATAAAAAATCGATAAAATAACAAGTCAAACAGTTACTTTTCGATGTCTTTTTCATTTAAATTGATGAGTTAACATTTATATCTTAGGTTTTTGCGGTTATACGTTTCCATATGACGAATTTGTCCGAAACTTGATGACTTTTATATTTTTAATGCGAAACATATAACCGCAAAAACCTAAGATACAAATGTTAACTCATCAATTTGAATGAAGAAAACATCGAAAAGTAACTGTTTGACTTGTTATTTTATCGATTTTTTCTATCACTCTGTCAATTTGACACCGAGGGACAGATTCAATTCGCGAAATGGAGGTTAAGCCAATGGAATTGAAAAAATTCTAGTAGCATCCCGAGAGTACACAAAAATATAAACGAAGTTCCAAATGTGTTCATTTCACTTGTTTCTTTTTGGTGGATTAGAAGCCGGGGGATCTGATCTAGAGAATAATCTCGATCATCAGAAATAGAATCGTGTGACATCGTTATAATGTGCATTCGTCGAGGCCTATTTCGCTGGAATCCGAGCAATGGGGAGCATTTTCGGAGCGAGTTACCGGAACATCGCGTGCTGCCGAAATATTCTGGAAATATGCTAATTACCAGTTAGTCAGTTTCTTGTGGCATTGCGCCGGTTTCTACGATCGCTGGTGTGCCCTCACCCCCCTTCACCGCACTATACTGTTTCGCCCTGTCGTCCTCGTCCCCTCTTTCTGCTACTTCGTCCTGGTTTCCAGCGATATTTCTGTCGTTTCGCAAACTCGATCGTCTTTTCGTCGAGCATGCGACGATTTGACGCCGTTTACCTTCGACTTTCCCCCACCAAAAGGCCTCTCGAAATCGACTTACCTCCGATAACATCAACCCAGTCATTTCGAATACACGAGGCGTTGCTAATAATCGCTGAAACTTTTATTTCTGAATTTATTATTGCTAGGCAGCAAGCCACCTTCAATCGACGTTTTTGCAAACGTGATCTTAATTAAGGAGGCGTGTGTCGTTGGGCCACTTTTGCGGCTTTGTTCCCTGTGAACGAGCATTTAATGCTGACTTTTATCGTTTCTTCATTTCTGCTGCACTTCGTCACTGCTAGTGTGCCTGTACTTCGAGTATGACTGTCACATTACACTACCAAAGGAGCACTGGTGGGGAGTATGTTGATGAAGTAAAATATTACAATCAGTAGATCAGTATATTATTTGAACATTCTTAAATTTGCACATTCACGCAACACCCCTTCCAATAAAAATGCGAATTATTAATCTTCGAGACGATACGAGAGCAAAGTTTTTCCAAATTACATAGTTTTAAAGGAAGATTATAGTCATATAAAACATTTACAGAATATTTAAATAACATCTGTGAGAACAGCAGAATTACTTTCCTAGTGATTCATTCTTCCAGACAGTCCCGACTGCATGCACCACTTAAAACACTTCGCGTCCATCCTCAGTAGTCACTTTCTTGCACAATTCCTCGCTCAGACGGTTTCTAATTCTACAAAACAAATATTTGCTGGCAGAATGGCTATCTCGAACCGTTCATCAAAATTCTCTGCTGTAAGCAACTTGCAACACACAACAACCTAGCATTACCGGCAAAAGGATCATCAATTACTCGTCGAAGGAATTCCAACAGGGTGTCCCCTTCAAAATTTATTCGGCATCGACGCCACAAGAATCACACTTCGCGAACGACTTACGATTCCGTAGAATGACAATGTTATTACAATGGGAAACAGTTGGGAGACAGGGTTCCATCAATCACCGGTGTACGTAGCCCAAGGATATTCCCGATGGAAATCTTCAAGTCGACGTCCACGTATCCGAAGTAACCTGGAAGTCGTTAGGATAATGCGGCGCTAAGCGTCGTTCCTGTATCTTCGTTCATAATCTGGCAAATTGTCGAAGCTGAACGGTACGCTCTGACCATTCCCACCGAGCCGTCCACAGGCATTTTAATACCGATCGATAAACCGGGTTGCATCCCCTATTTTATTCCCCCGCGTCGACTTCCAAGATCACAATTATCGATCCAATTTTTTCGTTTGCCCTGGATGCCGATAGAACTCTGACAAGCGAGCACACAGTCGTGTTTCCCGGCTCTCGCGCCCAGTTTCTGCCGATCACGACGGGCAAGAAAACCAGAGAACCTTCATTCCGATTTACAGGTCGATAATTTGGCGGCTCGCGCGGCTCTTCTGGGAAAACCGCGGAGACTCGACCGCTTTCACTCGGCGAGCCATTTACGATTGGTTCAAGGTTCTCGTTCTCTTTTTTCCACCGGTGCCTGGGTCGCCGGCTCTGCACCTGCAACTGAAAAGAACACGGAAACGTGATTGCCGGTCGACATGTGTTTTCCCAATAACCGAGTGCCGTCGCTCGACCACACGAGCCACCGAAACGGAGTCGATTCTTTGCCAATTATTAACCCCCGCAAGGTAAGGTTTAACCCTCTCGCTGCCGAGTTAGGGACGATGGACAGAACCGCCTGTGTTTATAAAAATAGAAAACGTAAATTTACGGGAGTAGCACATAAAAACAGATCATTTTGAAAAACGTATATTTACGGACGTAGCAGCGAAAGAGTTATAATAACACGTAAATGGTAAGGTGTGGTCTCTTATACTCCGACAAATGACTTTCATAAATGGCCTCGTTTTTAATAAATTCGGGATAGAGAATAACATAGGATAAAAAGTAAACAAACAGATTTAATTTTATTCATATAAAAATTCTTTTCGAGAATCTGAAGCTGGAGTCTCGGTTAACCCTCATACGCTCCCTAGAAATAATTACATAAATGATTCTACGATGATATTTCAACAATTTTTGTTTTACACTTTAAATCGACAGATTTATATTTCATTTTTGACATGACATTTTAAAGAAATATATCTCACAACACACGGAGAAATAAATCAATCGTTTTGCAATATGCAAAAAATGTAAATGGGTGAATTTTCACCCCGAGGAACGTATGAGGGTTAATAATCGCGAGTCCTGTTAACATTTATCCGGTGGATGATCAATAGTGGAGCTGCATGCAAAATAAAAATTGTCTGCAGAAAACAACAGCTGCGGAGAAGCTTTTTCTTTGATATTGGAACTACGAAATGGAATAAAAACATTGCTCTAAAAAATATTGATATTCTAAAGTGACAAAGAGGGAAAATACATTGTTTTAGAATCGCCTTGGACAATCTTTATTTTACATAGAGATCTGCAATGTAGTGATGAATATTTGAAAATTGATTAAAACGCTCGCTATTGCCAGCCCCTGATTTTAGAAACACTATTAAATCAACACCGACAGCTAAAGCATTAATGCTGTTATGGTTGTATATTTTTAAATTTATTCAAAGCCTTGTGTTATTAAAGATAATTATCAATTTCATGAAAGTGTTAGGAAACTCTGGCCAACATACCTGTTCTCTTTGCCTCGACATGATATACTAGATTTCATCTCGAAATAATTACTGTTCCTATGTTAACACTAGCCCTATCGTGCACTAAAAGTGACTGGCATGCGTTACCTTACAAAAATGAGCAGATTAAATTTATTTTAAAGTTCGCGTGATTTCTATGATAATAGGTGCTCGAATAAAAAAACTCCAGTCACTAATCCCCCATAGAAAGACCATTCCAATGGTTGTAAAATAAAATACACGGTGAATTGATTGGTTAGTGGCAGGTTCGCCATTAAATCTCGGATAATGAACCTGTTAATCTAGTACCTTTATTTTGAATAAAAATGGTAAATGAGCGAAGAAGGTTGACACGGTGCATCGTTTTAACCATTTTTCGCTGGCACGTCGTTTCTCAAGTCGTCGACTGTGTACACAGGCGAAAAATAAAATTAATTGGTCGTGAACTTACAAACAAGCCCCCTAATCGGTTTCTTATATCGTGTTCGTAGAACACGCTCGCCCCCCTGCCGCGCTTGCGGAAAATAAAGTACAAGGGATTTTGAGGAAAAACGCGCGCCGCGTCCCGATAACATTGGTTTGCATTGGAAAGGTAGGTGGCAGGTGATGTGGCACGCGATCTGAGAATTACGGTCACCATCGATCAATACACGCAAGAATCAACGAAGGCGTACCGAGGAACTGCATCAATGGCTGCGTTCCCCCCTTTTCTTCTCGCCCCATAAAAAAAACTCTACCACGATCATTTTCAACACGGTTCCCTCCTCAAAGAATCGTGGATAGAGTACGATCGACCAGGAAATTTGTTGGTTCTTTCAGCGGATCGTGACGGCCGCGAGGCGTTGATTAATACGACTAACGATCTTGTAGCTAATTAATAATTAACGATATCAACGCGGCCGTCCGTGTATAGATTGCGGATCAATCCTCAGTCGGGATGGGGCACGCGAGAAACGCATTGTCACGTGATTGTTAATCCGTACGACAGAATCACGCGATCCCGGAGAAATCTGTCGGTCTGTTTAACAAGTTTTTTGTATTTATAATTTAAGCGAGATCCCGACGAGATCGACAACTTCTCCTCCGAACGAGATTAAATAATGCGAGAGCAATTATCAACGTGTTTCCACGTTGTCCCGGGAGAGAAATCGGGATCTACGATACTACAACACATGGCGATGGACATTTCATTCAACCGCGCCTTTTTCTTTCTTCGTTTCCCTTTAAAATAAAATAGACGAGCTCCGTTCCGTTCGTACGGCATCGCTAATTATCTGTAATTGACGGATCCGTAGCATCGACAATCCCAACGAGTTTCTTGGTCTTCAAGGAGCTCCTCCACTTCCCACGTCTTCGAACTGTACCCCATAATTTCTTCTACTCGAAAGGAATTGCGAAACGCTTTGTTCGGTATTGACAGAAGAGAAGGGTATTGCGCGCAGCACGGTTAAGCAGTAACACAGAAGAATGTAATTAGAGTTCTCGGCATATCGATGCCCGATAACCCGATTATTAGGACAGAGGCAGAGGCTGCGAAGTGAAAATACAACCATAGATCGAGACAGTTTCTTCGATCGACTATTGAGACTGATAAGCCCGCTGTGAATTGCGAATTCAAACCCCACAGCTTATCGAGGATTTCTATCGCATTTCGCACGGTTTCCTAGCGGTACCAAGATGGCGGATTGCTACAAACTTATAGATTAGATCGTCAATAGTACATTAATAACTAGACTGCGGATCTTTATGCAAAATAAAAATTGTCCGCATCGATTGCAAGAAATAGAAACTAAATTGAATGTTATTTCTTCCCGTAATGATTTTAATGGAGGAGAAATTATATATTAACATCTTCAATTTTTTAAATTTTTCAACAATTCTGAATTTCATATACTCAACTTTGCTACAAATCCGCAGTTTATTAATAACTGTCGGATCTATGTGCAAGTAGAAATTTATAAACGTTGGAAATGAAATCCTGAATTATCAGTTTTCTTTTACACGTTTCTAATTTTCATTGTAAATTCGAAGCTAGAAAACTAGAATTTAGATGGAAAATTTGTGAACCTGCATGAAAATAGCTCGTCACACCTGAATCGATGATTGAAAGTTCACCTCGAAAATGCAACAGCTCAATCTCTTCAATGTTGATTAATATTCAAATTGGCGAATGAAAATCAATTTATTTTTGCAATACACGATTACTCGAGTCTTTACTTGCATCTAAAACCATTAAATAATTATTGATTCAATGATGAAGGATATAAAAATGACGATTTTCTGTATCCTCTCTTTTCCAATTTAAAACTCGTGCCGCGCAATTATCAACAATTTCAGGCAAGTGGCGGCCGCGCGCGCACGGTTACGTTATTTGTGCATTATTCAGATGACTATCATTACTGCGGAAGTAAGAATTATCAACAATGTAGCCTAATATATTCCGAGGCAGACATTGTGTTAAGTATTCGACGGTATCGCGCAGCTTCTCGATGAAATTTCAGATCGACGAATAACCGGGTAGAGCTGTGTACTCAGCCGAAGTGCAAAGATGCAAGACGAAAATCGGGTCGATCCATCAAACCGGAGGAATGTGGTAGCCCGTGGTTACCAGACATTTCCCAGGGGACTATTGATGATGGAAACTATTAATACCAGGCTGACATACTATGTCTAAAGATACCCGAGCCCGATAGGCACCGTTGCCACCCCCGGCCTCTCTCATTTGTATTCGCGATAGCGGTTTGCTTATCACGATGCTTCACGTGGCGTTCTCATCCTAAAACGAAGGCAATGCTAAGTATAGTGAAGGTGTACCCTTCGTGGTGAGCATTGGAAGGGCGAAGGAGGCGATGACGGAGCGACGAAAGAAGAAGAAGAAGAAGAAGAAGAGGTGGAGAACGTTGCAGAAAAAGCGTAGAAAAAAGAACAAGCTAGAGAAGGAGGAGAAAAAGACGGAGAAGAGGGAAGAAGGAGGAGGAGAAAGAAGAAGACGACGAAGAAGAAGAAGAAGAAATGCCTGACGCCGATCGAAGAGACGGAGCCCCACCTCTTGCGAGAACGATGCCGTGCCGGGACAGGCCCGTCGAATGTTAAGGAGACGTGGGGAGCGAACATAACCTCACCTAACCTAACTTCACCTCCACTCTCGGAGGCCGCCGTGCGGCCGGCGATCCCGCGTATGATTTCCAGTCGGGCTCTCATTGGTCGACTGGTCGGTGCGCGGTTACCGCCTTCGCCATTAAATAAAACCTTGCGAGAAGAGAGCGATATTAAAAAACGAAGGGTCTCAGGCCCTCCTCGATACGTTCCCGACCTTGCCCCGGCACTCTCCCCGTACCAACACGCCGATCCCAATACGCTGCGACGTGTCCGTTCATCGTGATATGCATCCTATCAATCTCGCCCGAAAATCTATCCGCAATTCTTCTGCGACCCACATTGCTCCTTGAAAATATTTCACCTCTTGCCCCTGCGGTTTCTTCTAGAAATGCCCATCGGAATCTCTGCGACGCCGAAAGTACCCGACAGAAACGCGAAACTGATGTTTATTCATTTATTTGATGCATTTTCTAATTTTTTCTGTCCTCAATTTGTATCAAGAGTAGCTCGAGAGTGCTTCTGTAAGCATTAAAACAAATGACAGAGGAATCTCAAATTGAAGAAGAATCTAAACGTCTATCAAATGGATCAATAGGACGCTAAATCTGTGAGGTCTATCAAAACTGATAACGCTAAGTTCCGAGCATGATCGAGTTAAAACAGCTCTGAAAGTGGCTGAACAGTTCCGTCGGCCGTCGACAGTATCAGGTTTCAGAAAAGTGAACCTAGTTAACCGAGCGGCTCCGTTTTAAAAGTCCGTGGCCTCGTGTCTCCGATATGCAAAAATGGGCTGCTTCTCAGGCCTGATTGCGATAGTTAACGAGAGCGTCACGACGCCCCCATCCGATCCCGAAGACAGCTGGCTGGCTGGTAGAGAGGGTTCAATTTTCTGGCCGACAGATTCGCGAATCCGCGTCGCCAATGCGCTCCCCCGATCTAAGCCTCACCCTCCTCCGCTCCTCTCTCTCGAGCATCTCTCTTTCTCCAGCGGACCAGACTCTCTCCAGCTTTCTCCTCTTGCCCCGTAATTGATATTATTATGGGCCGGTGAGGCCCTCCCATTACGTTATAAATGTTACACGGGTCGATTACCGCTCTTTGTTCCGGACATACTTACAATGTCCGCGAACAATGCTGGACCCTCTTCTTCCTCCTCCTTCACCTCCTCCTCTTTCTCCTCCTTCCTTCAGCCCAGTGCATCGTACGTCGAACGACGGAGACGACGACGAAGAGTTAACCCTCGATTTAACCTACCAGCAGATAGGAAGATAAGAGAGGATCCTGCGTTTCTCCGACCTCGACAGTCTATCTCTGGCCACCCTGATGTTAAATTATTAGGTCAGTCGAAGCCCTCTCAGCTCTTATCAAGTGGATTCGGATTTTTTCTTTGCAGGAATGATAAATCATTTATCTTGCTCTTAGTCTGCCTCGAAATCCCAGAATCCTCTTTGGAGAATCCATTTCCATTGAAACAACAGAGGCCTACCAGCAGATAGGAAGATAAGAGAGGATCTTCCGCGTTTTTCCGGCCTCGACAGCCAATCTGTGGCCACCCTGATATCAAATTATTAGGTCAGTCGAAGTTCTGTCAACCCTTATCTCATGGAAATATTTTCTTCAAGAGAGGATCAATCATTTACAACAAAAACTGAACTATTATCTTGCTCTTAGTCAGCCTCGAGATCCCAGAATTCTCTTTGGAGAATCCATTCCCATTGGAACAACGAATTCGATCCGGCGGGATCGCGGCGAGTATCGATACCGATTACGCTCCACGTGGCCCGCTCCCATCCGCCATTTTGAGCTGGATCCAAGGCAGGACTCTTGCTTCGGCTCCTCTATTTTTCGTGGTCCGTTCGTCGCCCTAATCATTGTTATTACGAGCCGGTCGCCCGTCCGCACACGTGCTTTTTTCTCCTTGATTCGTTCATCCCCTGCATCCCTGCCTCCCTGTGCTCCTCTACGAGCTCGCGATAGATTTCGGTCAGGCCAATTACATTTTTTCCCCGGCCGTGGAAGGAATAAAACTATGATACGTATCGGTATCGCGCCGTTCCCCACCTGCCTCGTATATCGGCGTTTCAAAAGAACCAACTCTCCCACCCCTGGCAGCTACGTATACGTCCGACATGGAAAAAAAAGATGAAGAAATTCGTAGGCGCGACAGACACGTTCGATCCTAATAATCGTTCATCCAGCTCATTATCCCGTGACCCGACCGGTGGAAACTTTTAATCTTCCGGTGGATAATGCTTCGACGCTCGCGAGCCAGACGCGGAAGATCTCTCTCTCTCTCTTCGTAATAGATCTCGCTTCTTCTACGGAGTGGACGTTCGATCGCAATTTACAGACGCTTCGGATATACTTAACACTTGGTTGGTCGGCAGTTATCTACCGGAAATTGGATTTTTAACTCCCGGTGCAAGAATCTTGCCGATCAGCGCGAGTGCGACACTCCCGCGACGGTCCCTGATCAATTCTAAATGGATTATATTACGTCGAAGAAATCCCTAAAATGATTCTTCCGGTTCTCTTTGAATATCTCCAGCAGAGCTGTAAAATGTGTGAACGTTCAAAGTTCTCGAAAATAATCTTGGATCTTTCAAATCGCAGTTTTCTGCAATTACGAAATGGTTCTGCAAGGGGTTGCCAGCAGGTTTAGACCAGATTCTTGGATAATCAAAACGAGACGATTTTCGAGATGGTAGGATCTCGAAGACGGAGCAACACATTAGGAAGAAAGCGTATCGAGCCCGAAATCGTTCAGGGTCACCCGTGGCGATACTCGTAAAACGTGAGGAGCGAGTTGCAAAAAGTCGAAACGGAGCTTTCACCCGGCGCTCACGAAATTGACCGCGCAATCCGCCGATTCCGAGCACTTCTGGGTAGAACGAGGGGCGGGCGTGTCGGCGAGTCGATGCCGACTTTCTTGCAAAACGCAATTCCGCCTGCAAGAAAGTGGAGCGTGGTCGTTGTATAATGTATTCACGCGATTCTCTGCTGCTCCTTTTTCCTCGCCCCTCCGGTACCCTCCCGCGCCCAAGAGAGAAAGAGAAACGAAAAGAGAGACAGGAGAGAGAGAGAGAGAGGGCGAACCGAGGGATCGTTAAAAATACTCGATGCGCGCGGCTGCGACGGCGACGGCCGATGTTTCGGCTTTCCGCGAAGTGCATTCGACGATGAACAACCGGCACTCCGGCCGCGTAAAAACGCGGAGGGAAAAAAGGCGAACGAGCGGCGCAGTTATGTCACTATTAAAAACGCATTAATCCCGGATTCGCCTTGGATCGGGCCCGGTTCGGGCTCGGCGGACGACGACCGTGCCGATTTAAAACGCCCGGTTTCCCGGCCACGGCGCGCACCGCGCGGCGATTTCACGCGTCGCACAGGCATTATCGCGCCAGCATGTTTTTACCCCCGGAAATCCTCGCTGGATGCTCGCCGAGGGATGTATCGGATCATCGTTCAAGTTTTTTCGGAGATTCGCGTTTCCAACCGAGGAAAATCTGCGAGCCTCCGTGGGAAAATTCTCTCGTCTCCTATCGCGCCGTTCATCCCCCATTTCCAATCTAAAATTTTCAATCTTTGGGGGTAGGGACGGTACGGAAAATTTTAAGGAAACCAGATCGATCGTTGTGGCAGAAAATATTTTTGTCTTTGTCCTGTCGCTTTGAAACGTAGAAGAGTAGAATGTATGTTTCAAATTTTTCTTTTTGCAATTATTGAATTTGTAATGACGTCACATAAATTCCTCGATTAAAGTGGTCGTTATAAAATAATATCTTGTTATTTTCATAAGGCAGTACGTTAGCTGGTGAAATATTATGTGCTAATTTTCGATTATTTGATGGTATGATTATTGAGATAGAAGTAGACAATGCTGGGATTATAAAGCCAGCGATACAATGGAATTATATAAACTATAAAATAAAAGGAATTCTGTGAAGTCTTCCTGGTAAACAGTAAACGAAGTATAATCTATGTGACGTACGATTTTAGCGCTGTGAATAGTTTCATATTGTTTACTTTACAATCATTGAAGTTATAAAGATGGATTCGTCGGAAATGATTTGTGAATTTCCTTACTCGGACAGGTACTCCCACAAGTAGCTTTGATTATGGATAAAAAATAAAATGATTAAACACTGAAATTACTAAACCGAACGACAGTTCGCTGAAAAGATTGATATGATTGGCAAGCGAATGATCGGAATGAATTATTCGTGAAGAGTATGCGAATCTAGGGACGCAAAGCCTGGAAGGAATGCGAAAAGGGGAATCGATGACTGATATTAAAGAACGGCGGGTTCCGATAACCCCTTCGCAGAAAGGATCGGCGAATGGATGCAATATTCTGAACGTTATTGACGGATAAGAGAACGACGAGCACGGCATCGTGTCTCTGTACTCGAAAAGCAACGGCGATGCAACGTTGCGGGGAGGCTGGAAGCTTCTAAAGTACTCGCTGCCGCCGCTAATGGCACTTCTCCAGCCAACGAGGGGGAGATTTTAAGCTCGTTTCGCGGAAAAACTGTTGATTTTCCACGAACGAGGAATTACTTTTTCCCGCGCCCGTATTCTTCCCCAGGCTTCTCGTTCCGTATCTGAATCGATATCGAGAGGGCGGATATTCGAATCGAGAGGCATGCAGGGAGACGCTGGGAGAAGGAACTGTCTACGGGAGCATTGTGCTGCACTCGCGAGCGAGAGATGCTCGATGGTACCTGTTATTAATTTGCGACTGAAAGCGAGCGCCATTTTATTTCGAACTACACGTTTGGAGAAAAGAATTTATTGAATTTGTCTCCTGTTGTGATGTCGAAATATAGAGATGCTCGGTGGTACCTGTTATTAATTTGCAACTGAAAGCGAGCGCCATTTTATTTCGAACCACACGTTTGGAAAAAAGAATTTATTGAATTTGTCTCCTGTTGTGATGTCGAAATATAGGGTTATCCAAAATAGACTATAGAAAGTTCTTTTTAAATAAAAAACATACTATTTTTCAGTTTATTGGTTTTTTTTTATTTAATTATCAGGTATCATCTATGACAATTATGTGTGAAAGACGGTATCTGTCAAATAACCACCACGACCACGTTTACAGTGGTCAGACATCAATTCGAACATCAAAATTTTCGATGACATTTGAAAAGAATGGACCGATTACGCCTTTCGACCAAAATCCACACCAAACAGTAATTCTTTCTGGATGAAGTGATTTTTCTTAAATGGCTCTTGGATTTTCATCTCCCCATATGCGACAATTTTGCTTATTGACATCCAATGTGAAATGAACTTCATCGCTGATTCACGTAATTTACGATGGGTATATTGGGTATATTACTGATTTGCAAAATAAATTCTAATAACTTTAACACGCTCTTCAATCGTATACAATACCATTGTTAAAATTGTCTATCATTGTAGGTTAGAAACAAACATGGCGTTTGACAGATATTCTCATTCAACATCCTAAAGATACTTTTTATTATAAATTCAATTCATTGCAAAAATTCCACCCAAGGTACGAATCAGATTTTAGGAAGAAATATAAAACTGAGGTCCACATTACCACCCCCTCCTCTACCGTTGGCCTCGCATAACCTTCATCCGGCTTCTTCTTTTATCCGCATAACCCTCTCTTTCCACGGATACGGCTTTCATCCCAAAACCATCTGTCCTACGAGAAATCTGGCAGGGAAAAGTCGCGCCGAAAGCGGTGAGTAGCAGAGCGTTTGTCCCCGTTCCGTTTATTAATTATTTTTCGTGAACTTATAATGCGTCGCGAGGACCGTGGTCGCATACATAATGCACGCACGACCGCGACGTAGGCGAAAAGTCTCGACGGGGACGGCCCCCGGGTGGCGATAGGATATTGTAATATACGTCGGCATCGATTAACATAATATCTCTGCTCCTTTCGTATTCAAAATGGGCCACCGCCACGGCCGGATAATGGTACTCTCGATCCGTGTTTATACTAATGCTAGGTTCCCCGGGACGAGCTCTAAGATCATAATGAGCCTTCGATCGAATTAGGAAGGCGGGTGACTCTCTCTCCCGTTACTCTGTCGCTCCCTCTGCGCTTATGACCCCCTTCCTTCCTCTTCTGCGTCCCGCCACATGTAGCTGTCTCGTCGCTCTTTTTCGGGAATCCCGGTATAGTTTTCACGGGACCACATAACGACGAAGACGCCGCGACGTGTATGGTAACGCGGTGGACAACCCTCGGCGCCTTCCTCTCCCCTTAGCCCTCCCCAACGGCCCCCTTGTTTCTCGGCTGATATTAAAAACGGTTCAGCGAAGCGACCCTCCGATATTAGACCAGCCATCGTGCATGATTTTCTAATTGGTCCAAAAAAATAAGCGCCCGACGCCGTCTCCTGTCTGCCAGATTAGACTCTCCTCTTTTTCGGGTGCGTCACATGGCGGGGGAAATGTTCGGTCATGGACAAGTGTCGGGTGAATCTCATTGATTGATCGAATTTATTGTCAGCCTCTTTTAGTTGATTCTGGTGTTAGTACTCTGGAGGATGAAAGATTGTCTTCCCCAGAGCTGAGAGATCTAGTCGTGATGGATAGTCTAATGGGTAGCTAATAAGTAGACTGCGGATTTTATGTATTTATGATAAAAATGAGTAGTTGCAATTTAAAACAGTAGACAGATTTAAACGATTTAAGAACATCAGTTTATTAGTTGCAGCTCATGATCATTATTAAAAAATGAAAGAAATTTCTACACGGTCCTCGTTTGTTGCAGCTGATATAAACTAATAAGTAAAAACAAGTGTTAGCATCTAACAATCTAAGAAGAAAAGACCACAAGTGGAAAGGGTAGGTTATATGTAGACTGCGGATCTTTATGCAAAATAAAAATTGTCTGCATCGATATCAAGAAATAGAAACGAAATTGAATTTTATTTCTTCCCTTAATGATATTAATAGAGGAGAAATCATATATTGACATCTTCAGTTTAAAAAGTTTTTCAACAATTATGGATTTCATCTACTCAATTTTGCTATGAATGCATGAAGATCCGCAGTCTAGTTATATGAATATTTCAAGAGTGTGAAAAGAAGAACGTTTAGAAAGCCAAGTTAGCAAGAGAAGTATGCGGACCAGAAAAAGCAAGCGAGCATAGAGTGACCATCACACGAGCATAACAAGAGCGCGAGCACACGTCGAAACAGAAGCCAATAAAACTAGAAAAAGGAGGTTAATGAGTGTCGAATGCAGATTACACGAGGAACCATTGAACTCGAGGCAGATCTGTAAATCAGCTTCCCGAGGAGCAGGCGAGAGCTCATGAATATTTATCTGGGTCAGACTTGACCGACTTGTCGATTAAAACCTTCCGCCGCTTCGTTAGAGCCCTGAAAATGCTAACCCTTTTCAGCTGCCCCGCTGATTGGATGTCTTTGAGAACTCCGGTTTTCTTGCGGGACAATTGGCGATTGGACGAAATTCGTCGGACATTTTGCTGTCTTTCCGGATGAGGAGAATCATCGGTAGGATCGTATAGTGGAGGTGGTAAAAGGAGTTTTGGAGTTTAGGAGTTTTAAAGTGGATTTTCACAGTCCGATTCCTAGTTTCTTGGCAGATTGTCTATTTGGTAAGGTGGCTGGAAGACACAGTCGAAACGCGTATCCTCTCACGAAAATTGCGTAGTGGCTGTCTTCGAGTTCGAGCGGATTACAGGGGTGGCAGAGTTGAATGAAGGGTGTAGGAGGGCTCGGCTACTGAGGGATCGTTGTTGCCATGGCAACACCAACCCCGTCCTCCGGCAGTTCACCATTTCCCCGTGCGCCAGAGCGATCCCTCCGACCTCCGGGGAAGGCGCGATCCATATCTGCTAACGGCAAGTCGCGTTTCAATGGCCATTTTGTGTTCGGATGCGAGAGGAGAGGTGTTCCCTCTTCATCCTCGTGTACCAACTGCCACTATCTACTTAAATATTGATCCCGCGAGCAAGATGTTCGAAATCCGAGGGCCTGTAATCCGTCCTAGCGCCTCCTTAACGCATCCTCCCTTTTTCAGCCCTGGAATCCATTAAATCGACTGCCTCCATTCATTTTCACATATACTTTCAACATTTCAACACTTCAACAGGCTGTGCAATTCTTCTAAATGTACAATTTTATTATTCACATTTTCTTTTAATAGGCGATGTATCAGACGTCATCTTCTACTTGCCGTTCTGAATTAGAATACTTGTTTTATTTAGAGCTTTTAAGCTATTTCTAATACCATTGTCTTTGTTATTAGTAGACTGTGGATTTTATGCATTCATAACAAAAATTAGAAGGTGTAATTTAAAACAGTGGAGACATTAAAAGAATTTAAAAATACTATTATATTATTTCCCACCTATTAAACGTATTAACGAAGAAAATAAATTTTCACCTCACTTTAGTTTGTTGCAATACACGTATAAAATTTTTATTCTGCATAAAGATCCGCTGTCTAGTTATTAGGCTATCCCGTAGCTCTCGTAATTTTTTAAATGCACAATTTTATTATTTACTTTTTCTTTTAATAGGCGATGTGTCAGACGTCATCTTCTACTTGCCGTTCTGAATTAGAATACTTGTCTTATTTAGTGTTTAGAGCTTTCAAGCTATTTCTAATACTATTGTCTTTGTTATTAGTAGACTGCGGATTTTATGCATTCATAACAAAAATGAGAAGGTGTAATTTAAAACAGTGGAGACATTAAAAGAATTTAAAAATACTGTTATATTATTTCCCACCTATTAAACGTATTAACGAAGAAAATAAATTTCCACCTCACTTTAGTTTGTTGCAATACACGTATAAAATTTTTATTCTGCATAAAGATCCGCTGTCTAGTTATTAGGCTATCCCGTAGATCCCGTAATTTTTTTAAACGCACAATTTTATTATTCACTTTTTCTTTTAATAGGTAAAGTGTCAGACGTCATTTTCTACTTGACGTTTTAAAAATGTCCAGATAAAATGAATTTCCTATGACAGTTTTTAAACAGAAAAAGTCATTCTGAATACTTCGAATGTACACTTTAAATTAATGACAGACATAAGAAGTTTTTACAAAAGAACAAAGTGCAATATGATACGACACAACTTATGGGACAGAACTTCTGTCTGCAATCACTTTGGGAAAGAATTGTGCAAAATCGTGTAGGATTAGGGCTTGCAGAGGTTCGCGTTCTGTCAAACAATTTAAATGATTTCTAGTTAAGCATTTTGTTCGCAAAGGACTCGCTAAACGAGTACAAGGTTCGAGCATACGTGTGAGTGGCTCGCTACTTATTTCGTTGCTATTATTATCAGTAATTGGATGTTCCGTTGCTATTATTACTATCAGCAATCGGACGTCGTTATCCGGTACGCATAAACAAATATGAAAGAGGCAGTAGATTGTGTTATAAACACACGGGTGGGTTAAATTGCGATCGTAAAAGTCTGTAATGATAACCCTTTAACAAGGGACGAAGATAGTTACTTCACATCGAAGGTTCACCCTTTAATAAAGCCCATTCAAGAGCAGTGCGAAAAGTTCGTGATTCCGCTTGGCGGCGACGGAATGTCATACATTACATCGAGGAGCGGTGTCATTTTCGTTACATTGACATTAAGCTTCGCCACATTGTTGGGAAACATCGCGCCGCCCGTTGCGTTCGGATAATGGACATATCGAAGAGAGGCAGAAGGATAATTCGCGAGCACGCCGGCCCCGGCAGTTTTTGAAACAAAGAGCAGTGGAAACGCCGGTTACAAACAATGTTGCATGCGACTTGTCAGTTACGTGCCCCTGCGTTTACGTAATCATGAAAAACCTCGGTTCTGTCGCAGAGTTTACTTTACACGGCAGTAATAAATATGTCGTTGCGACGCAGTCTCGACGAGCGAGTTTCCTACGCGGAATTACTAGCATTATCTTCGCCGACGATTCCGTAAAATAATGAACACGGCCGCGTGAAACCGGCCGCCAAAATGTCCCTGTGCTCTCTGGAGAAACACAAAAATATTCCCAGACAAGATATTTATTTCTTTTCACCAGGAAGATACTAGGGTACTGCAACGATTTCACACTGAACCTAACACTGACGGTCTGGTTTCAGATTTTCTATTTTTATATCTCTTTCTTTGAGTATCAATTATTATTATAAAAATCGCATGAGATTTAAATGCGTTCGATAGTGTTATTTTTATCTAGCCCCTAAAAAATCGCAGGCAAATAGTTCAATTATTCAATCCTTTGAGGACCCTTTGAGACTTCGGTCTAGGATCTCGCTATTTAGAAGAAATATTTTTAATATAAATGAGGAATGATAAATAAATAGTGAAATAAATAAATACTGATTCCTGTCGGCGACTACGAGGACCTGAAGTCTGTGGAAGGCGAGGGGTCTGCAGAAAACTGTGTTCCATGGAATGCATTTTGAAATGCAAGAAAAATGTCGAACAGGGTTCGATAGCGGAAGACAATTCTTTCCAAGGGATTAGACACGAGGTCTCCGCGTTAGGCGAAGTGCTTTCGACGGCATTCCTAGGGCCTTCAAACTCACCCTACACGGTAACCCGGCGCCCTCTCGACGGTGCATAGGGGTGCACTGTCGCGACACTTGCGCATTGGTCCTCGAGCAGCCGATTTAAGAGTCACGGTCCTCGAGCCGATTATAACGTTAAGAGGAAACAGTGGTCTGGATCGGTAATTAAACAGCGAGGGAACGAACAGGCCAGAAACACTTGAGTTACAGAACCGCGCGGCGCAATGTACATATCGCGATACAAATCGTACCACGTGGAAGAGATCCCATAAAAAAGTTGCACCAGTGTATGAGCGATGATCTGGTCCCTTGACTCCGTAACTGATTAGCATACGTGTAACCAATCCGATCTACTTCCGTGGATCGCGCAAAAACGCTCGGCTTCTAATTAACACATCTGCGTCGGGAAAAACGGAAGTAAAAAAGGAAGGTGAGGGGTCCTTGTCGCTTCTGCGTTACGCCGTAGAATAGTAAGATTGTTTAGCAAGTTGCCTGCCATTTTGAGATTTCGAGGTAACCAAGGGAACCGAACGAAAAGCCAATACAAAACGGCCGTGGACTAATCATGGAAGAGACTCGAAAAGGCTGCAGAAGTTTGGAAAGTTGATGGTCGATTAATCACGATCGGAGGGCGGCTATCCTCGGCGAAGAATTCAAAATGGAGGCGCGGCATGTGTGTGTGCCCCCTTCGCAAGCTTCCCCTCTCGGGGGACGTACATATCTGCGGTCTCGTAATTATTTTTTTCGCGAAATCTGGGGATCTCGATCAGGCGATTCGGCGTCCCCTCGGCGATCGGCGATTCGTCGAGGGTGCGAGCGAAAAGGGCGTACATATATCGTTTCGGGGGTCTGCGTGGCGTAGACCCATTTGCGATGCAGGTAACACACACAGGCCCCCCCTCGAGGTATCTCGGGAGGTTCGTCGGATCGCTTCTTGTACGTGTGAACGCGTGTGTTCGCGTCACTCCGCTTCATTCTGCTCCGCGACGACGACGACGACGACGACGGGGCTAGCGTATCTGTAGTGGACGATGTGCACATGCAGACACTGGGCAAAACCTATCTGCCATGCACGATCGCTCGGTTCACTCGGTTGCATATAAGCCGAGCCGAGACGCGCAGCACGTCATTACGCGAGCGGCCAGAAAGCAAAAAGACGATAGCCTCGCGGCCGGCCAATCGGCGCTCGCGTGCTAATGAATCTGAACCGACCCGACCAATGGCGGGACCCCGTACGCTCCCGGTGAACCCGGTGTAACCCTCGTGGCGATGCCGAAGCCGCCACAGGGATACCCCGGGTGTGGTGGTGGTGCGCGCCCCGACTCGATCAGAAATCCTCCTCTCTTTTTCTGCGATCGAAATCGCAAAAGCGCAGGGCCCCTCTCTCTGCACGCTGCGCCGCACAGCCGCGCCGGGGATTTTTCGAAATTTTCAATGGTTATTACGCAACCTATCCCCGGCAACCTCCATTTAGAGGATCTACAAGCCGGCGATCTAACCCTCCAGCGGGGAAATCTGCTGTCCCCTTTCGAGATCGAAAACACTGGCACCTGATACCTCGCGCCATAATTGATACCAGCCGAAATTTTAAAGTTATATCATACATTTAATTAACAAGTTCAATTTAATATGAATGACGAAAATTATTTTGGCTACCAGTAAGCATTTAAAATGGCCAGGCAATGTACATTTTCATTTTTCTCTGTGTTCAACCAGCTGCTCAATGAGATTCTAATTGGCTCGAATGTTCCTTAGTATGACGCTGGTCTCGCGAATGAGTTGTATGTTTGGAATGTATCTAACATTCATTAGCGAACGATTTATTCAATCATGATAATATCCAAGAAATGTAAATGCGAGGCGATCAGAAGAGAACTCTGCGAGAATAATTTGACGAGCAGTGTACCGTTGGAATATCGTTGCACAGAAAAAGTCGACGGATTGTTACACAATCGTCGTTTTATGATACCAGTCACCCGTGCAATTACACACGAGCCAGAAGTTCAAGGATGATTCAAGAGGCTCTTATTTGATTCTGATCCTGAGACGATGCTCTTTATAATAAATTTAATTTCTCCGTGAGAATTGCTTTATTAGAGACAGTTCTTTTGGTTCGGTGAGCTGAACGTTGATTCGAGACAGACGTCACCTTCTATTGACTATCGTGGGGTGGTTCAACCCTTCCACGAACACCCTCGCGCCTTCCCCACGAACCTGTTCAACTTCAATTTTTCATGTGTGAAATAAATTGTGTCTCAATGTTACGCACCCGCGAATATTGCATAGTATACCGAAGAATAAAATAGAATATCTTCCGTCTGAGAACATCTATATATTTCATCTACAATTCAATTTTTCCATCGAGGAACAAGGAGGCACGCAACACCCCGCAATTAGTTGCAGTGCATTGCACAATTCTTACATAATGATCGCCAGTCACCGTGTTTAATAAGTCATTCCGTCGTTTTTTCGAGCCTCTTCGATTTTCATTCCGATCTTCGGGCGATCCGAATCGGTTAATTATTCCGCGGCTGCTTCATTATAATCCTGGATCAAACTCCGCAAAAAATAAAAGACAGAGAGAAGAACAACTCGGATGCGCGCAGGGAGATCCAGTCCCAAAAACGAGCCTGCAATTAGCCGCGAAAAAACTGCAGCCTGGTCCAAATCACTTGGCCAAAAAGTCGATCGATTTTTTCCGGCGCTGGTAATCCAGTTTCTCCTCCTAAACTATCGGTTACAAAGTATCAAAGCCGAACCGGCTTCGTATATTTAAGCACGCAAGAAGAGATTCGATTCGACGTTGACCGGATCCGCGTGCATGTACACTGGAAATACGAAGGTTGGCGAGCGTGTGTGCGTGTGGCTGGGCGTGTGTGCGCGTCCTTTCTCGCCGCGGAAAATATAATGATGGCGAGCGGAGAGCTGCGAGCGTTCGTTCGTTCGTTCGTTCGTTCGGGACTCGCGTTGGAAACCGGCGATAAGGAGGGAGTGTCTACTGCCGCCATAATGATAGCCCTGAGCGGCTCTCTGACTCCGGTACACGCTGCACCGAGCCGAGCTGTGTGCACGTTGCACCAAAGCCGACTATATGCGGTCTACGCGCTGTGTGCACATGCACCGGAGCCGAGCGGCGCACGGCATGCAGGCACGCATGCACGCGTACATTGCACGCACTTTACGTGTCGCCGGCACAGAACCCGCACGGGAGGAGGCGAACAATGAGCGAGTTTCTTGCCGGGGCGAGCACACCTCCGGGAACTCGGATACCCCGCTCCTAGATAGATAGATCCGAACCCACACTCCGAGGACGCTTCATCCTCCTGGGAATTCGGGAACATCGGGAACCGAAATGGTTTTCAAAGGAACTGTTTCGAATTTCACCTGAAGCATGAGTCGGGAATTGATTGAGAATTTCATGCATTTATGACGAAATTAAAGAGGTCAAGTTTCAAAGGATTTGGTTTCTGTATCCTGCAATCGATGAAGACAATTTTGATTCCGCACAAAAACAGAAATCTGCTCTGAGTCATTGTTACTAGATTGCGGATTTGATGCATTTATGACAAAATTGGGTGGACGTACATTAAAACAGAAGAAGCATTTATAATAAGGTTCACATGTAATTTTCATTTTATTAAAATTATTAGAAATCCACAAAAAGGATGCACAAAAGAATCTTTGAATTTATAATTTCCCCAGAAATTTCAGCACTAAATTGTGCACAATGGGTGGACGTAAATTAAAACAAAAGAAGCATTTAATAAGGTCTACATGTAATTGTCATTTTATTAAAATTGTTAGAGATCTACAAAAAAGATCCACAAAAATATCTTTGAATTTATAACTTCCCCAGAAATTTCAGCACTAAAATTGTGCAAAATGGGTGGACGTAAATTAAAACAGAAGAAGCATTTAATAAGGTCCACATGTAATTGTAATTTTATTAAAATTGTTAGAGATCCACAAAAACGATCCATAAAAATGTCTTCGAATTTATAACTTCCCTAGAAATTTCAGCACTAAATTGTGCAAGCAATGGAATGATCGTTGAAGATTCCGTCCCCCTGAAGAAAAGCGAACATTTCCATTAGAAGCTAGAGACAAGTATTCGTCGTCTTCCCACGTTCCCACACATCGTTCTTCAATTGCCATCAACTTCTTTGCGTACCCGCATCTGATAAAACTTTAGCAGGCCCGAGGAGTCTGCTATTCGATTGAAACGTACTTCAGCGCATTCCGCAAGATTCCTCGCCGAAGAATCAATTGAAACGGACAGAATTCCCTCTGTTCCATTCACAGAACGTTCACTCGCATTCCGCCACACTTTTGCCACTCCTAATGGGAAAGGGGGTGCAACATTCGAATAGAGAACGCCGGAGAATTCCCCCCTGAAGGATGCTTCACTTCGCGAAGTATAGCAATGCTTCCTGGCTTCTCGCAATCTGTTCTTTCGATACTAACTAAGCCCTAACCGGTCTCGCGACGTTTTTACCAGTACGATCAGGATTTCGTGGGATCCGGACGAATCGAGCGATTCTGTAATCTTTAAGAAAACCGAGAATTCTTCTGTGGATCTTTCAGACCGATTACCGACGGTGATTATACTCTATTAATCTCGAGATACAGGACGAAGAAGTTAGCGGTTCTTAACGAGCATTGATATTTTCGAATCTTAATGGAAAAAAAAACTCCATTCTCATAACATCAGCAAGAGTTTCCTTTTTGTGCTCGAGGGGAATTGGGAAATTTGCGAGGTAAAGAAATGATCGGTTCTCAAACGACAATTATCGTCTAACTCTGAATATCGATTGCTGCGTCTTTGACCGCGAAGTTTCGACTAACTTGGCTGATCCAGCCACCGACACAGTTCCAGACACAATACACATCTCGAAAAGAGTGAATAAACATTATAACCCCGTAAAGAATGCCCGGTTGCGTAAACAAGTATTTGTTAAATAGCACAGTTACCTCAAGGTCCGTGTTCCATACAGGTGGCCAGTCACGTGGTGTGACCGCCATATTCTTCTGGCAGCTCGGCGGCCGTCGCGCAGCGCACTACCGCGTTCCCTCGTGCTTCGGCCATGGAAATCAACAAATTCGACTTGTACAATTCACCGGAGGAGTCAGTTCAAAGTGTCAACTGTGAAAAACGCGAGACGGTCCACGGGGCTATGTGTCCACGGATGTTTCAGGAACCTCGGAACGGAACACCGAAACTAGCACAGTCCTCGAGGTAGACATTTTCAATCACAATGGGAAGATGTGTTTCGTCACTCGTGTGTCCAGGTGATCGAGGAGGTGTCGGATCGAAGATGGCAGATGGGTCGGCCATTTTTCGCGCGGCGACATCACTGTCATCAGGCGGGTTTTCCCGTGGCGGCGCGGGTCGTTGATAAAGGGAGCGTTCTTGCACTGTTCAGGTTGAAGGAAGTCGGGCACGAAGAGGAAACACTTTGCCGTGCCGGGAGCATGTGACAATCCGCTCGCATCGAGGACCGAGGAGAGACTCTATAAGGTGGTTTCCATCCCCCAATAGCGGCTGGCGCGCTGGCGGACCCGACGCTGCAATCATTCCCCGTAATGATTGTCATTACCGGGAACGGGAGGGCGAGCGAGCGGGTGGACGAACGGGGCAGAGGGATTGGCCTGCATTGCGATTGCGTTTCTGTCTGGTCCCATTGGCCGACAAACTGCGACTACGGACGAGTCTCTCTCTGTGTTCCGGTAGACTGCGACCTCAGCCCCCAGTTCCAGACGTAATTTCGCCTTTTGGTATTTCTTTTCCGAACCCCCGGTGTAAAAAACGGTTTTCGGAATCGATTTCGTGATCCCCGGGGTACCAATTCGCGCGAAACCCCGTTGCCTTGTTGTTTAATGGCCACCGGTGTGTATGTGTGTCTGTGTGTGTGTGCGCGCCCCGGCCGCAGCAAACTCGATAAATAGAGATCTCTTGGGGATCGTAATGATGTAGCACGACGAGACCGATCGCGAACATCGGACGCACTCGTGGAATCCCGACGAATGATTGTACGTTCCCGAACACTTTTGGAAACTCACCCTCTCTCAGGTGGGAATCGCTCGCTTGTTTCACCTTATTGGCTGTTAGCGCCTTCGGAAAAATATTTTACGCCTCGTTAGGGAACCGCTCTCCGTACCCATCACCTAGTCCAATTGGTTCGTTATTATTTGTTTGGCTTAATTCTCACGTCTAGAGATTATATTTATTTTACACAAAAGTCAATGCTGGAATCCAGAATGCTTTTTAATCCAGAATAAAATATACAATCCCGTTTATCAACAAATTTGAAGACCAAAGTCTTAACCAGGAATGTTACGATGAATTTTTCTTTAATGTTTTTATTTGATTAAGCCTCCCTGAGCGAAAGATGCACAGAATCCTTTCCTGCATTGAGCATACGAGCATATTACAATGCATAAATGCAATGAATATAATTTTTGTCTAAATCGTTCCATACATATTTTTGTAAAATGCGACCGGCCGCAACGAGATGAAAGCCTGAAAATCAGTTGCGGAGTTAAAAGTCAGCGTTCCAGGTACTTTTATTGAAATCATTACGTCATCCAGATCGTAATAAAGCGTCGATCGACGAGCCGCAACGCGGCTGCCCATACTGCCAGTGTATCGGTTCGAGGGGTTTTAAAGTGTTAGTGAAAAGAGTGGATTTTGCAGCGAGAAGCTTTGGGAGAGGACATCAAAGCACCAGATATCACGGTGGGGCCTTTCATGGCTGCCATTATCGCGTTACTTCCGCGTGGCCGAACGTCATTTGCCTCACACCCCCGTGATGATTTGAGGGCAACCAAGCCACCGACCCAACCCCTCGTGGCTTGTTGGGGCCATTATGTTACTGCACCGCAGCGGATCTACATTCGAGTCGAATGGTACCCGATGCAGATTTCTCTGTCGGCGGACACACAGGATAAAACACGTGCGGCAAATATTTATTAAACCCTGTTTTAATAATTCCCATGAACTAATTACAGTGACGCACCCTGGGAGGCAATGGTAATTAACTACCCTTCCAGTTTTTTCACATTCTATACCCAAAACGCGAGATTAATGCTTAACCCCGTGGGCTACGATTTATTTTACGGTTTCAGTGATTAGAACTTTCTTTGTAGTTTGCTAAAAATAGTATAATTAATAGTAATTTGCTAAAAAAAAAGGTAAAAACTTATATGTATTGTATGCCTACATATTCTCCAATAACTATACATTAACAAATCCAAAATAGAATTTCTTCCCGGTTTATAGGAAATTAATAACATACATATTTATTAGACTCTGTTCAGAATCTTCATCACGAGTCTGACACAATATTGTAGGGCAAGGGGTTAAAAGAAATTTTCTTGATACGTTTTCTATCGACTATTATTTCATATTAATTATTGACCATGGATAAGAATTTTTTTAACAGAAAATTCATTTGACTTGCTGAAATTTTACGAAAGTCCATCATTTGACTTATGTATAATTTCCATTGAATTACTTTCAAGAATGAAAGTCTCTTATACGAATAATCCCGTAGTTGGAATTAATCCTTACTACTCAATCCTTCAATGGATCAGACTCTAAACTCCACAGTCCAAGTCCCGAAAAACTCGCTGGAATGTCACGGAAGTCCGCACTAATTGCGAAGAATAAAAGCTTCTCATGGGAACAATGGGGGCGAGTATCTCCTTAATTAACCGGTCGCCATTAATAGTCGCGGACGGTAGATCGAAATAAAAGATTTCGAAACACTTCCCGTCTCAAAAACGTTTCCAACGAGACCAGACTAAAGCGTTCCGGAATGAAGCGGCATTAAGATCCTCTCGTAAAACCGTCTCGCGAATCATCCGCATTCACCCTCTCTATCCGCCGTGAAGAAAACATTCGAAAACCGTGACGGTCCGCACGCGACTTCAAAGCCCGTTGCATTCCCGGAGTGCACTCTTGATGACGTCGACGGTGATCTCAAGTGCACGGTTGCCAGGAAATCGGTTCGCGAGGCCGCCTCGCCGCGCGCCGGTCCCATAGAAATTCGCGAGGAAGAAATGGCGAGCTTCGGTCGAAGATCTCACGGTCGATTATCTTTACGGAGCGACATTACCGAACCATTAGGCGTCGCGGCGTCGTCAGCGAGGCCCGATGACGGTCTCTGACGTCGGCAGAGCCTCGAATTCGCGCATAGGCGTGCGGGGGGGGGCGGGAAATGAAGGGGGGAAATGGCTGGTCTCCCTTCGTCTAAGAGCATTCGCCCCAATCCTGGTTTGTCTCCTCGTTCCTCCGCCACCTCCGACGGCCAACCGCCTCTCGCCTCCTGCATTAAGCACTTCGCAACGACAATTTGCGATACATTTGCAACTGCGCGACTTCATATTCCATCCTCCGCTCCGCCCGCCCGCGGAAAATCGCGCGGCGAAAGCCACCTGACTGCTCCCGGAACACCGTGAGAGTATTATAGCCAGCCCCGACCATAAGTCCGACAACGGCTCACGATGTTTCCGATCGAACGATCCCGCACGCTTCTTGCTGCCTTCTGCGGATCCGACGCGTCATGGCTCTTTAATCGACAGTCGCGGCTTTGCAAGACTGTTGACTTAACGGGGCTTTATAATATGCATAACTGGTTCAGAGAATCCATTTCTTTTTTGCGTACGTCGGGAGTACTGTATTTTATAAATATGAACCCAAAATTTTAAGGAATTGTAGGTCTGAACACATCGATATATTATTTTCAATTTATTGAGATCATTAACACTACCGAGCCTTAAAAGTAACTGGTATATGTTCCCTTATAAAAATGACAAGATTGATTTTATTTAGACTTTGTGCGGACCCTATTGTAATACGTAAAGATATCTATACAATCATTCTTTATGAAATCATTTTTATTATTTTAATAATTGTAAAATAAAAAATCTGGAGCCGGCCATTTTGACCGGTGGTGGTAGGTTTAGTGTTAAAGAAATTTTAATCTGTCTTCTACTCCTAAAATGTAATGCTGTCTCATTCTCAAAAATAATTCTGTTTCGAGGCGAACGTTCCCAGAAGTTCGACGAGGCGTGAAAAGTGTTGGCGCCTAGACAACCAGCGAAACAATTAATTTCTAATAAAGCGATTTTAAGTCGGTGTTATTAAGAAACTTTATCAGCGGTTGGATTACAGAACTCGTTTCCACAGCGCCTAGCCGCGAGCCCACGAAAGCGGTAATTTAAGCAACGAAATGCGTCTGCGGATGGTTAATTAGGATCGTAACTTTCCAAGTAATCTGGAGTCGCATTTCACGGTGTACCGATGTGCCGCGCACGAAGTCGATTTATCAGCGGGGCCAACGGTTGTCATGGGGATGCGACCCGCCCCCTTAAACCAGCTCGCAACCCCCATGCAAACCGCGCGCACGGAGTCACGGGACTGGCTCGCAGAAGTTAACAAAACGAGTATTGCCGAAAAAAAAGAAGGAGGAAAACATAATTTCCCGCCAATTAGGCCGCTTCGGAACCGACCGAAGGGAAAAACGATTTTCTGCCTGTTCACGTCGGTACGATGAATACACCGAGTCATTCTATTAAAAATCTCGAGGGAGCATTATGGAAACTCTTTCCGAAAGAACGACTTCTCACGAAAGTCAACAATTATCTGCCGTTGGGATCTGTGTTCGCACGAGGATTTCCCGAGATAAGGATCTGGGGCGGATCTATCGGTCTGAAAGTCCGAGCGAGGCGAAAAATGATCGACTTTCCCTCTCCTTTCTCAAGATTTTCATCTTATTAACTAACCCACACCTTCGGTGACCAGTACAATTTAAAGTCGCACTATTTTCAACTTTCTAAAATTGTTAGAAAAAGAAAGACCTTTCTATTTAACTTTTGTATATTGCAGTTGACACCAAAAAATATTATTATTATATTTATTATAAACGGACCGAGGTCCTTTTACACGAGTGTTTACAATAGAACAAAGACTTAACCTAAATGAACTAAGAAGGGACATGCACAAAAACTGTTGGAATAAAGGTAATGATATTATCAGTTAATCCTGCGTAATTTTCTTTTGAAAGTGTGCAACGACCCATTAAAAAAATCAATACTATTATAAAGAGTGTTGGAGTTTGCAATAATTCGATTCATAGGATTTATTAATCTATATGTGGATTTGCATTTAGGTGTTTGAAATCCTGCTCTAGATCTCGAAACACGTTCAGGTACGTAAAAATTGATTTGCATAAGGAGAAAGGGACAATCAATATGATTATTAATCAAATTATAAATAAAGCTCTGGTCGGATACTCTTCTTCGAGCAGACAATGTTTCCAGGTTAACTATGTTTAATATTGTGGAGTAATCGCGATCAAAGATTGACATAGGATTATTTCTCTTGTATGAACAAAACCTGAGAAATTTATGCTGCACTCTCTCGAGCATGATTTCGTAATTAAAGGTTTTCGGAGACCATATAAATGTATAGCAGTCTAAGTGTATAGATTGAATGGAAATCAGTAGAAAAACGAAGTATGGAACCGAGCATTCTTGAAGCGGAGTTAACCATGTAATAAACATGGTTGGAGAAATTTTTTTTTTTTGACAGGTTGGGACCTGTGTTTCGATCTGGGGGTTTTTTAAAAGTTACCTAGAGCTGTGGCGCTCTCTACACTTTTACAATTAAACTGTATGAGGGTTGATTTCGGAATTCTCCAACTTGGGTGTGGTTTAACACGAAAATTTTCAAACAACTTTTTGAGATAAACATGGTTGGAGAAGTCCAAGGTAGAGGAGAAATGAATTCCTAAGTCCTTAACTTCTCGTACAGAGGAAAGAATACAGTCATTGGGACGTTGTTATTTTCCATAAAGTCTAAAATTTTTAAAATAATTGATATTTTCCATAAAGATCCGCAGTCTAGTAATCAATTTTGAAATATTCCTCATCCGGAATGGGACGTCGCGGTTGAAGGGTTAAATTCTACAAACGCTATCACGCTCAAGGAACGTGTACGTGGAAATGGTTGAGTAAAAGTCGATTAAAAAACGATTAAACGTGGAACTTCCGTTGAATTCGGAGCGAGGGGTTAATTCGTGGAGTGGCCGGTAAATGATCAAGTTGATCAAGGGCTGCGGGGGTGGCGGCGGATGATTCGGATTTAATAACTCTTTCGCGAGAGCGATTCATCGAACTCCTCGAGGAACGGGAACGTTCGGCTAACTGTCCATAATTGCGGCACAATGGCAGCCACGGGCCGAGACTAATTGCCGGCTCGGTCGGATATTCCCGCCATTTTTGGCACGTAGGATCCGTCGCCCACGCGAGGAAGTCCCATATGTCTCTCTGCACGGGTCCTCTTTTTCCCCCCATGGCACACACCAGCAACTCTCTCCCACGACTCCGTGAAAGGTATCTGCGCGCGGCACTCCTACTTAATTGTTGTTTATATCAAGCAATTTTTTTCAAGCCTTGACGGGGGGGGAATAGGATGCATACGTGTGTGTACTGCGCATTAAAGGAGGAGTCCCTTGGAGTTGCACTTTTCTGGATGCTTTTGTCGTGGTATGCCGCATTTTTAACCTCTGAACCGGCCGCTGACGGTTGCCGCCTCTCTTTGCGTCTCGACGTTTGCAAACGGCACTTCTGTATTTTCACAGAAGCGAATGGAGTGTGTTTTCCTTTCCCCGCGACGCGACGCGACGATCCTCTCGCCCTTTGTCCGCCTCTCTCTTTCTGCCTTTCTCGTTATGTTCCGCGGCTCTTACGCATTCGGCTCCTCGAACAAACGTTTATTATGTCCCTTTTAAACCGTGCTCACGGACACGATCTGGTGGGGGATAAAGAGCGTGACGGATTGGGGAAATTTGTTCTTCATAATGCGAGCAGATCCAGTTTCTTGGATTCCGCATCGCCACCATGAAATTACGCGGCCAGGCCGGACGCGGCTTTTTCTCACTCCGCTCGCTGTGGATTTTGGAATTTTTGCTGCACCGGTGGAACAGGGCAAAGTGAATTTCTCTTCATTAGTACGGCGGTAACAACTGTTCAAAATATTTTCGCATTCTTTCACACTTCCGAAACGTCACAATGTACTTGATAGTGAAATATCAATAATTGAAAATATCAAATAAAAATATTAAATAAATAGTTAAACACAATTTTATAAGCCAGCGATTTTTCGCATTGTTCGTTCTAATTGGAGAACAGAATTTTATAATTTCCAGTTTCAGTGAATATCTCGACGATCGAAGAATTATTTGCGGTGGCTGTGCACCGTGACCAGCAATTTGTCGTTCGAAAATGAAAAGCAAATAAGATAATTGAAAATTAACGTCTTTATCGAACTTCGCTAATGATACGAAGGCAATAATAATTTTCTACAAGTAAATCGAGTAATTTCCCTCCGAGATTTTGTCATATTTAATAACTGCCCGCGGAACAGATAATTGCGGGAGATAAAGAATAAAAACAAGTAATCCCCTGCAACCGGTCTTTCGCGTTTCAACATTAAAGTCCGAGAAATCTCACGAGTCTTTTGAGTATTTATTAATATAAATCTCCTTAACATTTTCTTTACCGATCAATTTCCGATTAAATCGGCTCTCCCACGCTAATTTTTTTTTTCTTTCTACTGTTTCACCTTTTAGCTACTCATTTTTACCATAACTATTTTAGTTTCTATGCAACTTGAGATTTTGGAAAGAGAAGAAGTATTTGCTAAGTAGTTTCTGTACCTTGAAAATTTTTATCTCGTATGCAGATCTGCAGTCTATTGATGATACAAAATGTGGTTCGAAGCTTCAAGCGCACCCGACTAATAAATACGTCAGATATCAAGTTTTAGGACTTAAAGTCACACAAACAGAAGCGTGTTTCTCTTGGGAAGCTGGTGCCACCGAACACAGGTGAGAAGAACCCCCTGCTGTGTGTTGTCGGCTACCCGACTACCTACCATTCCTCTGGTGAGGTCCGCCTAAGGCCTTGCATTCATCATCGAGGACCACCTCCGGTGACACTCGTCGCCTCGACATTAACACTAGATTCAACGTTTCAGATCCATCCTCTTGAATACCAAAGAGCCATAAAAGAACAATGACCGACAATGCCCCCGATACCCGTACACAATACACTCCTGTAAAAACTTTCCTTCTAATTAACGCGATGAATAACGTTTAATAATTGATCCACAGACACATACGACATTAATCCAAGATCAGCATCTTTTCATTTTCTTTATCCAAACCTGAAATATAATTTGACAGGTTCCGGCGTCAAAAATCGATCAAACAACTTCACTCACTTAAAAATTTTTACATGACAGCATTTATTAACATTAAAATGGACCATTTAATAACCGTAGAGTGTATTAAACCGTTCTAACATGCCTCAAAAAAATGAATCGAGCACACTTATCAATATCCTCAGCACGTGAGCATAATATTCTAAAGGATTAAAATGAATTCGTCTTTAATAAGCGAGACTGATCGTACAATGACCCTGTCAGTCGCTAGAAAAAGTCTGCCGGAGGTGTCGAATCCACCGTCGTCATCTCTTTCACGCTAAATCGCAATTAACGATCGATTATCGACCAGTTTGGGCATTCAGGTGGAATACGGGACCCAGTCGAGGAACGTTTCTTTAATCAGCGTGTCGAATGGCGTTCGATAACACCGTCGCGTTGATTCGGTTAAAAAACCGGTCGGCGACATCGCGCGTTGCCGCAGAGGCAGAGATTGATGCCGGACAACGTTGTTAATTCTTCGTTTTGCCCGCGGTATCGTGTACCGTCCCGTGTACGAACATATACGCGTAATTTCTAATATGCATAAATAAGATTGATGGGCACCACGTGCACGCCGGAATTTCGATGGGACTTCCGCACATGGGAATCGAACAGCGCGCGCGCGCGTCCTTTGCGCAGCGTGCCCCAACAGGAGCTCCTACAGCGACGCCGGAAGGTGGAAATTAATCCTTCTTCCAGGATTTTTCATTGTCGACACCGACCGTCCCGCTCGCGAACCTAATAATTACGATCTACCGATCGCCTCGACCTCGCCTGGCGAAACGACAGCCGATCTCGATTATTTCTTCGTTTTCACCGACGGTTCGTGTCCCGCAAGGATACTCGCGCAGGATAATGGCGCAGGATGCTGTAATTTTTGACGACTTTCCCTCCGGTGGACGTCCGTTTTCTTCAGGCTAATTAAATACGCTGTAAATCCTCGAGACCGGCGGTCCTTCGTGATGGATTATTGCTATGAGGTCTCAATTATTCGCCGCGGCGCGGCCGCTCGCCTTTGATTCGTAATTTCGTTATCGGATTTTAAAAGATCTTTGTAAAACCACAAATCAACAATTCAAACATTCTTGATAAATACTGGGCCGTCGAGGTAAATCCGGAATGTTTTCCATGAAGTCCGACAGACCGAGTATAAACAAAGTAGTTGTAAACACAACAGCTCGCAGTAAGGTCATTCAGAAACCACTGATCAGTCAACAACCAGCATTTGTTCAACCGTGAACCGAGAATACGACCGAAGAGCGGCAATAGTCGAATTGCTTCGCGCCGGAAAATCGCTGTTGTACCAAATAGGGTTAGAATATATTGACATTTTCTTTGAATTTGAATCGTTTTTCTCTATGTAATGACTAGACTGCGGATCTTCATGCAAAATAAAAATTTCTTACCTGAATTGCAACAAACTGGAGTAAAATAAAAATTTATTTTCTTTCCTATTATGTATAGTAGGTTGAGAATATTATAATAGTATTTTTTTGCTATTTAAAATTACACCTACTCAGTTTCGTCACAAATGCATAAAATCTGCAGTCTAGTAATGACTTTTCCGGATTTACCTCGACGGCCCTGTATTATTCAAAACCTACGGCAATTTTATTTAATAATTTCTACTGAAGTTATTCTTTAAATGGAAATTCTTTAAAATTTTCTACAGTCCCCTGCAAGTGCTCATTCGTTTCCCTATAATCTAAAAAGAACGACAATTTGGCCGAAAAAGAGGATGTCCTAAGTACAATCGAGGTAACAAGAACGCTGGAATGGTTTCGGCGGCGCAGGAATTCGACAGTGGCCACATTAATCGTGTTCGGCAACAACGCAGCGCGAATTTATTAGCCACTTTGATCTTCCAGTGGCGGGAGCAGCCATTTCCTGTAGCTCGGGGCGCAATTCCGATCGCAAAACGCGCAGATTGAAAACAGGCCGTGCCGGTAATAAGCGCAATTACAAATTTAACGCGTCCAGCCGACGGCCGTGGAATCGGGGGTCCCTTTCCGTGCGGAATCCCCCGAGAGAGAGAGATCTATACGCAAATCAACTGGGACGAATCGCGGAAGAATCGAGCCTCCCGTCGCGGTATCGCTCGGGAAAAAATGCTTAGAAAAGATAAAAACGTAGAGACGAAGAGAGAGAACACTGTGGACGAGGGAACGGATGAAGATGAGAGAGAGAATGAGAGAGGACAGAAGGTAGACAACCGTAGGTAGCCCAGGATGCTCGAGGAACAAAAGGACCACGGCTTAGTTCCGCATGGACCTTTCACGAGTGCACGGTGACGCTCGTTCTTCATCTCGTTCTCTTCGTTCTCGTCTCTCTCTCTCTCTCTTGTTCGTGATTCTCTCTCCTTCTTTGCTTCGAACTCTCCTCGACTTCCGCCGCGAGCCATACGCTCTCTGCCCGCAAAGAGATACGCCGATGACGATGATTAATCGACGCGCCTTTGTCTCGCGATAATGAGATTTTCGTTTGCGCAATGCGTCCACCTGTGAGACCCTTTCAGCGGGAATCATCTCCGCATCATCTCTTTCCTCTGAATCCGCGAGTCCGCCATTTTCCGCTCGAGAAAGACGACGCAGGATGCACGCTGATAAATCGGCTGCGATCTGATGCATTAGACTAATACGTTCTACTGTCACGTTGCACGCCACTGTTTGCCGATTCAGCTATGTTTAGTGGGCTGCTCGATTCGTCGCGCCGCGGTATCAAACCTCTGCTACTTTGTTGTCGGTGAATGATGGGATTGTTCTTTTATTTCAGGAGGAATCCTCGCGCGAGCTTCAGCAATTCTTACCGCAAATTATCCTGGTATGATATTTTAACCATCTGTTTAGTTCAACATATTTTTTGCTTTATGCGAAAGCTACAGCGAATACACTACGGAGGGTTACTACATCAACAAAATGAGTCGCAATATATTCTCTAAAAATATACAGATCGACGTCAAAAGGCCGCGAACAAGAAAGACGTCGTGGCCGAAAAAAAGCTAATCGAGAATCGGCGACGAGGTGGTCCGAGATCGGGAAGATTATTGCAAAATAGTCGTCGCGGGAAAGATTCTAATTTCCAATGGGGCCGTGTCGGACGTTGGTTGGCCGAGGGCCGGTTCTCTTCTTCTATTTGCATTTAAACGGCTCGACACGGTTGACAAATGAGGCCGATATTATCGGACAATCGATCGGCCGGCTTAAGGAATCGCTTTGCTCGCGCCGGCGAATCTCTTAACTTCGCGAGCCCCTTTTCAGGAAAGGGCCGGGAAAGAAGAGAACAATCGGGCCTGCGACATGCCTCTACAAGCGGACTCCGTGTTCTTCGTGTCCTCCCTGTTCCCTCCCGTGTTTTTCGATCTCTTTCTTCGTTCCCTTCGCTCTCTCTCCTCTTTTTTTTCCTTTTCTTCTTCTTCTTCTGCTGCTGCTGCTCCTCCAACTCCTACTCGATGCTCTCTCCCCGATTTCGTGCGATTCGACCCGTGTCTATGGGAACGAATGAAACGCACGCTTTTGTGAGAAACCGAGAGAAGTGTGGCTCATGGAATTATTCCTCAAGCCTTTATTATAGCAACCGGCGGTGACTGCTTCTCCTAGTGACTTCTCCCTGATGAGGTTGTAACCTCGGGAAATGGGATCAGTGCAGAGAAGTAAATATAAATGTCAACAATATGAAAAATTAAAGGGATTTTGTGGAGAAGTAAATGAAACAATTCGCAGTTCTCATCTGAGGAATTTATCCTCGACATGAAATGTGAAATACATATAAAATAAAATGAAGAAGAATTAATATTGAGCAAATATCGAGGAGGCGAAAAATTAAATGGAGGGATGATGAGGTCAATAAGGGAAGGGCACGAATGTCATTATCGGTCAAGGGCAGGAGGTTTGTGAACCCCTTGGGAATCGGATCGAGTAATGTTTGGGTGGCGTATGTCGCAGAGGAAACTCCGCACGGGCAATTACAATATTTCCTATGTTGTGAAAGAGGATGGGCTTGGCTGACACTCTGACAGCCCGTAGTCAAATGTTCCACGCTCCCTTGCGTTCTCATCTATGTCGCCATGTATCTGTATACGCGCGTTTGCTGGCCCAACAGTGTCTTTTCCTTTTCGAGGTACACGGTTTAGGATCCTTTCACTTGATCCGTGGGCTCGGAGCTCCCCGTCCTTTCATTCCATTTTTTAAGGAACGTTAATCCTATGATTAATCGACGCTCAGGAAATGTTTAAGTGAAATCCAATCTACTGGATTCTCGTTTAATTCCAATTTATTTGAATACTCGTTAAACGACCATAAAACAAACTGGATCTTTTTTGTTGGGAATGTTCCGTCTTCAGAGAAAATGTTTTGTCTTGAACGAATGCAATTAGGTTCGAAACCTTTGTGCCCTCCATCATCCACATTAAATGACCAGGAAATATTGGACGCAGAAAGAGACGCAGCCATTGATGAATAGCTCCCTATAAAAATAATAAATTATCGCCTCCAGAGGGGGTCCATTCTTCAAAGCGATGCCGACATTGTGCTCCTCATGCACACGGCTACTGTTAATTACGTTGTGCCGGTGCTATGAGTACCGCTGCGTGGAATATCATGATTATTATACTACGGTTCGAACATTCAACTCAATTATTCTTCCCGCTACAGATCACGTAATTCGCTCTGGCGAATATATTAACACCTAGCCAGCCCATTTGTACGCTATCTCTGTGAAATTTCATTTTGCTCATTTCTAAATCTCAAACACCGTAAAATTAACTATAATTCTAAGAAATTACAGCCAGACCTCGCGAATTCCATTACACAAACGACGCAAGTAAAGGCACTCCTTGCTCCTTCCAATTTTTTCAGAGAAAAATTCCAATCTTAAGCAAACGCTTTCATAAATATTCTCAATAAATTGTTTTCGGTCGATCTTGGGCATTTTACAAATAAAATTTGATTTCAATAAGAACACCGAATGAGTAACTAACTTGATCACAACAAAATAGAATTCATTAATTATTTTTGTATGTATCATTTTGAATAGCTAAGACTGGCTAACATTATCTTCAGTGAATCAATCCAACAAAGCTCGAGACTCTAACGTAAAAGAACTTCCAGTAATCGCAGTACAAAGCCAGTGACTAGAGTTCCCAGTAAAAATGTGAATTTTTCCAGAAACAGTAGTTCAACACAAAGCCGGTCATAAACAGTATCTCCAGCGATCTAGACTATTCTAGAAGTTAGTTAATCCCGATTTTCGAGAGGAGCAGGAGCGGTTCGCGGGGAAGAAAGTGACCTCGAGGCAACCGGTCGTGTCAGCCGAGAAAACGTAACGATAATCCGATTCTAGAAATAGGAAAAGTCGAAAGCGTGACACCAGATCCTGTCGTTTGTCTCCGCCACTTGCCTCCTCGAGCCATTGTCTTCCTCTATGCAAAACTTCGAGAACCATGGAGGGTCGATGGCTATGCAGATTTCGACCTGCGAGCGTTGCGAATCTCTGTTTCCATGGTACAGACCTGTCGCACCCTCATTGTCGCTGTTCTCATCCCTGCAACCGTAAAAAACCAAATCTCGCAGTAGGCTGGTTGTTTCCGAAAAATCTTTTTTGCCGAAAAACAGACCGATCCTCGCGCCTATAGGATCTCCTCAAGGCTGCAGTCTTTTTCTCCACCGGTTTACGCCACGAACCAGAAGAAATCAAAAAACCTTGCGTAACTGTCTTCATACGTGACACGCACGCGGTTCTCTTTTACGCGCGCGCGAGCGAGCCGCAAAACAACGCCGCGGGTTCCGCGCTAAAAACTCGAAAGACAGGGTTCGAGGATGGGCTATGCCTTTCGGGGGATCGGATGGTACGAGTTCTGGTTAAACGGCACCGTGTCCTTCCCATAATGAAATTATTCAATCGGCGATACGTGCAGAATACATTGCCAGTGAGGTCTGCATTAGTGCTGGCTAGAAGACGATTCCTCAGAGTGATCCTGGATTAAGGTAAACTGTTGTATTATTACCAGCTGACTAAAATGATTAAGAAAAGAGATTATTGGCTCCTGTATCTTGGACTGAACACAGACAATTTTTATTTTGCATAAAAATCCAATCTAATGATCAACTTCATAAAACTCAGATATATTGTACTCGTATAACATAAAAAATCGATTTGATTGAGTCATCAATGTGTGGAGGCATCGAACACGTTAAGATCAAGATGCTGAAAAGTTATGGTAATGCGGTGCACATCGATTACTTCGAAATCTTGCTAACACTCCATTTGTTCGGGGAACCAGTCCTGAACGAGGCTCGATCGTGAATAAATAAATAATTTTCGGGGAACGACTGTGGAGAAGCTAGGTTTTGCGTGTGTCAGGTGTAGGGTACGGCGGTGGTGTAGTATAGTCGGTGGAAAAGATGAAGTTGACGGGAAGAAGGGAATAGGGAGAAGGAATAGGAACTGGCAACGGCGGCGGCTCGATTGATTGCGGTGCAAGAAGTCAGGCCTTGCCTTCCCACCGATGGTACGGGTGGACAGATGGACGCTTGGTTACGTGCTACAGGTGCTGGGTACAGCTCGTTCTCTTCCCTGATCCCGCAGGAACGCGAGCTCCGCGATATCCTCGTGCTGCTCCTATCGGTACCGCCAAAGCAGGGGAAAGGGACGTCACCGCTTTTTCTACGTCCCACATTCCGGCCACGTCGGGCATCGCCGAGGATTTTGCTTTCCGTCACTCTTTCGTGGTTTGATCGACATGTCGATACGCGCTCGTATCGCTTCTTCGCGTCCAAAACACATCTCCATCGAGATACATCGGGCGGATCGATTCCGATTTCCGAAAGAAATCTTTCGTTTCCATTCTGGTGGTGTCTCTATACAGTTCTTGCGGCAGTGGACACTTTATTTTCGGATGCCTTGGGATGCATTGTCCTTTGTCTGATATAATTGTTAGAGGACTGTGTTTTAGGATGGCTTGGGTAATACTGATCTTCATTTATTTTAGTTCCTAGAGGACTTTATTTTAGGATGTCTTGGGGTATATTGTCCTTCATCTGATGTAATTAGAAGACTGTGTTTTAGGATGGCTTGGGTAATACTGATCTTCATTTATTTAAGTTCCTAGAGGACTTTATTTTAGGATGTCTTGGGGTATATTGTCCTTCATCTGATGTAATTAGAAGACTGTGTTTTAGGATGGCTTGGGAAATACTGCTTATTAGCTATTCTAATTGTTAGAGGACTTTCTTTTCGGATGCCTTGAGAAATATTGAACTTCAGATCACCTCAACGCGGAAAGGACGCGAAGCCTAAAACTGAACCTTATCCTCCATCCCAAGTCCACTGATCCTTGGAAGCTAGCGCTTCTCAGAAGGGTCCGCCGACCAAGGGTTAAACACCGAAGCCTCCGCAACAGAGAGAGGACCTGGACCATGATGAGTCTCGTCAGGGGGTGAAGTTCAGGACATCCGCGAGCCATCCGAGATGAATTGCGGAACGGCGCATCGCGATCGTGTTGCAGCTACAAAGTAGGAGAGAACCCGAAAGAGGACGAGGCTGCGCGGCGGGACAACGGGAAAGAAAGAAGAAGGCGAGCAGCAGAGCGAGATATAAAGGTATTCAGGGTGGCGAAGGTAGCGGCGGCGCGGCGGCGGCGGCCACATCAAAGCGTCCAGCGACTGCCGGGCTTTGGCTTCGACTTTCCGCGCGTGTTCCCGCGTGCGTGTGCGTGCACTCATGCACGCGCTCGGCGTCTCTCCTTTTCTCTCTCCCTCTCCTCTCCTCTCGTTCTATTTCGCGAGAGATCCAAGGGCTTCGACGGAGCTTCGATTCCGGTCGAACCGGTGCGCTTGGTAGCCGCGTGCGTGCGATTCCACGCACCTGTGTCTGTGCGTATGTCCCCAACAGGCCGTGCATCCTCCCGTGTGTGTCCCCGTTGCCCGCTACATGGAAAGGATAATGTCGCAGCATCCTTCCAAACACCGTGGAACGACCGTGTCGCCGCGTCTCCACGCCACCGTACCCGGGGAACGTCCCCTTTTTTCCCTCGGTGCTCGTAGACCAGAAAGAAGAAGATCGGGGAGAGCATGAACCGACTTAGGCCGTGGTCACACCAGCAAGGAGGATGCAGTTTTCGACGGACGACCGGGTACCTGGAACAATTTGTTCGTCGCCGGAAACTATGAAGAAGTGACACATTTGATAGAAAAGTCTTCAGGGACGAATTCCGTTTGCCGAGTTCCAGAAATCCATTTTCTTTTGCTTCAACCCTTTCCAGCCCCATGTACAACCAGACATTAACTTTTGTGTCAACAGTTACTTATTTTACTGATTTACATTACGTTCAAAAGTAATATGGGAATGCAATTAAGTTATACAATGTTTTGGCAAATTTTGAAATAAAAGAGAGAACTTCTGAGGAGACGGACTTCTATAAAAGTTCAGCGGGGACATAGCTTTGCTCTCAGAAAAATTTCTATCGATTTGAAATAGATGAAAAGAATTATTACATTGGATGCTCGATGTTCAAACGTTCTGACGCAATGCAGATTCATCCGACGGTCAAAAGCGAATTAAAGAGAGACAACATACGGTTAGAGAACGTGCTGTTTTTGCAGACTCTTCGCGAAGCTTCTCGGTAGACCTTGTGGCAACGGGGACAGTCTCAACGCTCGTGTGACCACGGCCTTATCCCCGGCCGGATGTCCAGGAAGGAAGGCTTCCAGGTGAAACAGGATAAATCCGGTGGAAATATTCCCGATATTTTGGCCGACCGTTCCGCGGTTCCCGGATTATCATCGAAAAATCGTTGAAATTACGCGCAATCGCGGCCATTCCTGTCGGCCGAATATCGAGCATCGACAGGTCGAAAAATCACCGCTCGTTTCGGACTCGAAAATATTTTTCCGGGCCGATTGCTCGGTTGTCTACGCTGATCAGGAACTACGCCGACTATCGCTGAGCGTCGAACCACGTCTAATTTGAATTTCACCAGAATTGAAAGGCTCGCCGTTCTGGCGTCCCGCGCTACGTGTCAAAAAGATTACGGTAAAGCGGGCTGGGAAGTCGTAACAATAGTAATTCACCGTAATAACTCATCCGCGTATAGAAACACTTCGAATAATGCTAACCGTGGCCGCGCCGGTTGCCGGGAATCCTAGAATTTCCGTGGCACTTAGAACAGCCGCGGTGTTAGGCGGCCATTCCACGCAGTAGTGACGATTAATGACGGGGTAAGTGCACGAGATTGCCCTCGCTCCTTCATTTGCAAGACAAATCTTAACCGTTCCGCTACCATTTCGCGAAAATAGTCGGTGGAAATAGAAATTTAACTGATCGGGCCCGAGGTCGGCTGTTAACCCCAACTCGCTAACTGGATGATATCACACCGACTCATCCTGTCGATCCTCGAACTGATTGCTAGGATTTAGCGCCGATTCGATAGGAAACAGCGGGGATCATTTTCTCGGAATCTTTTGTTACAACATCTGATGACTTCATTAACTAATAAGTGGACTTGATCGAACGTTTTACAAGTTCCGAAAACAAGAAGTAAGGTAATCGTCACTTGAGGACCGTATGAGGGTCTAAATAAATATAATATGAGCATGAACAGTTTCATGTTTCAAGTGGAACTTATAGAAAATCTCCATAACTCTGAAACCGCATGGACACATACATTCGCACGAAGACAGTCTTGCCTCCCGCAGCAGCAGCAGAAGGCGAGTTTATAAATTCAGTCGGGCAACAACATACTGGGTCGCGCGCCTATCGTTAATTTACCGAAACGAGGAGAAAGGATGGCGGAGGATGGAAGAGGAAAAAAGGATTCGGGGGTGCGGGGAGAGGTAAGCGGATAGAGATTGACGAAGAGGACGAGGAGGACGCGATCCTGACCACCACGCTGGTTGGGTTACTCCCGATCGTAAAGTAACCGAGGCGCAGAAACCCGACGAAACGTGCAATTGAAGCTTCGAGCGAGCGTGATTACCGTCATCAGCGAAGTTCAAATACCGGTGTAAACGCTTCGCACTTTCGACTCGCTTGGATATGCGATTGTGCGAGATCTGAGCGGCTCTACACTTTGATCGGGGGGACCCGTATTACGAGGAATCGTTCGCGGCCCCGTGTCAGGGGGGTTAAAAGAAGAGAAATTGAAATCGCTCCGAGTTGTAAAATCATTTGCCGCGCTCGCTCGCGGACCGATAACACCCGAGAACATCGATTGGACATCCCCTTAACACACATACCGAAACGAATGCAATAGTCCAACTTGTTCCCTCTTCTTCGCTTCAGAATTTTATACAAAGTCTTGTTAGTCAATTATGTTCAGATGGCCCTAACCTACTTAGAACAGTTAAGAAATGCTACAATTGCTCTTAGATGACACGAGTTCGTGAAAATGTTGATGACTATGACGGGAATTAATACACTAACTGCAGTAATAAGGACCGGAAAGCTAAATTGTCTTCATTTATATCAATTATCACACGCTTACACGAGAAAGATTTACGGAGGTCAGTGTTATCAGTGCTACAACATTACAAGTTACAGTCTCATGTTATAGTACAAAGAGTGGCAGGTACTTCCATGGGACCCTAATTCATGGGAACTGGTTGTTCTCACTATGAAAATTCGAAAATCCGCGATCGCATGCCGCACCCCGAACACGCGTTCTCGTTCTGTAACGTGTTACTTTAACAAGGATAACGTAATGGATCCGTTAAGAGCGTGGCGATCAACTTAAATGCCGCGCGAAATTACTCGAGTTAATTTTTCAGTTACTCGGCCAGTAATAGCGGCACGATAAGTAATAACGGTAGACGCGCGAAAGAACCGTTCATTTGCTAAATAGACGGCATTATTGTTTTTACCGCATTTTTCGCTTTCATCCCTTTTAATCAATATCCGTCAGCTAGCAATTTAATGTGTACACATATTTAATCGCCGCTACGGTGGTCGTTCCAGCGGTTCGTTCACGGTCGAAGCGCTCGATGGTCTGATTCTTTTTTGTTAATTATGACTCGAACATTTTATTGTTAAATTGGTTGCGATTAAGTTTTTCAGTGAGGGATCAGGGAGGAAATACCTGCTTGAGACACTACATCTGCCATCTCGCGGTCCGGAGACTAACTTCGCGTGTGGACGTGGCATGTGGCACGCTCTGGAGGCTTAAATCCGAAACACTTTGTGCAGGACGATGGGGAAAATATTGACCAGGAAGGATCCCCGTCCTTTGGACTTTGGAACCCTCTGTTAACTTTCTGTACATTCAAATAGTATAAATTTCGACAGTCAACAAGTACAAACATTGATGACATCAATACTGTATGCTTATGGTAAGGAATTTTTTAGTTGAGAAATTCATCCTGGTTTTTATAATAACTTTGTGAAAACATCCGCAATAACATGACTCTACAAGAGTGCCTTAAAAAATTGATAAAACAATTTCCAATTTTATAGTTATCCAAAAGGTTCCCTAAAACGAATAAACTTGGTTTGAACTAATGTTCAGCGTGTCCTATCGGATTTTAACACCGACAGACCAGTTGTTGATCGCAAATTCGCAGCTCGGTGCGATCGTCTCAAATATCCACGTACGACTATCCGCTCCGATCTCGTCGGAGCGATTCACACGGGGCACGCAATTAATGTCCACGAGCTACTTAATAATATAACGGTCAATTTGTCACGATTAGCTACCGTAATGATAGCTCCCACGGATAATTTATTGTTAATTATTCCCCGTACGGCTGTCGGTGTATATTCCCGGGCACGTCCATCAGGCGCCGACAACTAAATTGACAATTAATGGAAATATTGCACGCGCCCGTAATCATTGGAAAAATGATCTCGGCGTCGCGGCACCGCTAAAGCCTCGGCTGTACTTAAACTCCCCCTTCTTCACCGGCACATCGTAACAACAACTCTGTCTGATATTATGTAGTAATTAGGTTATCTCCATCGATCGTCGGTAGCAATTTGCTGGCGGGCGTTAATTGTAGTCAAATTCAGTAACTTTCGAATGGGAGAAAAAAGAAGAGAAGTGAACAAGAACCACACGGCTGGTAATCGGCGCGGCGGATTCCGTCAACTTCCAAGCGACTCCGGACAATTTGTCGACTAGCGAAAACAGTTTAGCAACAAGATTAGCAACGACCGATCTAATCTCTTAACCAGCGCAGCGGTGTTAATCATTCAATCACCGAGCGTTGCCGTTTCTGTCGCTGGCGTTCGTCGTAAATTATACAACCGGAGCGGTGTATAATGTGTTGAAAATGTAACACGGCGTTAAATGGATAAATACCTAATTAAAAAAAAACTGATAAAATATGCCAGCCAGTCCGAGAGAGTTGATTCTATTACGCCGATCTCCATCGTAGCGATGCAGTCTCCAGCACGGATTCTTTCTATCCTCGGGAGGATTTTCAACGCGGCACGGCGGTTCACCTTGAGGGGCATCGTTCATGCGAATCTCTCGCGGTGCAGCATTCCCCGCTCGCTATGCCGCGTGTCACGACGTCCGAAAAAAGGCCCAGGAACTGGCATTACACGAGGTGCGCATAAAGTTCCATGAATTATCGCGTGGCTCGCCGTGCCCCGGGAACAGCGCGCGGGACTTACGTGTTCGGGGAAGCAATGCTCCTGGTATGGCCGCAAGATGGGCTAGAGTTGCCGATCTAACCTATACTTACCGTCACTGAGATAATCTAGCGCTGGTCTAACCCACTGTAATCCGAGCGCCGGCACAGTCGTGTCGGGGACTCCGGGATACTCTCTTCCTAGTCCTCGCTAACTGTGCTTCTAGCACGTTGCTAGTCGCAAAAATTTTCGTGACTCTCCGGCTGGCATGCCGGTTACCAAACCCTCCGCTTCGGCTTCCCGGTGCAAATCTTTTTTTACAGATCTCCGAGACCAAGCTCGATCCGTTTGCTATAGCAGAGCTTTGCTGGTTTGGATGCGGTTAGAGGACTTGGCAATTTGGATGGCTGAGTTTGGATAACGGAGATGTTGCTCCTCTAGCTATCCTCGTCAAGGTGGCGATCTTCCTCTACAGATATTGGAGATGGAGTTTGCTTACAGTCTTATAAATTGTTATAATTAGACTGCAGATTGTTTACATTTGTGAAAAAATTGATGAAATTTAAAACAGTGAAGAGATTACTCTTACGATCAGTTTATTTATTTTGCATAAAACTCCGCAGTCTAGTTACAATTATTAAAACATAGATTTGAGAGCCTCAGGTTCTATTATACCGTGAACATTGTTCCAACATTTCCTAAGCTTTTATACCGAACACTGATAACCAGCCTTGATAAAACTAGCAGCAACGCATGCTAGTCGTCAGAGTAATTATACTAAAATGGCGTAGCTTATAGAATCATATTTCACGGAATTACACAGCCCGCATTAGCAAGCTACGACAACAATGCTCTGAATTGATAGTGTACATGTTCAATTTCAACATCTGCGGGAATTGAGGAAAATCGACACGAACGAAGGTTGAATATTGGCGAAACGATTATGGGATTGGCGTGTGCACTTTTCGGACACCCCGTAGAGGTCTGACAATGACCTGAACGGGGTCCGTGGTCCGTGGGTGGTGTGGTATCTTATGGATGAGGAGGGCTCAGCCAATGGGAACGGGACGTGGGTGGTTGTAGTGGCCTGAGTTTTCACAACCGGCTTACCTTTGCGTGGGTGTAGGTTGCACGGCTTGCAGGATGCACCATCTTTCAAAATGGTGGCCGTGCCCCCCCGAGTCTCCTTGTTTCTTTCCATTCGATATGGCCGTCGTTTCTCAAATCCTCAACGGTACAAAATACAAACGCAACATTCTTCTCTGCCGCGCAATGTATTATAGCAACGAGAGTGTAACGTTCTGGGAACGGGAATCGCTTCCGAGAAGCAATATCGTATCAAGGTGCTTGTCTCGCGTCGGCCAACGAGGCCTGTCCGCGAACGATAAAAATAAAAAACGGAATCCGTCCGTAAACATAGCCGAACACAGGCAACCGATATCGTTTCAAGGAAACAGCGTTATTACACCGGCATCGATTATTGATTTTTCTACTGGGGAAGTGAAAATTACAACTGCGACGCGAGCCCGTCGCGTATGGTAATGGGATTGGCATGTAACAACAGTTACGAGCCGCGTAGAGTGCACACGATCGATCATATTGTTCCCATCTGCGCCTCGGAAAACGTGTGCGCGCTTCAACGACGAGGGGAAAACACTGATCTTGTCTCTATAAAAACAAACCGACCGTATCTACGAGGCAATACCGCCAGGCTCAAGTTGATCAAAAAATTACATTACCGCCGCGACAATTTACATACTCATTCCCGTGTACAACTAACCCCCCCCCCCCCCGTGCTGCTGTATACTACAATATCTTCGTTTAATTTGCATCACGATGCTCTGACAAGCGCAAATAAATTAAACTCGCTACACCCAGTTTCGTACGAGATCTATCATAAATATTAGGCGTACCAGGCCTTCGCAAGTTTGTCGTTTATGTAAGGACAATGTTATTTACCTCGTTAAAACAAACTGCCTTTTTTACATTGACGTGATGCCTCGTGTTTACAGTGGACTTTTATGCAATGTAAAAATTGCCTGTATTAATTACAAGATACAGAAGCTACGTAAACATTCACTGATTCTTTTATTTTACCCAATTACAAATGATACAGTGTTTCATTTGATCCGTTCACTTCCGAGCATGAATGCATAAAATCTGCAATCCAATCCATCAAATATGCGACTACTTCCAATTTAAAAAAATAAATCGCGGTTGCTGCGAATTATTTCGTACATCTAATAATTTATTTTTATTATTTTTGATATTTTTGAGGAGTCCTGTGTAACAAATACTGTGTTCATTAAATGTCACAGTATGGAATTATTGTAATTGAATAGCGTATCGATACATCGTGGGTGCGTTTTCTGTAACAGGGCGCCCCAATCGATTATCCTGAACGCCTGGAAAAACGGATAAATCATCGAGCAGGGGGATGGTGATTCAAGTGAATAACTAGACCGCGGTAATTAAATGAGATCATCCCGGACGAGCGTCGTTGCGTGGCCACCCCGCAGCAAAATACTCCGCTACGGTTCGGAACTGGTTTCCAGGAATTTTTTTCGGTTATTAATTGTACCTTATACGTATCACAGGTAGGCAAAGAAATGGGGCTCGGAATAGATAGATTCGCTATCTAGTGCGATCATGATGTAATAGGTACAGTGTGCGGTGCAGTGTGTAATGGGCGTGCCAAGATTAAAACCGGATCGCCGCCATGCTAGCTTTTGCGGCCTAAATTTTTTGCCGTGTGTGTTCATCGCGTTTTCCGTAACTACACCGTTATAATATTACCCGGAAGGATAGCGAGAAAAATATCGCAATCCGGTAGAAATAATATTTCGAGCCATGTTTCTAATCGGCTTAAGAAAACAATCAACGTAATCGAGCCGGAATCGGACAAAACATAATCTGATTAATCCAAGATTCATGCACGGCAAATTGTAATCGATGCCGGATAGTGCATTCGAACCAATTTTCTTGTCAGGTTCGACACCCGATGTAATTGAAACTATCAAGAGACAAATGAGCGAGCCTCGATAGTGTTTATAATAATATGATAGAAAGGTTTGTCGATTTTTAGACTACTTAAAATTTTTGTGGAAGAGATGATTCATTATGTATTCCATAGGTTCCATTAATTTGTGCAGCTTCTAAAGTAATTCGAAGTTGGTATAATGTATTTAGTGGAGTTGGATTTAGGAGACTTCGGCAATGATTAAATAGCGTGAAGACGCAGAAGAGGGGATAGAAACAATTTATTGTCACGATATAAAACAGTGCTATTAATGTAACGCGTGAATCAGAAAAATTTGCGGTCTCCGAACCACCTCGCTTGAACGCACTACGCCGCATTCCGGGCTGCAGAGATTAGGCCAAGGCGTTGTTGATCGCGTATTCCCAGGGCCGCGAACGAACGAGGAGTTGATGGCTCGTAGCCCCTAAAACAGAACGAGCAGCGTCAATAAATTTCTAACGCTGCAATTCCGGCGGGCATAACCACAGAGTCCGAGCATGATCTCGGCGTGCGCTGAATGGCCACAGGAGAGTGGTCGCGCGTGCACGCGATTTTCACGCGTATACACGGACGAAAAATGGAGCCGCTTCTAATTTTCAATTCCATATTTTAGCGTTGGATTATCAGGCCTGCACGGGGAATTATAATTTATCTAATCTTGATCTCGAGCGGGACACGCTTGCAGCACGGCTTTTGCACCGTCGAGAGAACACGTTCCCGCGCCATTTCTATGTTAGGCGAGTTGGAAACCAAACTCGCGGGGCTCCTCCGCGATTAGGATCGCTCGAGGTGGTCGTGACTGACGGCACTATCGATGGAACGTCCTGTAGAAGGCTGCCGACACTTCGGCTGTTCCCAGGCAAGGTCCTCGCCATGTCGGTTCCTTGGAAACAATTACGCCTGCTGGCTTATAATAACGAGCCGTTCTTCTGGAATCATAGGTACATTCGTATACGTGTTTATACACCAACACACCAAACGGCTTTCCTCGCGAGCATGTGCACCGGACCAAGCGCGCTACGAAGATGGATAGGCTCGTAAATCTATTGGCAGAGCGCATTCCCTCGTTTTCGCATCCTACTTTTTCCTTTTTGCCTTCTCCGGCCGACCCTTCGGGGCCTACCCCCCACCCTCTTGTTTCGAGATTTATCGCCTAACGCCAAAATGCCGGGGGCACGTCTAACATGGTCCCGAATGAAGTTGGTTTACCTCCTTCGATGACTCCCGGGACATTCCGATCGCCATCCTTTAAGATTCGATCGGGAGAAATCGATCAGCATCCGTGCGATCTATCTTCCTTGATTAGAAATCTTCATTCGGCTATTTACGGCTTCTTACAGAGCAACTTTACTGAAAAATAGTATCGGTTGATGCTCAACCCTTATCGTAAACTTGTTCCTTGGGGAATGAACCTGCTCAATTTTTCACAAAAATTCCTCGCTTTTCTACTTCGCGAATGGAGACATTTGGAAGATAAATAATGTCAGTGAAAAAGTTATATTTCGTGTTTGTAAGTACATATGGAGAGAATATGTACTGGAATATCTCGAATAACCAATACGATGTCGAAGACCAGGTCCTGGACTAACGCGAGGGCACAAGGCAAACAACTATAGCGTACATACAATTACGGTAATGGTGGATGCTTTCCAGTTGTTTAAGAACGAAAGAATTATTAGAATCGAGCCGTTTCAATGGCGAGTCCCTCTGCCGCCGTACGCGGACTGTCACTCAAGCGCCAATTTACGTATCCCAACCGTTTTTCGCAAAATATTGGCTGTCACTCTTCTTGGGGAAGATCCTGTCTATGGTTGTTTTGAAAACGTTTACACGATCAATACTATCAAATTCACTGTGTGCGGAGAAGGCGATTTTCAACGTTTCTGGCAATAGTCTGTCCGTTGGATGGAATTTCAAGATGTTATTGCTCTTGTCAGAGAGACATAATGGTCTTAAATCAGGATTTAAAAATTTAGAATCAATATGAACGATCAATCTAAATAATCATGTAATTTTTATACAATGATCTACAATCTGCATATACGTACCAGTCACATTTTGTGCTTCGTACAGTTGCTGTGCAAGTTTGTTTTTAATTAATTAATTTAATTCTCTTTTTCTTAAGTGATTAAAAATAAATCCTAATGGAAAGGGATAAGCGACCGAGTCATGTTGCCCATCCTGTATGTTAAGAGCCGTTTGGCTAGAACACCTAAAAAGACGTCGAAGAGGATGGCGCGACGCCATGTTGCGCAGAGATATCGTCCGCTGCGAAAGAAATCCATACAGCACGCGGCTCGAAATTTTCTTACGCAGGATCCGTAATAACCCAATAAATCAGGGTAGCCAGGCGGTGCAATTACGTCCCGCGGTTGAAGCTCGCAGGAACCCAACCCTTCTCGTAAATATTGCCCTGCGCGACGGCGCAGCATCTTTTCTGGTCTGCTGTTTCTTTTCTGCCCGCCTTTTTTCTGGTCTCACGACCCCGAGAACGCAACCAGAGAGGATCATCTCTCCTTGTAGCTCGTGTACCCCGTGTGCCCCCATGATGCACCGGGGTTGTCGATGATGTCTGTCTGCAACGTCTCCTCTCCCCCACAAGCCCCTCCAGCCCCGATTTCCGAATCGGTACCCCGAATCTTTCTTTCGTTTCTTATTTTTCGCTGTTCGCCAGCCGCTGTCGGGAGGCGCATAGTGCAACCATGGGAACCATCGGGCGAGAGTTAGACTTTGGGGGGTTTAATTGCCACCGAGCGATCTGTTAATTCCTAAGTGTCAGCTCGAGGAAGCGGCCGAGCTGAAAAAAAACGCACGAAGGCATGCAACAAAAGAGAACGTCTCTCCGGCGAGAGCTTGTTTCTTCTGCGTGTTCGAGCAGGTCGCGAGAACGTTGCCCGATGAATCGCGAAAATTTACGATCCGGTGCCTAGATAGAGCTCCATCGTCTCCTGTCCCGCGCGGAAAATGCAATAAATATCGCGGTGTTATCTGCCGCAACCTGTTACCGCGCAAGTAAATGAAGATCGACAACGTAGCATGTGCACTTGCGAGCACGCGCGTCTCTACGGCCGACGCTATAGCGTCCGCTAAGTGACCAAAATTACAGAGTCATTACATTGCATTGTGACATTTATTGCCCACGGATAATACCGTGTCATTTAACTGCCAATACCGCCGTGTGTCTTCTTTAGCATCTTAATACGTTGGCTAATGATTTATCGCAAGCAAACGAACGCCGACCAGCGGAAACGGAGACGACATTGTCAAATAGCACAGTAGCTAACCCCCTTTAACTGCGACAGACAAACATCTGTACAAACACACCCTTATAGGGTTGTTAATCTACACGATGAACATGTACGTACACTGTACACGTTCAAAAATTTTGGATCAGCACCCACATTAATTCTTTTATCAAATTAAAGTGATTGAACTCTAGGTAAATCATTTATAACGTGATTCTTACTTTCACTGTGACAATAATTTAATTGTAAATTATTTTAGCCACGATTGCAAAGCTGTTTCTAGCTAAAATGCACACAGTATGGCTTCAATGGGTTAAGTATCCGCTTCGAGGAAGAAGAATCAGCAATCGATGTGTATGAAAAATTTACAGTTAAATCCTCCAATCGTCCCCGTTCCATCCATCATCGACGAGAGAATGGTTCGCCCGATCATTTTTCAAGTTTTTGCGTTTTCTCGACCGAGGCCCGTTTCCTTCCGATGTTTACTCGGGTAAAGTCCTCGCGACTTATCGTTCAATCAAACACGATCGCTAAAAGCACGTACCACGGCCGATCAAGTTAGCCTGGAACCGCGGTCTGCGTATGGCTGTTGCCGTTGCCCGCTGCAAATAAAACGAGCGGCAGTCGACATCGAAATTATACGTATAGATGGCATTGATGTATGGCCGAGCGGGTTTTGATAGACCGGACGGCCCTCGCAGCCGAGTATAATCGCGCCGCAGCGCATCGTTTTCTCGCCGTCCGCGTCCCTCCATTTTGAGTCTGGGCCTTGGTAACCTCGCCGTCACGGTCGCAAAGGTAGCTGTTTATTGCCGCTCCGCTATATTCTATCAGGTCCGTGCAGAAATTCCAGCCCTTCTTCGATGGCGTTGCTTTCATCCCCCGGAATTCCTACTAGCCCCTATATTCGATCATCTACTCAAAGAAGATGAAAGGTCCTCTTCGAATCCAAGAACATGAAGATTTTAAGAATGTAGGATTTTAGGAAAGAGAGATTCTTGGCTAATCAACTCCTGACATCAGCCACCTTTTGAAATATTTTTAAGTATTTACGAAAACATCAAATCGTGACAGTTTTCGCATAAAAGATAGATCAGCCCAAAAGGGTTAACCCGAAGTGTCCCGACCGTAGTGTAAAGTGAAATCTCAGCAGTGAAAAATTGCGAAAATGCGTGGATCTCTCCGGCAGGGGATTTTCAGTTTTCCGAGATTGAAGGCTGTAGATTAAGGGTTTTTTGCTGTAGCAAACTCGAAATCAGCAATAAGGTAGGCACATTCATGTGGCGTGCCTATCGCAGGTAACGCTGCAACGGGCAAGTCTGTGGACGGAACCTCGGCCCCGGGATATAAATCTTCCGCCGACAGATGCGCCGCCCTCAACGTTCGCCATCGACCAACCAACCGACCAGAATTTCCGAGGGTAACGCCCTGAAAAACCTGACTCGCCTTGGATGCCAGCTGCATTTGCATGTCATTTCGTAAGCGATTACACCCACCCCAAATACCGCTGTGCATTCGAGAAACGCGAGAATCCCATTCACTTGCGTAGATCTTGCGACGCCTATCTCTTGATACCCCATCCGACTAGGAACGCCGAAACTTTAATCAAGAACATGTTGTACTAGGACTATCAAAAAATTGAAATGACCCATTTAAGATCTCTTCTGTATCTAGTTCGGCACTGTAATTAAGTAACTAAGTGAATTTCAATAAAATCTGGTTTGATCTCTCAGAGTTTCTAATATCGAAATAAATCGCCCGAATGGAGGCCTTTGGTATACAGTAGTTCGAGATCTCGAGGTAGAATTTTCCTAACTGCAGTAACAAGTCCGAGAGTTGGCATTTCGGTATCTTGATCTCGGAGAATGATCGCGGATTCCATAGCGTTCTGGGGCTCGATGGTGGATAGAGGCTCGTGGAAGTCATGGAACTCCTCAAGCCGCGGAATCGCGTGTGAGCGACGCATTCATAAGTCCACAGGGAAGGAAAAGTTCGCCGTGTACACATACATAACATACATATGTATAATAGAATGGCGTGCGTATTGCACGGGGGTACTCTCGCGCATAACGCGGGCAGACATCTCTCCCGATAATATTTTTTTCTGCCGGTGGAATACATACACGCATTCCCGGAGCTGTCACGAATGCGAATGCAGCGAAGGCTGAGCCCAACCTTAGGGGATTCGCGAATCACGCAACGCGACTTCTCGTTCCGACGTTAATCTCCTCTCGCGCCTGAGATAATTTCATTAGTCTCATTACGAGGGACATACACGCGGTATGAATTTCATTCGGACTCGCGAAAGGAAACGAGAGAGATTCCCCCTTGCACAGTTGCAACGGGATCCTCTTCCTTTCGATCCTCTTCCTTTCGATCCTCTTCTTCCGCTCTCTTTCTCTCTCTCTCTTCGCAGATCTGATTATCATCGAGTTGTATTGTATATCTGCGCATCGAATATCCTCCCTCGTGACCGACGAGTCGTGTCAATATCACCGATCATTTTATTCGATAATGGCAGACCTGTTTTCTCAGCCAAATGCCTTCAATCCTGCCATTGTGCGACGGCGCGACCCTCCATGAATATTCAAGAGGCGAACGAGTCCGATCGCTCTTTCTCGGGAACGCTTTATAACTTATGTTCACTGTCGGATTTTTCATTATACCCGGCTAACCGAGATAAAACGCGGGCGTGCGGCTTCCTCGCATCTTCGAAGTTATAATTCTCCTCACTCCCGGACCGGTGACGGTTACTTTGATGCTGATTTATTCGCGCTGCTACATTTTTATCTTCACGTAACTCGGGTTTTTTCATTTGTTATTCATGCTGCTTGTCACCTGTTCGGTTAGCCTCCGATCAGGAGCGTTGGGTCTTCTCTGACCCGGAGATTAAGCGTTGGTGACAATGTCTAGAACGATGCGTACAGAGTTTGCATATAATTATGATTAATCGTATTAGTTATTAAGTATTCGCAATGACCTGTCCTTCAGAAAACAAAATTTCTGTAATATTATAGAACTTTGCGACGCTAGAGACATTGTACTGATGCATTGTATTTTACGCTAGAAATAATTGTTCTGAAGATTCTCGAATCATCAGAATTAGGGTTCAGACCTAGGATGCTTTATGTGACGTTGTAGAATTTGATAACATTAGAAATTTTAAGTGGAATAGTTGTAAGAATGACAAAGAAGGTGTCCGTACAGACCCCTCTTCTGGGGTCTGTACACAGGATCTTCTGCCTTTGCAATTTCGAGGCTCAGGTAGTATAAACGGTGAATGCGGCGTAGCCGAATTTTTGCAAAGGCGATTTACGTTTTCCATGGCCGGCACGAGGTCCGTAGGGTGTCGGATCGCATTCGGTTGCGGAATTTTCGTGCGGCGCGCGATCGTTCGGCGGGAGCTTAAGGTCCAGCGTCGGGCTTGGAGGTCGTGCATCACAAGAGTCTGGCAGGATAATAGCTCCCTCCTTCGAGGAGTCTTATTGCCGGACCATGCGCCAAGTGATTGATAGGCACCGAACTATAGAGCGGGGCAACGTGATATTTCGAAAGTCTACACACGCGGCTTGGGGAGCAAAGCTGAGGCCTCGCAGCGCGTAGAGTCGCTGCAACCGCATGCGGACATTCACATGAGAAATCAACCAGGTTTCAGCTTGAGAGCAATTTTCTTAGGGTCTGTTAGTTCCTTAAACCTTAATGGAAAAACCTGTCTCGAAAAGCTTTTGTCTCCAGAGAAGGAACGGACTCGAGTCCATAAGAAAACTACTCTCTCCGGTTCTTCAAACCAACCAGTTTCGCGACTTCCTAGTGATGTAACGAGGACCGTCGTACGTGAAAAATGAAAAGTTAATGGCAATGTCGTGTGTAGGATCGAAAGAATGCGTCTGGGGAGGGCTCGTTACCGTGAAATCGAAGAGTACGAGTCCGAACACGCATAATATCGTAAGGTGAACGTCGATTCGACAGCTGCCGGCTTATTTCGTTCGGCGCGCCAGGTGGAGCCACGAAACAGACTGCGTGTGCACGGTGTCTACCGCGCATATCATTATGAAAATTGTATCCAGGAGGTGTAACCCGCGAAAGCAATGACGAATTACGTATGTGCGAATCGAACACGCGACGGCCGCACGCGTGATTCAATGACGAAGAGCCAGTGTTTGACACTGCCTCCTCCTGAGACCACAGCGGAGGACTGCCATTCTTTCACGCTATTGAAAGCAGGCAGAGAAACAAAACCAGTTGCAAATTATATTCTGGTGTTAAATTTTTCCAAGTCCTAATCTTGCTCATAACCTCTCCCATAAACCGTTGAAAATTTGTTTTGAAGGGATGAAATGACCCATTCGCGATAGACGAAGCCGAATGTTGACATTCAGGAGGTTCCGAAGCGTGTCTGTATCGGCTAGACATCGCTGTTGGTCTGGCACGCGTATCGACCAGGTAGGTGTAGGCTCTAAGGCTAGAAGCTGCCGCCGGAAACCATTCTTCCAGCAACCGCCCTCTCGGTATCCTTTCCGGTGCGGAGACTGTAAATCTTTTCCAGCACGCCAACCGGCACACGAGGTCCGCCCGAGTCCTCGAAACTGCCCTATTTTCATCGCGCTATCGTTCCTTTCGCCCTTCCTTCCCCGGGCCGCTTCTAGATCGCACTCGGCGATCAGTGAAAGGTTAGCATATACGGCGAAGAACTACGCCCTTCGAAGGAAAGCGGGGGTGTATTCGTCGGTGCACGGTAAACTATACCGTGGTTAGATTGTTTCAGCCGGTCGGTTATGAATATATTATTCGGTTTCGCTTTCGCTTCGATGGATCAGCTAATATTAGGTATCGCGTACCACGAAGGGTGTTTTCTAATTGCACATGACACCCGGCCGCAACGTTTCCTTTAAGTCGATCACGGAAGAACACCGCTCTGATTAGCTAGCTCGCACGTAACGCCTGGTTTAGGGGTATGGCCTAATTAGGTCTTTCATGGTGACAAAACGGATTGTATAAATTATCAATTTGAATAGAATCCATAGAATGTGCTTGGTCCATTGCTCCATGCGGAGCTGAGAACCTCACACGTTCGAACAGGTGGAATAATATATGTAGAAGCAGGAAAACATTGATAGAATTTTGCCACTTTTACTGTCAGCAACGCGAAGATGACGATTTGTTTGATCAACATACTATAAAACCAGTCCGCGAAGTTATACATTATACACGTCGTGCGTGGGATGCGACGATAACCGAACTGGTTCTAATCTCAGGCAATACGACCGACAAATACGACATCGTCGCATTGCACGCGTTGCCAATTTAGATACAACCATTTGCATGTTCCGAAACATTTCTAACAAATACTATTTTGTAGAAATATTTTATCGTCACATGCTCCATACATGTGGCAATCAAGGGTTACAGACTAGTAAGTATAGTAAGTAGACAGCGAATCTCTATGAAAAATAAAAATTGTTTGCATCGTGTATGAGACAAAGGAACGACATAGTTGCAGAAAGTGCTTTGTTCTTGTCGTGTTAATCTGGGTCAGTGTGGGACATCTAATCAGAGGACAGTCCAAAACGCAACGCGATCTAACCGTGACACGTTCTTGTTCACCAAGTGGGCTAAGGCTGTGTAGAGTTCGCTCGCGAAAATTAGTCCCTAACGGTTTTCCGTTGGATCTTGTTGCGGGTCGACCTGTTTCGAGCGTGATTGCATCAGGTCCGATCTGCGGTCACGGGAATAGCATCAACCCTTCACGGTGTATTAGTCGCATGCCTTGCGGTCGTGCGGGTCCCGCGAGAAAGCATACAGGCGGAGAAAACCCGAAACGTGCTTTCGGATCGATCCGTTTCTGACGCCAGACGCCACATAATAGAGCTCTGTCTCTCTCGCCTGTGCGAAGAGATACACGTTCATCTCGGAGAGAAGAGAAGAGAGATCCCGACGCCCTTTGTCTCCCGTTTCTTTCGGGTTTTACGTGGACGTTTCGGTCGCGGTGCCTCGCGGTGGCTCTCGCGCGTCTCTGGCCCGGAGGGCCCCCGAAAACCTAACCTCAAAACGCACGCGGATAATTGGGGATAATGTCGGGGTTGCCGGGGCCCCGTAATTGCACGAGGCCAGGCCCTTTCGAGGCTTCCCTTCCTTCTCCCCCTTGAAAGCCCCATAGTCCCCCTTTCGCCCGTTCTTCTCCCTTCGCCACGCAGTTCTTCGTTCTTCTTCGGCACGCTGTTTGGGCCCTCGCGCTAGCTGTCTGTCCGTCCATCCGTCCCGTCCAGCTCTCTACGTCCGTCTGTCGACCGCTTTCGCAGAACCCGATAGTACCTAATTCGTCGGTTTGTTTCGTGCTGCTGTGTTATTACGCGGTCCTGGCCCCGTGTAGCAGGCTTATGCGATCCGATGCCTCCTCGGCCACGTTCCTCCGCGAAACACAGCCGGCTGTGACCTCGAAACTGGACCTCTGAGACACGTTTCGGGGATCCAACCTCCAGAACCTATATCCTTGCTACTATCCAACACTCTATCTTTGCTGTAACCGAGCTACATATCCGATCAGTCTAATGGAATGTTGTTCTGTAAAGACCTACACAAGAACTACGAATCTTTGATATTCCCAAAAATCCTATCTTGATTGTAATATACTAGGCTATGGCGATCATGATTCAGAGGCTACATATCCAATAAACTAGTCAAAGGACTGTTGTTCTATAAGGACATGGAGAAGGACTACGTATCTCTGCCATTCCCAAGAACCTTATCGTTGTTGTAACACACTGAGGTATACATAGAAATCATCTAATATCGCTGTTAGAAGGCCTCTGTAATCTTAGAAGGCTAAGGCTTCTTTCTTTCTTAAACCTATATCTTTCCTACTACCAATTGTAAGCACCCACTGCACATTGTAATACAGTGTCTAATGAATTAGTCATAACCAATAAGAGGTCTTACTTCGTAAAAATTCACACTGTCTATAAATTTTTCAATCAGATAAACTTGTGCAGCAACGAGAACAAAGTTAATTCAGATTGTAAGATTGATAGTTACCAGTCTACCTGACCCGAATAACACAGTTGTTACATTGAAATGTTACACGACTGCGAGGTGCAGATCTATCCGCAGTTTTGTCGCGATTAGAGCACCGTGGCAAGATTACACTCAACAACCTCGAATTACGTTGTCCCCATCATGATCAAGTTTAATACAATTATCCAATCCACGGACAAGACCAGGGTAAACATTAACCCTCTGTGCTCTCACGCGGACCTATTACCTACATGTCTATAACGGGCTCTGATAGCCAGTGAAAAGTTCTACTGTTTGCACCGCTTATTATAGTGACCGAGAAAAAAGTTTGGAAAGGCAAACGTGGGAAGCACGGAAGTGTCATGTAGACAAATCGAATGGTGAAAGCTAACGTCCGTGAAAAAGCGAGGTTTGCAGGAGTTCCAAAGACGAAACAGAAGGAATGCGGTGTGAGGAGTCGTTGGAAAAAGAATTCGAAAAAGGAAACACGGGAGAGGTGAAAGTAAAAAATCAAGAGAAAAGGTAAAATGAAATTGTGAAGGTAAACGACCGTGGAAAAGCGAGATCTGTAGCAGTTTCGAGGTCGGAAGAGTGAGACCCCCGTGCCAGTAGCCGTCGCTCCGGCGATCCTCGGCGTTTCCTAAGCAGGCAATGTTACAAATTAGCAGATAATCAATTAGTCCGAAACTTCTGGCGTGCTTGAGCAAACAAATGACAGAACTGGACGCGCGGCTCGTAAAATATTTGGTAATTAAAGGCCGCTGGGAACGCGGGGGCGGGGTCAGGACCTGCTCTAGCGTCGGATCGTTGTTCCCGTGAACAGAGACAGTTGTAAGTACCGCCGGTAAAAAGCCCGTGAAGATTCGTTTCAACGAGACAAACAAAGCGTGCCGCAAATCTGCATATAGATAGAATCCTCGGTGTAATAGAGATGTTGGAACGAATTTTGTTAAGATCTCTAGAATGCTATTAGGCGCACCCGGCAAGACGGATCCACATGGTTATTCACCGGTTCGATCGTTTCGGATATTGAGCAATAGGCATTGTGATCGATGAGATCGGGATCGTTGTTGAAGCAGGACACATCGGCACATTCGGGCTATCATTATCCGCATCTGCCGCGGCTGTCTTGCAAGATACAGAAGAAGCTGTAATTACCGCCTGAAATGATGTGTATTCCTCCATTCTTGCGACCCTGTCTTTGTTTCCGCGGCTCGGGAGTCATCGTATTGTCGTTAGTGGCTCTTGCCGGCCGGTCTAACTCGAAGGTAGCCATTTAGATGTCTCGAGGCGACTTATGTCCGTAGGAACTCGTGTGTTTCTTCCAGAATTATTTAGCGTTCCGTCTGATTTCGAGGAAGCGCATCAACGGTCTCTAGCGGAGTCTTTTCTCCGTCAGTTTTCGACATCGACATACAGAATACACAAAAACAACCAGCCCCAACTTGACGTTTTTCTTCTACGCGTCGTAAAAATCAGGATGCACGGCGATCAGATGGAAGATGCCTACCGTCGGACAGCGGACGTTTCGCAATGGCGGAGTTCCGAGGCACTTCGAAGAAAAGCCGACGCGAGTCAGGCAATTTTATAAAAGAAGCGTCCTTGTGGATGGCCAAGGCCACATTTCAAAGGCACAATGAAATCAAAAGGTGGAAGGAACGGCTCTCGCCTGCGGGAACATCGAAACCCGTGGACGGGTTCTGGTACATCGATCGTGAACGGGAGTCCGTTCGATAACTAGGAGGATCTTATCTCCGGGGCTCCCAGTTTCGACGGTCCTCGTACCTCGAACTCTTAAAAGGTGTACCCTCGAGGGACGATCGTGCTTTGAGGGCGCCGCATCGCGCCAACCACGCCTCCTCCACCGTTATTTACCTCCGTCCTTTTCGCCCTTGCGGTTTTATTGCCTCCGTCTCCCCCTTTTTCAGCGTTGGTCCAGCAAGCCCGGGAGCGATAGATATCCCCGGCATCAATAAGGATCCGACGGCTCCGACAATTCCGTTCCCTAAGCGAGAAACCGCGGAAACCTAACCGTTCCTCCAATTTCTGGACTTACGAAACCTCGGTGCGGTTTTGGTTCCATCAGTTCTCGGACCGGTCGCATTCTCTGTGTCCTCAAATGCAAACAAGAGTTCTTCTTTTGGCGAAGACAAAACTTTCGTCCGGCGGGAAATAAAGAAACAAGTTTTTTTAAGCACCGAAGTGAACAGCGTGCTACGCCCGCGCAAGCATGTTGTTTCCAAGGGGTATAAATCTCCCGTGACAGTGATGTCCGTGCCCGAGGCACAGCAGAGGTGCAGAAGAATTTGTCTGCGGCATAAAACGGCCCGGGGAAAAAGGTAGTGGTGTAGTAATTAGATGGTAGGAAATAGATAAATGGAGCAGCACCACCGGATTTTATGAAAGTTCGCGATTCGACTGACACCAGGCTACAGGTAGCATCATAGTTACCGAATGGACAATCACCGCAGTCTCACAACGTACGACAAGAAAGACGAGAAGGCAATGATTCACATTGAGGATTGCTTCACTCCGAACATCACGGTACGCGGTCACCAAAATGGCGGCTGTTGTGCACGCGTTTCTTCAAGAACGATCACATACAGCCGGTAAACTGATATAACTACGAAGACACTTAATCGAAGACACTTCGGGAGGGAACACACGGACGGCCGCACAGGTGCACACCGATCGTTATGTCACTTGTCTTTCGGGAGAAAGGTGAGAGATCCAAGATATCTATAGACTTCGGGGAAACCGTGGGCCCAAGGTCGGCAAAATGGCGACCAGATAAATGCGCGCGGGTTGATCGATCCGGTGACGAACCGGCACGCGTCTCTCTCGCCTTCGAATTCGACGTAACACTTTGAGCATGGCAGCCGAGGTGACAAAACGGAACGAACCACTCAAAGCCGATTTCAAAGTCAGCCGGAGGAGCGGAGAGCACACGAGAGACGGGCAGGTGTAACGCGCAGCGGCAGTAGACACCAACTGATCTCACATAACAACGGCCGATAAAATTGTTGCGTTTCCACCAAAAATTATCCTCTTTTTTTCCCTCGCGGTATAAAAAGTACAAAATTGTGGTAATTTAGCCCCCACCGCTGCCGCATGGCTGCGGCGGCGATGCTCTCCGCTCGCTGCCCACGGGGAGGAGAGAGGCAAAACGAGCGCACAGGAACAAAAGAGAGAGAGAGGCGAGGAGAGGCGAGAAAGACCGGGGCCCGGACGAGGATAGAAAATGTTAGAGGGGCGGAGAGAGGAGAGGAAAGCGAAACGAGGGCCTTTTGCCCGTGAATACGCCGCACTAACAACACCGGACAATTACGGTTCAATATAGCTGACGTTAATAGCGATAGCAGGGGCGGCTTCACACGCTCGGCCGTGTTCATCTTTTCCCCTTATTCGCAGAAGAAGTGTATACTCTACTGGAATTATTCTGGCCGAGTTTGCACCGTGAACCGTGGCCAGGATACACCGCATATGCCGGACGAAAACGTGTTATGTGCGAGCGTTTTGACGTGCGCGAACCGGTAGCATCCATTCGGCCGGAGAGTAATTGGCCGTGCGGCACGTATGTGTAATTGCAACGAACGGCGAACGATGACACTGTTATCGCGTGCACGTCGAGGCCCGATGCCCGAAGAAACTATTCAGCCAGCCTGAATGGACACCGGCAACTTCTCGACAATATCGCCTCTTCCACAGACGACGGACGGTAACTTCGAAGGAGACACGGGATCGCGAATTTCGCCGGCGTTCGAGAGGCATCGAACAGGGTCGCGTTCGATTTCGCAAGTACGGATACTCGAGAATCGGCCAGCAGCACGCTGTGAACTCGCCCAGTGCTTAAAGCCACTGAGAAGGGGCATACTATGAAATTAGTATAATCACGATCAAAATTACTCGCACCGGTCTATACTGGAACCACCAACCGCCGCTCAAATCGCCCGCCCCGCCATCGCCAATCAGCGATTGCGGGTCTGCGGCCATCTTGCGCGATGCAGCCTGCGCGTCGGAAGCCACAAATTACCACAAAAGTGGATAATCCCTGTTCGCGAGCTGTACACCAGACTGGCGAGCACTTTTCGCTGGTCTTAGCGCCGTTCGCTCCAAGGGACGGAGATGAAGATGTCTCGCTGAAACCATTTCCTGACAAGAACACCAGTTCCAGCGCGATCCTCTAGCACCCTCAGTCCGAACTCAAGGGGTCAAGATCAGTTATTCGCAATAGAAATTCTCACGTAAATGATAATCCGTTGCATAAAGTTCCCTTTTTGTCCTCGTACTTACGTGTTCACCGGAAGGGCAGAGATGAAGATGTCCACTGAAATGACGTCCTGACAACGATACGCGTCCCAGCGTAGTTCTCTAACGCCGTGCATTGAAAGACAAGCTTGCTCGGGTCAAGATCAGATTTACCATTCACAATAGAAGCGATTTCTTCCTTGTAAATGATAATCATCCCTTTGTGCCCTCGTACTTAGCATCAGGAACGCCGCGTTATTCTGTCGCGCTCAGGGAACGCTTTCCTTTCCGTGTTCAGCGCACGGGAAAAAAAAGAAACGGCACGCAAGGGGAGACCGCGAAACGTAATCGCGCTTCGAAGTCTCTCACGCAGGCTGGTACAAGGTTGTCGTCTTTCATTTACGGTACAGCCGTGCACTGTGTAATTATAAGAACAAAATATTTAGACTGTTCTAACTCACCGTTCCAAGGCTGCGTGCACGGCCCCGCGGTAATGACAATGTTCGCATGGATCCGTCCCGGAGCGCTAAACAAACCTCGTTGACCATCTCCCCTGCCGCCGATTCTTCTCCCTCAAATTAGTTAATGACTCTAATGACTCTAATGCGCCTGTAATTTACCGGGAGCCGTTAGCAGAACCGCGGAGGGGGGTGATAATCAGATAGTTTAAATAGTGTCTCGCATTTTCCCTGATTGCCTCATCATAAACTAATTAGCAGCATCTGATAAGCTGCAGCATTTTTCTCGGTGTCGTTCGCGTTCGCGTACACGGACACCCGACAATGTAGCATTCGCCCTCGTCTCCCGGTGCACACGCCTCAACCACTTGGGGTTTCCGTAGCGCCGTGTTACGTTTCGTTAAGTTGCGTCACGTGGACTGGTCCCCTGATCATAGTCGTTAATTATATCGGGGCTTGGAGAGGTGACGGCTGCGCCTCTCGCATTAAAACCGTGGAAATAGAGGCATAACGGGCCGCACTCGTGGCATCATATACCGTCGAAGAAATATCACTCGACATGGTTGTTGCCGCCGACACGAAAGAGGAAGCTACTTCGGATCCTGGAAACGGATATTGCCCACCGGATATCAACAAATCATCGGCATCGAGAGCAGTTTTAAATTTCTAATCGACCGCGATACGATGCGAAAACGATCCCCCCGAGAGTCCCGTCGGAATCACAGAACACGCGAATTACCGTTGACCGATCGAGATTTGCATTGCTAAAACGAGATAAGAAGAAAGCGGCGGATAGGGAGGAGGGCGTAGCATAGGAGATCCCTGCCAGTCCTTCCGCCGTTTTCGAGGCATATACTATCTGTTACACCCGGGGCACGAATACGAATTAGGACCGAGTCGCAACAGGATCGAGCCCGACCGATTTCGAGTATGCTGGCGCCTTGGGCAACGATAAGTTGCTGTAGCGGGTCTAGCCACTGCTCTGCCCTCTGTAATTATACCGTATACAACCGAGAGCGCTGGCTCCGCTGGCTTGCTCTTTCTTTCTGCGTTACTTTCTCCTTCGTTTTCCACCGTTCCTCTTCTTCAACGATGCTTCTTATTGTTCAACGTGTGTTTCGCCGACCATGGTCCCGCCGGGGGCGAAGGTTGCGCTCAGGCAGCCGTCTTACAAACTCCCTCTTCAGCCTCCTGCCTGTTCCGTTTGCTTTATCCAACTCACCGCATTCCTTCATTATTTAACGCTCCTTCAAGTTTGTCATGCTTTCAATGAAAACAGCAACATAATACTCTGGGCATACAACACAGTCCGTAATTGGCCTCATCGCTATAAACCCTGAATGGCTTGATGAAACTTCTTGAAACTCTTACAGTATAGTTAATGTGTATCAAAATGTGAAAAGAATGTTGTTACTTTATGATCTTTTCCTGCGGTATTATTGCTATCTCAATGGTCTTCCCCATTGATATTTGATCCGTGGTGATCGACACTTGCACATGACCCATTGTCCACGCGAACTCTGCTGCTTGCAGGATACAAAGGGCACACTGTGGACACATTTTGCTAGCCTTCTTTCACAATCCGGAACTGTTTGGCAATACAGGCTGCGTGTAACCGGTTCGCATAATTGATGACTTCTGGCGTGTACCATCGACACGCGTATTGTCGATCGGGCACTGTCACTGCACCCGTCGCAAGACAACCGTGTTATTTGCATCTCGGACGCCCAGGGCCAGAGATATCCCGTTGTGGATATTTGAAACGAGGATAATTGGTTCCAGATCGGCGCTACGTTTGGTTCGCGCGATCGCCTCAATGCGTATCTGCCGATACGCATCTGGAACGGCGTTCCGTAATTTCGCGTCGCGGTTTAATATTCAGGAAAAAACCGGGTTGCTGGTGCGGCGGTCGCTCGCCGACGGAGGAGCGGTTTCTGCGACAAGTTCTCCTTTCCCTCCGCTTTCCATCCGCATATTTATCTTGTGAATTACGACCGGTGCCTCCTTCTTGTGTTGCTAGAAGAATCGTCGAGTTCAATCCCCGACCACAAAAGCAAATATCGAAGGTGGTAAACAATTTCGGTTGCTTTCACCGAATAAAACAATGTTCGCCCGATTCCTCTTGCCGCAGCCTCGATAAATTGTAGTGGTCGTAGTTACGTGTCGTGACTCATGCCGACGGGACATCACCCAGAGAAACAGGAGCCACAGACACGTTTGTTACGGACAATGTTTACGCGCGTAGCTCGACGAGCAGGAGCTCATTTATACATATGAATACAGGATGCACAGGATACCTCGCATCCACACGTGTACACGAACCCATCCAATCGCAGCGAACACGTACACCTCTATTTTCCGGCTACGCACGCTCGCTGACTGCGAGATTTATGATTTGTTACGTAATGACGTCTCTGGCAAATTTAGCTGCACCATACGCGATCCGTATAATCATTTCGCAGACCAGTGAACGCACGCTGCCCCAAAACATCCGATACTAGATAATGGACGTCGCTGAAAACGGTGATGTAGTGCTCGGACGCACGAATCTAGAAATACGCTCGATAATAATTAATCAGGGTGAAATTTATTTACACTGTGAATTAGTGTAATTGTTTTACTGCTGTTTCTCGGACACAGACAATTTTGCATAAAAATCCGCAGTCTACTAATGACCATGTCGTCGTTAAAAGAGAAAGGTTTCGATAAAAGGATCATGAATTAATTCTTGTAAGTACAATATAATCATCTTCACGAGCCGTGTCCACGAAATTCAGCGATGTTCCATGAAAAATGTGCATGCGTGTGTAGCGAATCGCCATTGTCAGCTAATAACGTGTCATATTCCTCTGCGTTTATGTGTTTCTTAAGCGGATGCGTCCAGCTGCTTCTAGAAGATTCGCATTGCGATTTGTACAATGCGGCATTGTCGGGCCCGCTTTCAACGGAAGAAGGAAAGGTTGTGACCACCAACTCCATATAATATGCAAACAGTACGTCCATCATGAGGAACAACACACGAGAATGCTTCGATCGCCGAAGGCTTGCGTGTCGGACAGCCGGCCGATCAGACCTGGAGTGTTAGGAGCAGGCGTGATACCGCTTTTTGCGGGTTAACCGACGACGATACCACGGCATGTTAACGGTCATGCGATACAGTAGGTCACGCATGCAAAAAAACAATGTACACGTGCGTGTGTGCGCTGTATTTTTGCATTCGGGCGTGCCAGAATAAAGAAAATACCAAACGAAATGGCTTAAAAATTCTGACTGCAACGAACGTCCTTCTGAGCTAACGATTGCACTTCGTTGCAGTTGCGCTTGGTAATCAACGCACACGACTTACAATGTCTGGCCAATATCTTAGAAGCAAGTAAACTCTTTCTGTGCACCATCTTTAATATTTGGGGCCAAAGGCCCATCTCCCCGTCTGAATCAATTCGCGATTCGTTGGAAAATTCAGGTTGATTGCGGTGAACCATCATCGGCGCGGAAGGGTGCTAAGGTAATCCACTTTGGCCGTCACACCTCTTGCTAGACATTGATTTCGCATTATCCTGAGCAGCAATGTCGACCGATTGGTTCTCTCGGTGTCCATGTTCGAGACCCTTTCCCGTAAACGTGCTCCTATAGACGCGCGTGTCCACAAAACCGACGTGTCGGCATTTGTGTTTGTGTTTGTACAAGGGGGGCCAAGCTTTAACGCCCGATAGGGTGTAGCACGCAAAGTCGAGGCGGCGGCAACCGCAATATTAGATTAATGGCGGATGTACTTCACTTTCAGGTGCAATATCGCCTTTTGACCCGGACTTCGCCGTAAATCCTACTTTTCCGTGCGGCGCCGACCACTTTGTCGCGCAAATATCTCTTCGACCAGTTACCGTATCACGTAACAATAAGTAGCCGAAGCGTGGTACTAATTTGCAATTGTTTAGGAATTCGATTCAAGGAGAACGTTTAAAAGTGGTCTCTCTCTTTATCTGCGATCGAAGATTCTGACACGCACAGATGCTTCGCGAAATTTTAAGAGATCCACTGTATAGCGAGCTGCGACGTATCGTCGCGTACCATAAAGAATCATAAATCAGTGTGCAAAAAGTAGAAAGTTATAGCCACCGAGACGTCGAGGCAACGTCTTTGCTTGAACAAGCGGCAGCACCGGGATGGCCTCGAGGGCTGAACGAGGTAGAGGAGCAGAATGGGAGATCTCGAGCCTTGATCGTGATAAGATGCAGCGGCGTCGTCGGTTGACAAAGGGTCGTAGGAACGCCCCTTCAGATCCGACGTGCAACCGCTTGCGGGGGCGTACATATTAAAATTGGACCCCCACCTCTGACCCTCTATCAACCATTCGCCGAACTTGTTTATTACTGGCACGTACAATCACGTTACCAGAAAATATGGTCCCTTTTACTGAAATCCTCGTCTGTTTACACTCGTGTCTTGCATTCTTGTGCACCAACACTATATCCCTGAAACACACCACACTCGTAAGATAATTGGCAGCGGGCTCTAGAGCCTGCTAAGTATAATTAAATTCGATCTTAGGTTTGGGAACCTTTCCTGCTTCTAGTATTTTGTATAAGTATATGTATAGCAATATGTTTACTATATACTGTGAATCTTTGTTTACTATATTTTACAAAACACTATTTTACTATACTTTGTATTCTCAACCTATTTATATGTATATGTATTTTGGATCCTTGTACAAAATGAACACTTACCATAATTTGCATCCTTGTACAAAATGCTCATTTATTGTACTATACTCTGTATCCTTGAACAGCAACCTACCTAGTACATTTTCATCCTTGCATAAAATACTTTCACTTACTTCATTATGAATCCTTGAACAAAAGCATACATATACTTACCGTTTTGCATTCTTACACAGTAATTATTGATTAGTGTGCAAAGAAGTTGAATAGTTAACTTCTTGGAACCTCTTCTGTTTCTACTATGTTATGTTCTTCTATTGCAACACTCATTAACACACGAGATACACACACATTTAAAATAAACAATCGACTCTGTTTTCTCAGTAAATATTCTGAATAGCTTCATTCATAATTGCATACTCTCATGCATTAACAATGCATTGAATGCTAAGACTGCACAATTGCAGTTAATTTGTACAAATTGTACCATAGTTCCTTGTACTTGTTTACCGACATTACAATAATTATTCATACTTGCAAAATAGTTGTCTATGTACCGAACTAAAATATTTCTCATAGTGTTATGTAAACAAATATTAAGGAAAATATTATTTGCAACAATGAGCATTATAATCTCCACAATTTGCGTAATTACAACATGTGCAATTATATTATATTAACACGTTATCTAATTAAGTACAAACTAATTTATGTTTTATTAATACATGATAATTATTTCTCTCTACACGAGCGTCTCTTGAGAGCGCTCTATGTATACTTCAAAAAAATAAGAATGGCTGCTGGAAGACTTTCCTCAAGTCCAACCCAATGTGTTGTGTGTGATACGTAAATATCTCGTCCATTAAGTAGAAGAAAAGATAAAAAATCTTCTCGAGAGTCATTAACATACATGTACATCACAAAACATGGCAATTACCAGACATTTCAATTGTTCTTTCCGTATCCTATAATTATGATACTAGCTATCGCGTGTTCTAACAGTCGTTACATTGTTGAATTACATAGTCATGAATAAATGAAGAAAAATTCAACGCATAAAGTGATTTTCATACCAAATAGTAAATTCATGTTTCATTTGGATGTCAGACTTTCATGTCTGTTGGAAACGAAGAAGGGTCCAAATTCTTTGGGAATTCCTTCTTCTACAGGATCAAAACTTTCCCTGTTCAGCAGTCCTTCTTCATGGCGGCAGTTCGCAACTATACCGACTTGAAATTGCATCGAAACTGCATCTGCTGCTGCCCTCTGCATCCTCTTCTCTCAAACCGCAGACGAGGTATACCTCTTTATCGTCCCACCCGATGGAAATTTACAAAAAAAACACAATTACAAAATACGAAAAAAAGCCCGTATATATTTATGTACTCTTCCTGATACACATTTGACAGTGCTCTACTTTCGACCACTTTACAAATGAATAGCAAGAAGAGCGTAATCTTCTATACTAAACATAGTATTAGAAGCGGCAGTCTTGTCAGGGTGCAGCAGGGTGCAGTGCGGCAATTCATTTATCGCAACTCTAAAAGGCGGGATTTTCTACCGCTTGCATATTGGAAAACTTCTACATTAAACCGATTCAATTCTTCGAATTCTGATAGTACTCGCGAGAAAGGGATTATATTTCGCGACCTCGAATTTTGAATTTAGAAATTTGTTATCTATGTTTATTAATATTGTACTGATAAAGATAATTGTAGATATATAACATAATGACATCAAATCAAAAAATATAATTTGAACATATAGTCATAACATCATAGACATAACTTGTTAGCCATTTGTATTTGATCGTTTTCGTGGATCTAGTTCCAACAATTATCATTCGTCAGCGTAGAGGGCGTAAGAAAACCAGTTGTTATTGTGTGATGTGAAACACGAAACCCATATGGTGATTGGTCTACTCTTATACCTCGTCTATGCCAGTGACCACCATTTGTTTTTACCGCGTTCGTAAATACGTGGTTGGGTGATTTCAAATCAAATTTGAATAATTCTTATTATACTTTTCAAGAATCCAATGGAAATGTTCCCGCAAAGCTCTCAGAAAAGGTACTGGATGTTCTGCGACGAAAATGACTTAACAATGCTACGTGAGAGAACAAACGCTGAGTTTATTGAAAAACATGGGGCGAACATGACGGTAAGTTGTACCCTCATTTTTGTCAAGCTGCAATGCTTATTTTGCACATTTCATTCTAATATTGTTTACCGTTTTCTATTATATTTCTCACATTTGGCTGTTATCTCGTTTCGTTACTGTACAATATTATAGGTTATATGCTCTTCTTTACCGATAAAATGCAACTATCGATACATTCGCATATTGCTATAATATTGCCTTATGTTTATTTAATCAATGCGTCCCCAGCGATTTATTATGATTAGTTCTTTGCTAATGTCAATTGGTTCTTTCATTATAACATAAACAATGTATTTACAAGGCAGAGGAAAGGGAAGAACATTTTCTATCGTCCACAGAGGAACGTACTCTGCTGCGTTTTTATGAGTTGCAATTAAGGGATTTCTGTCGTCGGTTCAGTCCACCTATGCCAAGGGCTACTATAGCAACCGCACTACACTATTTCAAAAGATTCTACCTCAGAAATAGTGTCATGGACTATCATCCGAAAGAGATATTGGTCACATGCGTCTACTTGGCTTGTAAAGTAATTATCAATTAATCTCTACCAACACGTGCGTATGAACTCGTGTATTTAAAGGATATATTTTAGGTAGAAGAATTCAATGTTTCCATATATCAGTTTGTCGCTAACATTAAGGGTGACCGGGAAAAGGCATCTGATATTATACTTAATAATGAACTGCTTCTGATGCAACAGTTAAATTATAACTTAACAGTACACAATCCATTCAGACCTGTAGAGGGATTGATGATCGATATCAAGGTACATAGTTGAAGATGTTCAAACTCATCTGGCGATTGGGTCATTCAACTTGCGCACTTTTAGACAAGATACACATCCTTGGAGAATCCAGAAAGGCTCAGGCCATATATAGATGAATTTCTGGAAAGGGTATTTTTGACCGATAGCGTGTTGCTCTATGCTCCAAGCCAAGTTGCATTGGCAGCCACACTGCACGCGGCATCCAGAGCATCTGCAAACCTGGATAATTATGTGACTGACATATTATTCTCCAAGGAGCACTTGGGTTGTATAATTGAAGCAGTAAGAAGTAAATATACACATAGATATTATAAGAACCTAGAAATAGTACTAGATTAAGTTGCAACATGAAATGTATATTCTAGAAATAAGGTCTATGGCTAAATGCGTAGAACCTCCTTCAAGGGATATAGTAAGAGCTTTGGAAAAGAAATTGGAAAAATGTCGAAATCAGGAAAATAATCCCGACAGTGATATGTAAGTACAGATCTAAAGTAATTTGTGCTCTAATGCATTGTCCTAAAGGAGTTAAGAGACTTTTAGTGGTAAATAAAATAATTTGGCTATCTATGGTGCAATTATAGCTATAAACAAAGAATGCAAGAAATGCTGGATGAGGAGGACCTACAGGACAATGAAAAGTATGCTAAAATAATGCAGGATCAAGCTGCCCATGATGAAAAGATCTTGGGAGTTAGCAAAGTCCTGTCTCCTCCAGCTCAGTAAGAAATACACACCCTGTTTCATACAAGAAAATATCGTAACAAACTTTATTAATATCATTTCTCCACCCAATTTTGATGTACATATTTAATAAATAATTTATTAGTTTGTTTTCTATAGTAGTATACAAGAAAGAGGATACGATATTATTTATTAATATTATTTGGAGATAAAGATGCGTTTGTTCAGTTTTTCCTGTGCAAACGGAGAGACTGCGATAGAAAGAATGAATTATATACTGTGTATATTGTGCCTCCTTACAATAAATGCGAGTACAAAATAATTTCCTAAATAACTAACATTACCGACGCAAATTCGATCCCTATGAGTTTCGTTTTTCGAGCGTGATATGTACGAACGGCGCCACAACTGGCGCGATTTTCGAATCATTTCAATCCCATCGCTTGTCCACATAGCAGAAAGTATTAAAAATTTTCAATTTTTTAAAACGCCATAAATTACAATACATTGCACTACAATCTAAAGTATTTAATAGTAACTATCACACGCGATTCCAGTTTTTAGTGATTCAGTCGCGCACTATAATCGACGATGGCCACAAACACTTTTGATCTACGAATCCGGATGCCGAAAGTCTAATCTCTGACTCAAATGATACGGTGGATTATTTGTGGGGATGCTTTGAAAAATTGAAGACTGTTGTCCCATTGACAAATTGCTTGGCAGTGGTTGAACTATTGGTAATGCGGGTGGCAGAGGGACTGTCGCCAAATGTTGAGGAAAAATTGGTGTTCCAGGTTGTGGCTGTCCCGGATAATTGAAAAACCTGTAGAAAATGTCAAGTGATAAGTAGAAGTTGTAGAAGCACATGAAAAAGAGGATGAATGTTATAGTTACCATAAACGGTCCCCGACAAAAATTGGTCGAGGCGCTGGAATCCCTAAACTGGAGTAATACTGTTGAGCGAGCAACTCCACGTCGTTTGTGTACTTCCTTTTCCACTTTGTGCGTCTGTTTTGGAACCATATCTTAATCTGTTAATGAAATAAATTGCTTCATGAGCACGAGAGAAAGCCATTGTTGCTGCAAGACTGTTCTATGAGAATATAATCAATAATCTATGTGAAATGGTAGAAAAAGGGGTTGTCCAGAAACTGTTGTATTAATTGAGTGTTACTCGCAAGAATATAATTAATAAATTAATAGCATTAATTATATGATCTAGGACGTACACAGAGGATATTTTAGCTTGGAGGTTGTACAGATATATAACTAATTTTGCATGAAAGTTTCAAGAGAAAAGTCTAGCGTGCACTTCCACAATTTCATATCTAAATTGTACAATGCATAGATGAATAATTAAGTTCTACAACAGTTACAGTTGGATCAAAACGACCTGCATTTGACATGCAATGGTAAGTTGTAGTGAACATTAATTGGGTAAAGCGAACGAGAAGATAGTGATAGAGCATGCAAGATAAAAATGAGATAGTATAAATGTTCCAGACAAACGCGATATCAAAAAAAATTAACATCGTGTGTACAGAATTCGTTGAATATTAAGTAGCAAAAGATAAGGATCAGATAAGGTAGGTCGCGTATAACATTGATTTTGAATCTGACATTGGGACATCAAAATATTTGCCCCGGGTGAGGATCGAACTCACGACCTTAAGATTATGAGACTTACGCGCTACCTACTGCGCTACCGAGGCATTTCCAAAGCTCTGTGCTAAAGTTTCTGACCAGACCGCTTGCGAAATCAGTGCTTTTCGTGTTACAAAAGCCTTGCAACACCGAAATTACTCCGAATCTTTCCATCTGACACCAAAGACTCCAAAAAATCTATCGAGTGATTTAGATTGGAGTGTTTCGTGTGAAAGTGTACCGAGTCAAAAAAAGTGAACACATGATGGAGCGCGGGAAAAAATGATCTTCGAATTTTCGGAGGACAGACCGGATCCGTGGTAATATATCCTAATTAAAAAATCGACGCCTCTTCGGTCCGACGCCTCGCCGCATCCGTCGTCCGGGACGTTTGGTTCTTGTGGCATGCTGGAAGATCGGAGAAACACCAAGAAGAAGGGGACTCCCGGAGCTGGCTCGTTAACTACGAGAAATATTGTGACAGTTATGTCTGCGGGACGACACGTCTCCTTCTTCCCTCTGATCCGTCGTCTGATCGTCCTCCCTTTCGCCGTGATCGCGAAGATAATTATCTGCCTCGTTCGCGGTGCCGCGCGATATTTCTACGGTTCTGGCAATTATTGCGACTCGCAACGCTGCTAGCCGGCCGATCGCGACCATGCTCAACGGGAAAATATCCAGCCCGTTATCGTAAATTAATTAGTTTAGAGCCCGTACTACCCCCCCATAGTCAGTCCGCTACAAAGTGAACGGGGAAACTTATGTAACTGGCTCAATCTACCTGACAACTTTGTGTAGTTAACACGAGATTACTTAAACCTACCCACTGAACCTGCCATGTCCTCGACTCGGTGTAATATTAGAAACCGCCGAGAGCCGCTCAAAACTGGGAAAATCTGGACTGGGCTCATATATCTGTCTATTATACTTTGCTAATCGCGAACAGGACCTTTAGGAATTTTTGTGATCGTAGCTTGCAAAAAGACTTAATTGTAGTCTATATCGCGACATGAAAATTTTCGGAGTAAATCCACTTGGTGTATGGAAATAGCCCGCTGAGCGCCGTCATTGGCAAAAACGCGATCCTCGCGAGCGAAGATTAATTAAACATTTCTACGAAAGGAATACGCGAGCGTTTTGCTCTCTTATCTCGGGGCAGTGCGCGAGAAGAAAGGGCGTAGAAGTGCTAATTGGTCCTAAAGGGCGATCTTCCCCCATGGCGCCATGACCCGGCGCCTGCACATGTGGTGGCCTTCGTTCTCATAACTAACTCAGGGGTCGGTTGATTCGACGGAACTTGGTCTGGGGACAGGGGACTTAAACTATTTCAGGTGGCGAGGCCTGCGGAAGTCGCAGCTAGCGGACGTTATCGCGATTTATTGTACACAGTGCGTCTCGTTCGATTTCCGCGGGAAACGTGTTTCTTTTTAATCATCGTAAGATCTCGCCTAGTCTATGTTCCCTCTATTAAGACGCGCACAGGATGTCGAGTAGATCATGGCACGTTTGATTAACTTGTATCGCACACGACACCCGTGCGCGACAACAGCTATTTTTCTCTCCGGACTGACAGCGTAGTACTCGTCAGCTTTCAACGGCGTGTTCGTACGATGAATAACGATCGCGCGAATTATGCAATGTATACCTGAGTTTCGGTGAGCTTCAAGCTCTTGCTGAGCTGCAATCTCTTCGCCACGCTCAGGTATTTGTTCCTCTCGAATTCCGCCTCCAACGACTTAATCTGCGCGGCCGTGAACGCCGTGCGGGGCCTCTTCTTTCTTTCGTCATCGCTAATCACGCTGCCACTTTTTTCCTGACCATCTCTATCCGCACCTGTCGTGGAGTTGGCACTGCTGCTGCTGGTACATGCTTCTGCAATACGCGAAAGATGAGTCCTCAGACGCGTCGAACTATTAAACAACGCCCCTTCATCGTGTGAACCAATTAATCCTCGCAGAGTGGACTCTTTTGATGATTTAAACTGAGAAAATAAAAATTTCGTAATTCTGGGTGTAAATGAATCCAACTCCGAGGGTTAACCAATGTTATAGTAGGATGGATTGTGTACGAGATGAGTGGAAACATTACCCCGATCCTTCAAAAGGCTAAATTGACAGAGGGCATTTAAAGCGGGGCAAGATGCGCGGCTTTACGACGCGGATGGCATCGCTGTGTCGCAAGTATCTTCCCTTTTTTTGGTCCCCGAAGTAGCAGACATATATCCAGCGGCGTGGTGCCACGGTTTTTCGTCGGATGACGAATGGGCAGATAATTAGAAGATGATCCCCGCTGCTTAGAGCGCGGTCCTGTTACCAGTCGACTAAAAGAGACCTCGAAGACATTCCTCATGGGCGAGGCGCGACGTCTTGTACGACCGGCTTGTACACCCCGGGATAAATATAAATATAAACAACTTCGATGGGCAAAAAGTCCCGAGATTGATGAGGAGGAAAATTTCGTGGGGGTAATTGGGCCTCGCGCGGCTCTAAAGGAGTCGCTGTTGTCGCCGGCACCCCGCTCGATCTCGTTTAAAAGCAATTAAAACGAAAACAGCCCCCCAGTCAAGGTTATGAAACACCGCTCGCAATTAATGGCGGCCTTTCGTCAGCGCTTCGGTACAGCTTCATTTATTTCCGATCGAAGACGATTGCTATGTTCAGGGACATTGCAAGCTCCTATTTAATTTGATTCAATCACTCCTGTTATCCGGGTTATCGGGACTCATTGTCTTCGTTATCAATAATTAGAAGATGAAACGATAAGATGGAACAACTGTACAGAATGAAATCGGACCTTTCTGTTCGGATGATTTCAATCAAACTCGAAGACAATTATTTTAGCACCGATGGTTCGTCGCCTAAAGCTTCCTTATTCCCGGGTAGAATGGATCTCGGCGAGCGACCCTCGCAGTTGGAAGGGCAATAAATATCCCGATAAAAGTATTTGCGGCGCGGTTACAGGGGCCGCGGAGTGTCGTTTACCGGCTACTAATTGTCAGATGGCGACGTAATTGTCGCGTTTCTCGCGCGTTTTTCGTGACTTCCCTTCGGCCGTACAACCGAGTCGTCGGCTAAAACCGTACCGCCTCTAATTCACTCGGCGTGCACGCTTGTGTACGTGGAAAGTCAGGAAAGATTCCAACTCGGAAGCCTAAATATCAGTACACGCGGATAATAATATCAAATTGTTCTACAAATTGCCACTGTCCACGTCCCGTCGGCAGTAAAGCGATCAGGGACCACGTAAATTATAGGAGCGAATTATGGATGAAAAATCCATTCCCATTGATCCCACCGAAAAACCCCGTGGAATTTCGAATAGACATCCATCTAAGGGGTGTTCTGGTTTTGGAGAATTTTAAAAAATTTTTAAATTTCGTGGTGGGTGGAACTCGAATGGACGTCCATTTCAGGACTACAAGACTTCGTGAACGAGAAGGGAAGAGTAATGTTGGAGGATCCACGACGCATTCTTTACCGGAAGCGGCCGGAAGAGGAAAATATTTTCGGAGGGCGACCGTTCTTCTCTCGCGGCTCATTTGTCGTCGACTTTCTGACTCGGTTGCATTGACGAACGAGCTCCGCGAAGAAGGAAGAAAGGGTTAGGCGAAACGCGGAGCAAAAAGAGGATTCGACAGCGCGACGGGACGCGGACGGGACGGGGCACCGTGGAGCAAAGCCGAAATAGAACACCACGCCCTCTAGTTTACCTAATTGCCGCGAGCCACGGTGAACTTGTCTCCTAATTATTCGGTGATGAATGGCGTGAGCACGAGTAGAAATGCGCGATAAAGCGTGGCTAATTTTCATTCGTTCGCCGGTGCACGGTCTCTCACGCTGGCCAGCCAACCAGCGGGATAATTAATTCGTGCGCGAGCCGCCTCGATTGGTCAAACGGTGCCCGAGCTGAGATAAATGGCTGGGCCTTTTGTTATCATCTAGGGTACCGATTCCCCGGAATCGATGATCGAGAGGAGACTTCAACGGAACAGTCCGGTAAAGCGGATTTCGATCTTGATTAGCTGAGATTATTTTTTTATTTCAAGCCTTAAGCTTGCATCTACTATGGTTGATGGCTTCAGCAGAAACTCCAATTGTAAACCACCACCCTCAATGGTGTAATCCAATAATTATTGTGTAAAAGAAGATTTTTTGAAAAGCCTATTAGATGAAGGGTGCCGGTTCCCCGGAATCGACGATTCGGTGGAGACTTCAATGAAATAGGAGAAGCTGATTTCAGGATTTTGAAGAAGCGACGCGGATCGATGTGCGAATTTGTATTACACGCGATCAACGCGATCATGCAGGCAACATACGGCCTATTAGATATAAGAAAGACGAATCCGTTCGAAAGGGGAGCAACTTTCGGACGATTTTACTCGTCCGCGAGGCTGTTCTCACGAAGATTTACGCATCGCGTTGACGGCTTTGTAGTTGGACGCGACGTCCCACATATTTCAGACTCAGCCCGGGCACGCAGCGCAAACGAGAATTGTCCTTTCTTCAGATCTCGGATTTATCGCGGCGACTATTATGCTGTGTAAATCACGCGTGCCGTGGGTCCTTGGTAGAAATTAGTCGTCGAGAAACTTAAATCCTTCCGGCGAAGCGGGATTAAGTTAGCCCGGTCTTCGATACTAACTCATAAGTCGCGAAATGCACTCGCGTTTACAAATCAGAGACTTTGGGACACTTTGTTGCTAATTTAATCACTGGACAAGCGTAATTTATCGTCCATCTAACTTACAAAACGGAAAGTGAAAGACTATTTGTCTAAATAAAGCTTTTCGTGTAACCGCATTCTCAAATTCTTCGAATGTCTCCACAGTTTGTATTTCACCAATCCGCAGTCTGAACGTTCCGCAATTAACTAAGAATTGGTTCGGATTATAGTATAGCAATTTTTATTGGTGTGCCAGTTAATAATACAAGAAAAGACAATGTTTATCATAGCAATGATTTTCGTAACATTTTCACAGCTCGTAGACTAATCAAATTTGGTTCACTTAATAGGTTGTAGCAAAAATTGATCTTCAAGTTTGGCAACAAAATTGTGTCGGTTTTACAGTGACTAACGTGGACCTCAAAGTATTAAAAAAAATGTACAATGCACAAAATTTAGTAGACGTTGCTAACTGACTCGATATTGTAGAATGAGGTAAGAAAGGATTGTTTGCCAGTAAAGATCAGCGATCGAAGACCGAGATCGACTACGTCGAAGTGCAAGATGTCACCGAACGGACATGGTCGATGTTGTCTTTTTTCATTCTGTGCTAGGTACCGAGGGAAGGCACATTTTGCTGCATTTCCATGGCAGAATTAGCAGGAGACAGATAAATAGTGGACGAGAAGCAGGAACACTGAGTGGGCGTGGACCCTGCAGGAAGTAATGGATCAAACTCACGGGCAACGGTCCTCCGCGCAAACTTACGAATTCGTTACCACACGAGGGAGCCGGGTGGATTCTGTAACAATTACTCCCTTTCACGCTAGTAACAATATCCGAATTAAGTGGGAACAATTACTCTTTATTACACACTATGTAATAATTACGGGTTTCGCGGACTCAAAGCGATCTCGAGCTCCCTGTTGGCGCATTCGTCTTGAGATAAGCATCGTTTCCGGTTCTGCGATACGTTATAATCATGCTTTTAAATAGTAATAAATTCTCGTGATTATTGGTCTTGATTGTTCATTCGTTTAAAACGCGATGAAAGGATCTGCGAAGGCTTTAAATGGCCGAGTAGACGTTTCGACGGTGCTGGATTGAGATACTTTCACTAATTAAATGATTTTGCAAAATGTAAATATGAAAGAGATAAGTACAATTCGACGCTTAATGGCTGAGTTTGTTTTTTTTATAAATAACTTCGATATTTGTTTTAATGGAGCCGAAAAGTGTCCCCGGGCCTTTATCCTCGAGTTTCAGGCTATGTACCTTTGTTAGCGAAATAATTTGATAAAACAAACACAGGTGTCGAACACTTGTATAATTCAAGTCCTTTCGCTCCGATATGTTGAAACTTTCACGGATAAAGAGTTACATTCTGAGCCCGGTAGCAAAAGCTTCTCACATGCTTCAAACAATCTCTTTAATTAATATCTACACCATTTTTTAATGGATTTGCTGGAAAATTTCATTTCCACTTACCGTAGCACATTTCAGGCTCGGGAGACGTGGAGCAGACCAAATCGGAATCATCGAATTCGATATCCTCGACCATAATCATGGACGAATCCGGCGCCACTAGCTTCCGACCATCCGAATCGTTCGCTACTTGAAACAATCAACGCAACTTTGAACTAATTTATACTTGACAATTAAAAACACACTTTCTCTAATCTACTTACACTCATGACCATGCAAATACAATTCGGTTTGCATGGATACACGCCTTTCATCCTCCGTGGTCTTCTTGGCTGGCGCTAAAAGGCTTTCGATACTGAACGAGCACACTTTAGGGTTTTCCGTTAACTCTATCGAGCCCCTGACGGATTCTGAAGTTTTCACACGTTCCTCCGACATCCTAGATAATCCTCTTGTATTGTGTATCATCCATCAATCTTCTAATTACTATACTTGAAAAGTTCTTCGTGATAGAAGCGCGCAATCATTAGGAACGTCCCATCGACGTTCTCATGATAGTTCCCTCGGTTCTTTACACACTACACAGTTCATATACTATGATCATCACCATGGGAGCCGCAAACACACGAACAGTTTCTTTTACAAAAAATCGGTGACACGTCGGAGTGCCGTCATTGGGAACCTAATGATCTCCGATTGGACCGATACAAGGCATTCATAGACACCCTGCGGACCGTTCGCGGGATTAGAGTTGAAACCAGCGACTGTTTGTCGGGGTTGCTCGCGATGTCCAACAATATTTTTTTTTGGCAGCCAAGTCAAATTCTTCGTTCTTCGAGGCGGTGTCGAAAAGCCACGTGCTCCCGACGTCATCCGCGGCTCGGCCAATCGGCGACCGTCCGGGGCGGTTCTTGGCAAGCACGTGCGTTTCTGGAAGAAGCCCCTAATGATCTCGTACAGCGCGACGGTAGCAGTCACTAAACGGTGGTAATGAGGTATCCATAAATTTCTGTCACCGCCATGAAACGCTATTTAATAATTGTCTTGACAGAAGGCGGGCGCGGATTCGAAATCAATTTTCAATCTGTTGCACGTGAGACGTATAAAACTCGTCGACTTCCGGGGCGTCCTGCTATCCGAATCATGGCGTACGATCAGCCGAACGTGTAACATTCTTGATAATCGGCTGATCTCGTTACCCGTATAGATGTTTGAACGAATACGTGCAAGATTATGTTACAAAGGATTCACGGATATCGGCGGATATTTCGGACATTCGTCTAGAACAAGACGAGCAAGATGAAAAACTGAATAGCCCGGATGTATTATTAGATCTTAGCCAACGGTTCGCATCGTTTGGATTCCTATGGATTCATATAAAACGGTGAAGCGCGACAAGTTTATCAGGCCGAACGCGGCCGGGCCCGGCAATCAGCCGTAAGTTTAATGAGATTATTAGGCGCACAATCGCCGCGACGATGATGGGGATGACAGAGTGATACAAGAACTGTTGACAGATGTGGAACTTGGCTACGATTATGCGAACCAGCGGGAATACACTGCAGAAATTTGTATCAAACAAACGGCGGCCAAGTCGCGATTCTTCCGTATAAATCAGACCCGGCTAACGTTCGCTTGGTGACAATTCCTCGCCGGACAGGATCTAATTAAAATTGATTTACGCGCGTCCCGGTTGATTCATGGGAATCCCTCTGTTTTTAACCGAATCGTAAATATGAGCTGTCGAAGGAACCGTTGTGAAACGACGTTCGATCCTGCACTCTTCGGTGCAACGTGCAACGAACAGAATTGTCGAAAGGACTCGAGGTAGGTGTGTCCCTGGGATCACGTTACCCAGGCGACACTCCTATCGCAGGTTCTGCGATATGTTATATTGCCAGAAAGCCGAGACCCTTGGTGGAACAAGTCGGCCAAAATGTTTGTCAATTTCACGCTTAATTGGTGCAGCGATCGACAGGTCTCTCTCCCCTTGTAAATTATCGGCTCTTCTGGACGTATCAACCGCAAAACAAGCCGATGCAGACGCATTTCCCCTTGGCGGTAGTTCCCCCTCGCCTTGAACATATTTTTGGAGTCGCGTTTCGTCAGACGAAAAATCTCGAACCGCGACTCGGTGTTCGCGCCGTTGTAATAATTCGTCCCGTGTCATCTTACTTCGGTAGCGTGACTTCGGCCGCAAGACATGTACTTACCTATTCGAGCTTCATGTTGCGAGTCTAAATAGATGCTTAAAAGTGACAGGGTTTCAATAAGTATTTTTATATACGTTGGTTTTGATCCCTACTGTGCTTTTCAGTAGCTTGATGGTAGACAAAGTTGAATATTGTGCAAATCATACGATTGAAAAAAAAGGAGTTAATATTTCAAAATGAGCACTTGTAAAGAGATCGAATCAATTTTAATAGGGTTTGAGTTTATTTAAAAGCTGTTCTTTTTTTCGGAGTACTCGTTATTTGTAGTACAGTTGCTTCCATTTCTGCAGGGTGACGAAAGAGAAACGATAGATTGTACAGAGTTTGTCTTTTGTATATCTTTATTTATATATTAACAGAATAAAGGCCCTCTAATTAGTGCATCTTGCCTTTGATCGTACAATAAAACGTAATATAGTTGCTATGTTTAACGCGTATTCGTGTTACCATCCGAAAATGCGTAGTTGCGTTATTTGTTAGAAGAGAACAATGAAAGAATTTTCTCAAAGAGAATCTTCAAACGTAAATAAAAAGTCCTGAAATATTGTGACACTCATACTATCGTTATAAGGATATATGCACAGCAATTGCAACGCGGCTGGACAGCTGCGTCTAGTCTGTTTATCGTTTGCGATTAAGAATAAATAATCTAAATAGAACTGTATTATTGGGGGTGGAGCACCAAATATCAAGAGAATATTTCACGTGTAAATAAGACATTCTTTTTTTGGCTTTGCCGTGATCATATTGTGGAAATATTCGATTTACGGTGCAAAGAATCGGAGAAAGTGTAAAAGATTAACAAAATAAATTTTTTTTTTAATTAAACCTGTTGGACATTCTAGTTAATGAGCCAACTGAACCCACTGGGATCTTGGAAAGCTCGATGATAGAAGCTACATTTGTTGCGTCGAATTACCGTTCCATGTGTTATTCTCATCATTATCATCCCCACCTGAATGAAGTCTATGTATATTCCCCTCCGTTTTGATGGTTGTCCCCCCTTGATCACCCAAATATCTTCTGACCAAACTAAATACCACAAATAACATTGTAATGAGTCGTGCGTTCGACTGTTAAAGAAACTCCTTCGTAAATATGAAGACCTACCCGGACGAGTTGGCAACGTTTTGAACGTTCGGTATTATATTTCCATCGGAACTATTTGCTGTGTCATTGTTGTCGGGGTTGCGTGGTCTCGGCGTATTTCGACGATTACCTCCCGAGAAATAACCCATCACATAATTATAAACACCCAGAATAGGTGCGAAAAAGGACCACATAATCCGTGACAAAAATCCAACATCCTGGGACGATGACACAGTCGCTGTGACGTCGGACTGAAACCATAAAACCAAATGAATAAATGTTCAAAGGAGAGTCAAAATCAAAATATTTCTTTGAATTGTTACAATTACATGTTTCATCGGCAGGATCAAAATAACAGCTGTGGGGACCAATTCCAGTTCTAACAGTGTTTTATCGTCTTCCTCAGCGGTTAGATCTCTTCTGGGGAACGAGATCGACATCGAGAACTGACGGAAAGGCAAATCAATGTTCTGGACAATATAGTTACGTAAATCACGCAAAGAATTCGACGATTCGAATTGGCCCATATGAGGATTACCCGATGGCAGTCTGAATTGAATTCGAGTCACGGTTGCATTGCTTACAACCGACGCAACTGGTTTCGACGGTTCTTGGTCCGGTTGTTTCTGCATCTGTTGCTGCATTTAATAAATATGTATCTTGTCCAAAGACGGAAATGCGAATTTAGTATTTTGAAAATGAAGAAAAGGGGTGCACCAACCTGCATGTCTCGTTCTTTTTGTTTTCTTTCTAATTTGTCCTGAGCGATTTGTTGTCTAACTTTCTCCCTGGCCGCCGCATCCACCGCTTTCTCTCTTAGCCTTTTCTCACGAGCCTGTTTCATTTCTAGGTCCTTGCGACGCTCTAATTCCCGCAGTTTTTCTTTTCTTTCTTCGTCTTTAAGTAGGTTTTTGTGTTGCAGTTCCATCACCCGTTGTACTTTCTTCGTAGTATCCTAAAAATACAAGATATTTTAATGATTTTTTCATAAGATTGCATGACCTTGAAAACGATTAGGACTCTATACCTCTCCTGTTAACTTTTTGGTACATGTTTCCTGTGGCTCGCTGCTTGCCGACGGAACATTGCTTGGTTTGTCAACAGGAGACGGTTCTACCTTTGCATTTTCTACCGGTACACTATTACTCTCATTTTCTACTGTTGTGGTAGTTGTCTCTATAGCAGGTTCCGTTTCTACTGTTGTTTGCTTCAAGGACACATCCGCATTTGAATTTATTGTGCTATCACTTTCAATAGGTTTAGAACTTGTACTAAGATTACTAATAACGCTGCCACTGGCAGTGTCTTTTTTCTCTGCATCTATCAAGCTAGACGACAAAGAAGTTTTATTTTTCCCTGATTTGGTTAAAATCGAATCAATCTTTGTTAGTAAATCATTGGCTGTTGTCGTGCCAGCAACAATCTCCAATGGTGCCCCATTTGTGCCAATGAAGAATATAGATGGTACAGGTACCAATTGATCTTACAAAAATTATTCAGGAAAATAATTCAGCGATAAATTTCAGTAATTATATGAAACAATTATAACAAAGGATACAAATCTGAGCAAAAAGCCTGTAGGTTTCGGACCCACTCTCCAAACGAATTGCTACAAAGTCGTCCTGTTCCAATCTAGTCGAAACTTCTGCGGCATTGATTGCTGCAGCAACTTCCACTGATGTGTCATCCTTGCCTAAAACATAAGTATGTTGCAATACGGCTTGCGAAAGGTTAAGATTGCAAAGGAATTGTCGAGATTTGATGCAATATGAAACGGGATTGCATAAAGATCACCTCGGTCGACGTCAAAAGATGGTTTTTATTAGAAACATACATTGCCAGGCTGAATAATAGCCTAACCTAACATTATAAATATACACACCTTCCACAAAAACGACGAAAATCGCTTTCCTGGATTTCGATGTTGCTACAGCCTCGTTGATGCTACCTTCGAACCACTTCATTTTTTCCTCGAAAAACTTACGAATATTTATATTCTGTTCTAATATCAATTGATAATGACGTAATGAAAAAGCAAGTAATCACTAGAAATTTTCTGTGGAACTTGACGTTTCAAAATCTGCTCAAGGTTCGGATAGGTAACATTTGGACTGTATCGGTGAGACAGGTCAAGGAACTGAACAGTACAGTTTATTTTCATTTTAGTTCATTCAGCGTACAAAAAAAGCGTGTGCGGTGGACGTTATCGCCTACGGTTCTACGTAAAAATGCGAGTTTAATTAATACAAAAGGCAGATCAGAATTATGCGTATATATCTTATATTCATTTTAAACCAATAGCGTTAGATTTCGTTGTTAAATCGATGGTGCTCGGACGCGTTGTAAGTCTGCCTTTACGTTCTAAGGCCAAACAAGGATCAACGGAAATGAACCATTTTAGCGAGGTTAGTGTGTAAATAAGTACTGCGAGTGAGGAGTGGAAGTTGGTTAAAATTCGGCTTGAAATAATTATTGCCCGTTGCTGAATAATAGCGTGGCTAAACAATGGCACAGTTAGTACATAAAGGTAAGCGTTCTTTATACAATTCATCATTTATTATAGTGAAATAGCATTCGTAAGACGAGGTCGGTGCATCAAGCCGTTCCGTTGGCCACATTGTTTGTATCGCCATGTTCATCGTTTTCCCTTGGACTGACCAACAGGAACGAACCATTTTAGTGAGGTTAGAGTGCGAAGTACGAATTCAAATTACGCAGTGTGAATCGATTGTTGCTTATCGCCAAAAAGTAGTGTTGACAAACGATGGCACGATTAGTACAGAAAGGTAAGCATCGTTTATGTAATATATCAGATAATTCAGTTTCTATAGAGAGAACGGTACTCTGTTGGTCAGCCTGTTTGTGTTCCTCGTTCCCACTGTCCTGACATAAGCAACAGTGGAACGAAATGTGGTAATGGCGAGTGCGTCTGTTCCGCATATTTGATGTTGTGATAAAGTTGGGCGTACGCGTCCGTCTTATCAGTTGTGACAAAGTATACTGTTTCGATTATGTTCACTTGATTCTCTCTGGCGCGCTTAGTTTCTAAGCGAGGATAGTCGACGCTAACGAGATTACAGTGTCCAGTGCACCATGTCGGTGATTCATTATCGGAATATGGAAGAACGGGACTGATAATAGAAGATAATCGTATTATACGAGAAAAATTCCAGTACTCGTACGCTCTGCAGTACCTGCGTTCTATTTCGCAGTAAGTTGCCACCAGCTACTTCGAAAACATTTCCGTAACCTGTTATTAATCAATACGAGTAGGTCAACGAGTGACGCGATAATATGAAATCGGAGCGAGCATGAAGGTAACTGTGTGCTTCGACAACGTTAGAGTGGTGGTTCCATGCGGGGATGGAACCCTACTGGTCAGAGACTTGATGCACGAGGCTATCCTGAGGTATAAAAAAGCCACGGGGAAAAATGATAATGGACTAACAATCAACAGCCTGTCCTCCCTAACAGGAGGTGGCCTGCTCGATCCAGACGATAGGTTATGTGATGTAGCCGATGACAGAGAGCAGATCGTTGCACACTTTGTGAGTACAGACACAACGCATGCTGGCGGTGATGGGGCAAGTTCTGTCGGGACCAATAGTCCGGATTTCTTTCACTCGGATGGCAAAGAGTTAGCATATGCAATAGACACACATTCCTCTATACCTAGCAGTAGTATTAAAAGAGAGAGCACTAAAAGATTATCGATGCACGCACTGTCGACTAGAGAACCTTGTTTAGCCACGTATTCTGCTCAATCCCTTCCCAGAGAGTCTCGCCGCAGAGAACCACTGGGACAAGATGCCAAAGCGTTGTTCGACTATGCGAATGCCAACATAGATCTTGTTGATCAAAGCGAGATCCGAGAGATCGTGATAAAGAACGAGGCCGGTCCGCTGGGACTTCACGTGGTGCCATGTTACGACCTTTTGGGCAATGATCAGGGACTCCGAGTGGAAGGTATCGAGCCCAATGGCAGAATTGCTAGAGACGGACAGATCGACTTGCACGACAAAATCATTAAAATAAATGGTCACAATTTATTGCACATACCGTTCTCCAAAGTACAAGAAATATTCCGGACTTGCATGACCGAGCCTTGTCTTAAAATATCGGTTGTGAAGCACAAACAGCCACGCAGCCACGATAAATCATTGCACAAGAGTCATGGCAATACGAGTGGTGGCTCGGAGAAAACGGAAACGGACGAGAACGTGAAGAAAATTCAATGCAGCAACTATAATCTGTTGCAGACCGCGAATACGCGAAAGATTGGGCGCATGATCGAGATCGAATTAACAAAAGGCAGCAACGGACTGGGGTTCAGCGTGACGACGCGCGATAATCCTGCAGGGGGCCATTGTCCTATATACATTAAAAATATCCTACCAAAAGGTGCTGCGGTAGAAGATGGTAGGTTGAGGCCCGGCGACAGGCTGCTGGAAGTAAACAAGAAAGAAATGACTGGGAAAAGCCAAGCGGAAGTGGTCTCGGTCCTTAGAAGTATTTCCCCAGGTGGTAAGGTGAGAATGGTGGTTTCTCGTCAGGAAGAAATTTCCTCCAACGCTCCTGAAACTCATTCGACCGCGACGTCCACCATCCAAACGACCGAGACCACCACGGACAATTCGAAATATTGGAGCAGCTTGAACGTATCGCCAATAAAAAAGAACACAGAGGTGCACGAGAGCAAAGTCAGCAGCCGCAGCTACGACAAGTGTGCGTTCAAGCCCGTGAAATCCTCTGAAGACGTCGTACTATCACCTCGCAAGAATCGCATGATTCTGACCTTGGACATCCCGGTGCACGATTCGGAGAAAGCAGGTCTGGGCGTGAGCGTGAAAGGGAAAACGACCAACACGGACGAGAACACAAACATGGATCTAGGAATCTTTATAAAAAGCGTGCTTCATGGAGGCGCAGCCTCCCGAGACGGTCGATTAAGAACCAACGACCAGTTGCTCAACGTGAATGGTGTGTCCTTGCTGGGCTTATCGAATTCCGACGCGATGGAAACCCTCCGAAGGGCAATGCTCAATACAAATAGTTCAGTAACAGGTGTAATTACTCTGACCATAGCGAGGAGGATATCCTCCTACGACGCGAACGAGAAAAATCTTCCGGAAAACCTGTCTTACCATTGTAAATTAGAATCCGCGAACAGCGTATACATATCGGACAACACGAAGGCGAACGAGGGTAGGGTGAAGGAGAAGAACAATCTGAACTCGCAGTCGGACATTTTGGACAATGGAGGGCTGTTGTCCTGTGTGACCGCGTCCCCGTGGAACCCGGTCATAGACAGACTAACGGAGCAATATAATAAGAACAGTCTGAGAAACGAGAGCTACTGCATCGCGACGAATAAAACGTGGATAGAGCCCATCAGCAACGTGAAGAAGATCACCGTGGGAGGACGCGAGGACCGCGCGGAACCAGTATTGTTGGAGGACTCCAACGACGCCCAGTGTAATGAACCGAAGAGGAACGCCGACGATAAGGACAGCCAGTACTCCGGGGATCCGACTTACGATAGTCAGCTGTCGTTGGAAGAGTGCAGCTCGTCCTCTAACAAATTCTCTAGAGACGCTCTTGGTAGGCAGAGCATGTCTGAGAAACGGCATGCTGCTCTTGACGCCAAGAACACGGATACTTACAAAAGAAATAAGAAATTGCGCGAGGGCCGCGAAAATAAGAATCCAGATCAGGCGAATCAAAAATCATCGAACCAATCGGCCGAGTCCGAGGACCAGGCGAGGCACTCCAGCAAGGACAGCTTCGAGAGAAACAAAAGCAAAGGCATCAGCGAAGGAAGCACCAGTGACAGCAATCTGAAACGATACGAAAAGTCCGTGGATCCGGCCCAGTCCGAGTACGTTTACACCATCCCCGGGTGCAATAATAAGTTCACTTCCCCGAGGAAACATTGGTTGGTGGACGATGTTCAGGGCGAGATCACCAGTAGCAATAACTATAAGGACGATCGCGAGGGTTTCCCTAATAGTCGGGGGGACGTGAAACAGGCTTCACTCAATTCAGCTTTAGATGATCGATACAAGCGCTCTAGAAAAAAAGGTGGCATCCGGTCGATGCTCCGGTTAGGGAAGAATAGGAAATCGCTCAATTTCGGTGACAGTATAGACGCTCGGCACGAATCCAGTAACTATTGCAGCGGAACAATCAATTATATCGCATAATAATTAAGGAAACGGTGAGAAAGAGAAGAAAAAGAAAGAGAAGGGGGTATTTATAACGTAGACGCAGAACACCGACGGTTATACATAAAAAAAAAACGTACTTGTACATCTAGAAACACGTATCATACACGAACCATATATACTGACACATAAACAAAAACACACACACAAACATGTTTTAAATACACATCGCACGCTGCGTACTTATAGTATATACACGCGTATACATGTATGATTTGTTCCAAAGTGCCTTATATCGTTGAAGAAAGCAAAAGTAATTGATTCTGTATATAATATACATATACAATTTTTGTACTCGTCCTCAATTCGTACTGATCATGTATCTATTTCGAAAATAAATCGAGAACGTGCACTCAATGAACTCCAGTGTGTTAAATGAATCCGGAAATGGGGGATATTTTGCTAGATTTTCGAAACAAGGTATTTATACTGCCCTTGATCAGCTTCGACGTTCATAATTCCATTCTGCGATTAAAATGAGCGACATCCAATGCAAACAGTGTGGAAATCGGCCCGAAAATATATCACAGTAGGTATCTTTGTTAGGCGAACGAGGCGTGAATGTTGCGAGGAGATAAATCTAATCAGTCTTCATTGTTTCAGCATTTCAGTTAACACCAAATCAGCTGCTGTACCAGCAGAAACGTTTCAGAGGCAAAATCAATTTGAAGAAGCCGAAAATATATTATAAGAAGGCGATCATGAATCAGCTTCTAATGCCGTTTTTCGAAAATCCCAGGCCAAATAAGACCATTGAGAGTTTGTGCGCCAAAGCGATTGCTCCGAAGACCTACACGCTTGGACCGTACGAGAAAATTTTAGCCAGGGAGGCCCGCAATTGGTTCGACAAATCGAGAATGGTCGCCTGCGTGCACGCGAACAGCATCAGCATGCTCGATCTGTTCGAGGTACAGGTTCCTTTGAGGAGAGCGAACATGTATTACAAAGGTTACTCGCCTAAACTTATTCTCGCTGCACTGGAGGGGACGAGTTACGAAGAAAAGTTCGCTACACTAGTCTGCGAACAAACTAAGTACATATTCTGCCCTGAAATAAATGTGGCTGCTTTGGAGAAAGTACTAAGAAGGTGCCCGCAAATCTACACGATCGGTAAGTGGCTCAGAAAAATGATTAAGGCATAATACGCTATAAAAATCAATTTTGTTTATTTGATTGAAATTGTATAAGATTTTTGTAAAAATCATAGACATTCTCGAAAATTTAAAAAGCTAGATAATTTCTATCTCTCAAGATTATACACATTCAGAAATTGAAAAATAGTAATGATAACGAATTGTATAAACTTTATGTATATACTTGTGAACGATCAGGTTGCGAAGATTAAGAATCCGATATATTATTTTGCGGGACCTGATAGTTAAAAGAATGAGTTGGAACCTGATTGCTTATTTCAGGGGGAATATTAGAGGGCGAGGTTCTGAGTTATCACGACTTCCTGAAGTTCGGGCAAATGGACATAGCAACCGCACAGTTGGGTTTGGTTCAAGTATTACAGAACGCGGGTGGCGTTCACCTAAATCGGCAGCTCACACATCATCAGACAACACTGGTATCACGACTGAAACAGATCGGTACAAGCGAGTCAGCTACGAACGAGGACAAAAAATCGGTGCCTGTATAATTGCAGAACTATCTGTATCAATAATTTATTATACACTTGTCATTCACACGAAGCTTTAAGTAAAATACAATTTATTTACCCCTTTATTTTTCCTTAATCTAGAAACGGTCGAGTAATTGAATTCGTTAGAAATTCGAGGTATCCGCATTCTCATTTTTTATTCAATTTTGTAACTTTTTTGAATTACTTCATCGATTCCAGGAAGGACGGTTCCGCGATAAGGTTGAGCAAAGCGGCGTGTAACGCATACGTGTAACTTATCGGTATCAAGTTCTTTTCTTTTATCGGTTATCGAACTCGTCATTAAACAGCCGTCAAAGGCTTCCGCGGCGCTTTAATCGACGATTTCATTCGAATACGCGGCATTTCGTTAGGGGAGTATACACAAATTTTTGTCGACGTTTCTTCGGATCGTGTACATTGTTATTGTACGTCGCCGCGGTAACTGTATCTTTTGATGGTGCCCCTCAGTGACAGTAATTGCAACGAGGATGACACTTGACTCCATTTTCCCCGCATCTACAGCCTCCGGATGTATCCCCTTTTCCCTGCGAATGCGAAAAAAGCGATCAATAAAGAAACGAGACAATCAACTACATGCCAGTGCATTTTCTTTGTTTTCAAGAAACCTTGCAAATTAGTAGTTTGTTTTCGCATTTCTGTATCGTTTTTATGTTGTCTGTATCGTTTAATGGACTTACTCCTGGTCCCCAACGAGGACCTCTCGTTACCCAGCATATCTCAGTTTTGCACATTGAGCATCGTAGCCAGTCGCATCCCCATTTTTTCATTAACACAACTGCACATGTCGGACAAGCGAGTGCTTCGCCCCTGTCCACCATTTCCTCGAGCATCGCGGCGGTTCTTCTTGATTCCTGATCGGTTTCTTTGGACAGTCTTAGCTCCAGCTGGTACTGCTTGCAATTCTTACCAGCGTGTATTACCTACGAGGTGAGAATTAATTAACGATTGTCATCTGAGAGCACAGATAAGAATCGCGGTATCGCGAACGAAACGGATCTTCGTGCTCTCCTTTCTGACCTGACAGGTGAGACAATTGTTTGCGCCACACACAGGACAAAGGAAGTTATTCACGTCGTCGTCGTAGATGCACCAACCAGGACAATCAGGCGTTTTACAGTGGAACGCGTTGTTCCCAGCATTGTTCTCCGCTTGGGCAATCGACTTCGCCAGATGCTGTTGGTAAACCTCTTGTTCAACAAGCTAAACAGACGTATGAATTGTGAATCAGGGGCTGTTCCCATTCTTTGCTTAGTCACCGCCAATTTTCTCCACTAATTGCAAAAGCCTGGAGTCTAAATTTGTATCATCCCTTAGCATATGTAGGATTGAAAATACTTAAGCCATAAATTCTATAGATTAAATAATCGTAATTGTGAACTATTGATTTCTAGTTCTGGTGTTAATAATATTAAATAGTGGTTTTGATAATAAACTCACAGCTTTGATTTCACGTTCCTGAAGAGTTGACTCGCAAGTGTATTCCGAATCTCTGTAAGGACATTTCACCTCTGCTTCTTCGCAGTATCTAATCGTATTGACAATACATGACCTAGGCAAAAATACAAGGTTCAAACTCCGTTCTACTAATTTTCACTTTTTCAAACAATTTGTTTAATACTTGAATACCTGCAAAACATGTGTAAGCAATCTCTCAATATCACGCCCTCGCGTGGACCGTATGTAACGAAGCATACGGGACATTCGATTGGCTCTGAGTTCGGTATAACGTCGCAGTTCTCTAATGAGATCAATTCTTCGTATCGTTCCATCTTTACCTCCTCTGGCGTATTCCTTTCCTCTGTCTCCTGCACAGAATTAGTGTTACAATAAATGCTTCGTACAAAGAGATTATTTAACAACATTGTTACCTGAGGTTCTTCGACTACTTCGTGATCTTCTTCCACAGCCTCCAGCACTTCTGTAGACGAAGTTTCTTCTTCGTTCGTTACATTTGTCACCCTCTCTGTATCGTCAGGTTTCTCTACAGGCGTCAGCTTCTCGAGTTTCAGCTCTGCAACATCATGAAAAATAGCAGACACCATTACGACTCAATAATTCTGTGAAGTACCATTTACCGTGAGCACAATTTAAGAGGATATAACGAGCGAGGATGTTTACCTGGCGCCACGAGGTACAAAAATACAGGGGACCCATCAACAGCCTGCAGCTCATTAAGCGTGGCGGCATCACGGTCGGCCAGGTTCTTGCCGATGATCCATCGCTGCACGTTCGTCGGTATTTCGAATTCGGCGTGTACCTTTGCCTTCAGCTCGGCCACCGACATCCGACTGGGCAACTGTTATCATATCTCAGTTTAGCAAAGCATCTAATATCGTCTTATGGACGGCAAGCGGGCGCCTTGATTTGAGTAGCTACCGCTATTTACCTGAAGGGGTATTGGTCCCTGGTGAGCGAGTTTGTCCTCAATGTACATATTGACTTTAATCAACTGATCTTTGAGTCGGGCTGATCGTTGCCGAATCACGGAACAGTGAATCTTGAGCCTGGCCAGTTCCTTCGCCAGGCCAGCCGCCTGCTGATGGTGTCCGGACGCGATCGCCGCCTCCAACTTCCTGAGTAATCGGTTTATAGCGAGCGTGTTCATGTTTTTCTCCGCTGAATTGTCCTCTGTAACAAACGGCCGAGCGTGAGCTTGGTTAATAGGGAAAAACGAGGGACAAAGAGAGAGAGAGAGAGAGAGAGAGAGAGAGAGAGAGACGCGAGACATAAATTTAGTCAGATGATTCAGCCACGGTACAGTCACACCATCCCCTAATCACAATCTCGAGTTACCTTCCTCGCCAACCGCGAGCTTGTCCTCGTTCGCGTTTAATTTTCTTCCAGCCAGCGGAGACGCGATTGCCGTTCCGTGAACATTATCGGCCTTTCTCACTTCATTGATCCTCGGGGAGCTGGTGCGCTGCCTCGGGGACACCGGGACATGAGCATTCGCGTAAATCGACTCCTCCATCACGTTCGCGTAAGTGTTCTCGTTGCTCGCGGTCCTGGTAGTCTTGGTGGCCTCGATCTCAGCGAAATCGCGCGGCCGTATCAACTGGAAGGTGTTCTTTGTCAGCCCGGAACCGCCCAGGTTTCGACCGGATGTTTTATAAACGACGTTCTCCTGCTTCCAGCCGGAGGTAGACGGCTGATCCGTAGATGTAGACCGTTGCTCCGCAGAAGTAGACGGCTGGTTCAACCGGCGCACGTTGCCGCTGGTCTGCACCGAGCATGAGACCTTTTGTTTCTCCATCTCGTAATCGTTCTGCAGCGCGATGTTCTCGATCTTCGTAACCGCCGATACAAAGTAGGTGGTCTTGTCTGGTGCAGCAGGCGTTTCTCTCTCTTTCAGTCTCTCGAGTCCGTCATCCTTTCGCGCTACCATTCTCGCCGGCTTCGGCCGTTTCGGTAACGAGTGTTTCATTTCCTTCAACATCTCCTTCAGGTCCATCGTAATTGGATCCTCTATGGTGTTCAGTATGGGGGACCTGGTCTTCCCCGATTTCGGGGAAATCTTTAGATCTGTCGATCGGACGACGTCGTTTTCCAACGGAATCGATTTTTCTTGCACTGCTGTCTTCGTTCTGGCATCTTTCTCCGCCTCCACCAGAATGTCGAGCACTTTGGACACCTTGCTAGATATCCCAGCTTCTTCCACATGGTCTTTGTTCCTCTGGTTAACGGCAGACGCGTTCTCGCGAGCCAGTCGACGGTCCATGAACTTCAACTCCTTCATACGCAGCTGCTTGTCGATCTCGTTGAAAATGTCCGAGAACTCTTTCTGTACCCCATCGAACTGACGCCTGTCCATCCTGCGAGGTTCCTCGAAAATGCTCGTCGGGTTCACCTTCCCCCGGTCACGGGAAAACAACCCTCCACCCACATCTTCTACCGTTGGCTTTGTCTCTTTCGTTTCGCCGGCAACTTCCTGCCTTGATCGAATTTTTCCCTCCATTACAGCCGCTGCGCTATCCTTCTGTGGAATCGTCGGTTCGTTCATTCGATTTGCGGCGAGTTGGCTTTGCAGAAACGATATTCTGCTGGAGGTCTCCGTGGCCAGTCGATCGTTCTGATCCTTGGCCGATGAGCATCCTTTGCTACCCGGGATCCTCGCGGCTGCGTCCTCAAATTTACTCTTACCGGCCTTCTGCTGTTGGGGGAAGTACCTGGAAATATCTTTCTCGAACTGGCTACCTTGTACTTGCGGCGTGAACCTTGGGTGCTCCCTCCAATCCGTTGCTTCGTCAACGCGTCTCGCGTTTTTCACCACCTCCCTCTCGATCTTAGCTCCCTGATCTTTGGCACCCTTTGCAAAGAAGTTTGCATTCACCGTCACCTTGGTGATGTTGCTGATAGCATTGAACTTCGAAATGAGCGCCCTGGTGCCTCTTCTAGGCGACGAGTTCTCCATAGCAGATGTCACGATGTCTTGAACAATCTCTTCGTTCACATCTCTCTTTTCGAACGCGTCTGCGAACCTCGACGACTTCAGCAGCATCGACGCCCTAGCTCTAGCTTGCTCCTCCTGCACGATTGCAGCAGCTTCTTTGTCCAGCTCGCTGATGTTCGTCAGGATCGACAGACCGGATTTCCGTTTAGCGTCTCTCTTCCTGTCGTCCGACTGTCCTCGATGGAAGAAGCTCAGTCTGGACAAAGAAGCATCCATGGAGTAGCTCGCCGAGGATCCCATGCTCGACGATGCAGAGTCCTCTTTTATTTCGATCGCGGAGGCCGCCGGCCCCCGAAGAACGTCTCCTCTGCGGGACGGCCCGGAATCCCGGGAATGCTCGAAGACGCTGCGTTTGTACCAAGGTCGTGGCATGGCTGCGTTCAGAGTGCCGAAGGCAGGGACAACGACCGTGGTGTCCTGAAGAATGCCAGTCTCTTGCGTGCCCGCGTCTTTCTTCTCTTTTGGGCTGTGTCCGACGTCTTTCTTCGACAACAGCACGCCTCCCTGAAGAACCAGCGTGTCGTTGCTGATGGCTTGCCCGTCCTCGGCGTCCCCTCGCGCCTCTACGTCCATTCCTCCATCAGTAATCTGGGTCTCTCTCTTCCCTCCCACTAGATCACTATCCAAAATCCTTTCTGGCGGTTTCGGCGCTCGTCTCTTCCTTCTGTTACTATTCCTAGGTGCATCCACCTCTGCAACCTTGACCGCTGGAGGATTCGGCGCTCTTCTCTTGCCCTTCACATGCACCCTTCTTCTCGTAGAACTAGCACTGGAACTGGCCCTCCTATCATCCAACCTCCGCAACGAACCGAGCAGTTTTTTTTCAGGATAAGGAAGATTCCCACAAGAAGTGAAGGTGGCGGAGGGTTGCAGAGAGTATCTGGCAGTGATGTCTCTCCTATGGGAGTGCGCGCTCGTTGGCAAAGTGCAGGCAACGTCCGCTACGTCGTTCTCTTTGTTTCCAACGGTGACCTTGGAAGCTCCAGCTGCGAACGGGCCAACTTCTGCAGCCTGACCCAAGATGTCTAGCGATAACCCATCGCACCTGCCCAATGTGCCCGTGTGGAAGGCGAAGCTGCGCACTGTGGTGGTGCTGTAAAAGGTGTCTACACTCTCCACGCTCGACGAGACGCTCTGTTGTTGCCCGTTGTCATTGTCTCGGCACTTGTCGGTCGTCTTGCGCCGTTTTTCGACAGTGTTCTCCCGGTTGCTGGATCGCTTGAACCACTTGAACAGGGAGAACCTCGCGGTGCCACGGTCTTCCACCGGGCGCAATACGTGGTTTATGGTCGCTTCCGGCGCGACGACGTCCGCGACTCCTCCGTCCCGGTCGCTGATCCGTACGCCATTGGGGAATGTGTTCGCCTCGATGCTGCATGCGGCTCGCTGTACCATTCTTACTCACCGCATATCCCCTTCGCGGCTCCGCCCCACCTCTCATCCGTGGCTCTGCATAGTTCTTTATTTAGATTCGGTCGAACGCGGCTTTTAACTTCCTTCCAGCTACTCTCTCTCGCGGCTATAGATGAACTCGAACTCGTGGAACCTTCGAGGAATCTTGTAGCATTCACGCGGCGCGAGCATCCGGTTCGCTCGCACCTAGTTTCACTTCGGTTTCCTTCGTTCCTGTCTTCACCCTTCAACGCCCCCGCAATTGTGCTCTCTGTCTCGTTTAGGCTTCAGATGTCTTACTATGTTCTCTTGCTCTGTCCACCTGTCTACGGTTCTAGTTTCACGTTTAGCCGCCGCCGCTGCCGCCGTCTTCTTCGTGTCAGTCGATTCAATTCATGATGACTGCCAGACACCCAGCTAAACTTCTCCGCTACCTCCCTTCCGATTCGATGGTGTAGCTGGTATCCGCCACAACGGCGACGATGCCGTTGTTCCCCGCGCTCGCGGAGAATGTATCGCGGAACCGTAAATCGACTGACGAATTTCGCTGCGAAACCGACCGCGGGGACGCTCCGACGAAACCCACGACAAAGATACTCGCCGACGCACTATTATTAGATGGGCCTTCTCCTGCCGTCGGTTATTTTCAAGTCCACTCTCGCTGTCTGCGCCGCGCTGTCCGAAATCAAAACAGAGGAGCACGGGATACGCGCGCGACTTTCGATCGAGGGACACTCGGCCTCGAGAATATTAACCCTTCGCACTCTTACGTCTAACATTTAAACTGTGTATTTTGTCCCTCTCGTAAATTCGATAACCTGGTCGTATTGGAAAGAACATTGATATTTATTTATGGGACTGTGTAATGAAACATTAGCATAATTTCTTCAATTATTAAATTTATTGTAATTCACGAATCGAAATCACAATATCGTCGATTTACATTTTCGTGAACATGAATACTATATTATTACTAGACTGCGGATCTTTTTATAACAATATATATTATGAAACTTACATTATATAATTAACAAAAATAATGCTTTGTGTACCCATTTATTACAGGTTTCCTTACAAAAGTGTTTTTTGTTTGGCCATTGCGTCTGCCCTGGAGTAACATCATCTCTGTCTGAAATATCTTGAATCAGATTCCCTATTATGGAAGGAATTTTCATCTTGCTTGAAGATACTGGGAAGATACAAAAGTAAGTAACTTGAAAGTCTAACTAATAATTAGGATAATATTAAAGGAAAGATAACGAACAGTGCAGTTTATTGTTCTGCAAGATGTGCTTGTTCAGGTGCAGTAAAAAGAGATCTCTGATAACAATAATTCGAGAAACATTTCGAGAAATTATCAGAAATTCTACTTTTACTAGGTGCGAATGCGTGTGCACGAAAGAAAGCGATCTTCCCGACTAGTTCTCCCATCTTCGAGATATTTACGATGCCCCTTTCATGCCACCTCTTCCCTACACGGCATCCGCGGTACCGTACCGCAAATAATGTCTAACGCGAATATTTAATAGACTGACCCGCGGATTTACGGGTCCGAATAGCTTAAACCGTCCGATTTACATCGTTGCGGAGATTTGTACTACAGTATGTGCAAACGTTGCCCGCCCACGGTATTATTTTGGGATTTGACTAATCCCGTGAGAGGGCATGGACCAGCGAAGTGATGACCAGAGTCTCGTTTCGGGAGCTAGGCGACGCGCCACTGCACTGTCAACACTTATTTACGAGCAGCTCGATCTCGTTTCGAAAAATATCGTGATCGGCTGTCACTCGATATTCGGACGCCATACTACCAGGGTACACCACCGCACAGTCCTCTCTCGCTCCCCTAAGCGAACCGATTTCACTTTCAATTCGTCGGGGCTAGGCGTGCCGACATTTTCTGAAAATAACGCGCACTCTGCACCACCCAGCGATATTTTCCATCACAATCACTAAAAATAAACGAAACATCGGATGCGACGCTCGCGGCTCCGAGCGGTTCCGTCGCTTTAAATAAAACATTCGACACGTTCGCCCGACCTTTGCACTTCAACTGACCCCCCGGAACTGCACCTGCAATTGCACCCGGACCGTCGTAATCCGCCGTTTCCTTTTTTACCGACGATTCGCCATCCCGTAGACCCCATTCAAGAGGTATTTTGTATACCTCTGAAAATCTCGATATTTTGCATTCTTTTAAAAAATACTCTCTCAGAAATATATGAAATAATAAAATTAGCTTTTCACCTCCAGTTCATGTCTTCAAATCTGTTAGATTAAGAATAATTTTATCCACGAGAAATACCTTCAAAAATATGTTTAAAAAGATGGTTGAATAAAGAGTAGTCCTAAGTATCGTCAATCGTATGATTGTGGAAAATGTCGGTCGTCCGAGAGTTACAGTTAGAGCTTGTTACAAACAGTTACGGATTAATCGGATCACAACCCGAAGGACAATAGATAGTATGTAATATTTCCGTGGATGTCTATACATATTACAGATGACCACCATGTGTTATTTCGCAGTAACGTAATTCGAAGTAATGGTCAGCCATTACCATCAGTGGCGAAGCACTGTTCTAACAACTTCGGAAACCTTCGAGCTCTATCAAATATTCAAATTCGGCCGTAAAGCTTTGGGGATACGGTTTTCAAGACACAAGGGTCTCCCGTGAAACTAGCAGAGCTCTTAACCCTTAGCAATCCCTCCCCGCCTCGAACCTCCCCTGTCGTGTACTCGCCATTAACAGAAATTTTTTGGTGATAACGCGAGGGTTTTAGGCGTCGTCCGCGACTGTTTGGAAATTAACCGAGCGAGTATTTTTAATTACATTTAGCCGGCGGAAGAAAGCCGGCGAGAGGGAGCCAACTCCTGCAGACTTCAACTACGCCACTAAGTACGAAGCCTGGGTCAAAGAGTGCCTACGAAAGCTGAAGCGCGGCTTCTGTGAACGCAACAAGGAACACGCGCGTTTACGAGCCCCGATCATCTACAATGACGTCTAAATCACTCCTAAAGGGATCTCTCTGCGCGAGGCGGCGGGAGTTTGAAGATACACAGAGTGATACACAGTGTATCTCCGTGTTTCATTTAATTAAGAGGCATCATTCAGCGCTGCAACGGTGTGCTGCACCCGCTCGTCGAGTCTTCAGACCCCAACGTTCTGCACGCGTTTTTTTCATCGCGCTACGAATTGCGCCCGCGCGATCCTGCATTATACCCGCGTGCGCCCGCCGACCGCCCTCACGACCCTTCATAACGCTTTTTCGCCCTTTTATACGGCTTTATTTTGGAGGGCTGGATAATACACGAGGAAGAGCACGATATTGAATCCTCCGACGTTCCCCGTGTCAATTTGACACATTTTTAATTGATTCTGAGTACATTGTAGATTCCTCGCATTGCTTTATTGGCTGTGAACGCGGTATGTATACTATTGTTTCATACTCGTTGTACCACAGCTATTTCCAATGCTGGACTACATTTTTAATGGTTTGTATAATGTATAAGAATCATATGATTTTATATGGATCGTTCTGAGATTAAACCAGAGCTGCAAGTGAATCCTTTATTGAAAAATGTTGTCGGAACATAGCAAATATACTGTACGATTGATCGTAGTATTTGTCGTTTTTTTATCGAGCCAATAATGCTAATAAAATTCATTATCTCTTAATAAATTAAATCAAATTATACTGAATTAATGTTTTCATGTATTTATGCCGCGTATTTATCGAATATGCCAATGGTTTTAGTAATTAATTTTCACAGCTACACTAAATAGATGGCTATTCGAATAATAAGAAAGAATCTTAGGTTTGCAATTTCATTCACTGGGAATAGTATATACAAAGCATTCACAGCACAAATTAGTAAAAAAAGAAAGTGGAATGATTCTTCGCAACCAGCCATGCAGAAACTCAAAGTCTTTACTGAAAAATATTGGAATCGTTGTAAGAAATGTTTCGTGAAATTCCGTATCACAAGTAGTCCCGTCCATGTGGAAACCAGTTCTATTCTCGCGCATAGTTGTTCGCATCTTCGCGGCGCTTTCGAATTAGATCGCGAATGATCTTCCACGTTCTACATAGTTTCCTATCGTCATTGTAATTATCCACAAATTCAAATGATTTCAGTGATAATGAAGACGAATGGAAGTGCATACAGTAAAAAAAGAAATATTTCTCAGAATCATAAATTAAAATTGTGAACTCGTAAGACTTCTTGGTGACAGTTGTGATTTTCTGCTAACTCTAAGCACCGGTCATAAGAAGACGAAAGCAAATATTAGAAAACGTAGTTTACCATATTATAATTACAATTAATTCTCTCTCAAGTAACATAGGTCCTAACGCTAACGGGACCATAAAAATGATCATGCGTTCTCGATTTCGTTCGATTATACCGAGCAACGAGACGGCCAGGAGGTATCTCCGTCGCCAAATAAACTCTGTATAAGTGCATCTTCGAGTGTTAGTCTACAGAGCGGTGCCGAGGGTGTACGTTCACGTCCGAACGACGCCGCGAAGCTGGGTCTGCGTGGTCTTAGCTCACTTTTATTGTCGGAAGCCGAACTGGAGCGCAAGAGTCTACGGCGTGGCCTGTTCTCTGACCCTCTCTTTCTCTTCGGTTGGCCACCCCCTCGCTCCGGAGTTTATTTCGCGAATCCACCCACCGCCCTGCCTTGGCTCGAGCGCTATATCGCGTCCTGAATACAAATCGGGATGTTTCCTTTCGCGAGTTTCCGAAGACTTTTAGGACGCGATCATTACCATTAATGAAGAAGTCAACTTTGCGGCCGTCGCTTTCCCCCAGGCATCTTCTCCCTATCTCCTTTCACCGCATGGTTTTCATCGCATACTTCGGTTGATGGTCTCCCCTGCCCGTTTCCAATAGCACGAATTCCGAGGGCTCTTTACGCGCCGCAGAATCTCTTCTTTCGCGTGTAACTCAGTCGGGAGGGAAGTTTCGAGGCCGATCGTAATGCACGATTATTCCCTCCGGTGCCGGGCCACCGGCACATCCGCGATTTACAATTTTTATGCCGGACTCCCAACGGAGCGCTACAAGTCGCAGCAACCCCGTTGCACAGCCAACGGGTCCGAGTGTCGTTGAACTTTCGCGGAAAGGTCGTGGGGGTTGCTGCTGCTACTGCTATTGCTGCTACTGGTTCTGCCGGTGCTGGTACGGCGCCGTGCCATTGCTTAAAATTTAGTTACTCCGTTGGATCCGGCCCGATGTTTTATTCAGCTACGTGCAGGCCCGCCGCGCCGCCCACGGACAGAGATATAAATTAATCGGGATTCAGGACAATTTTTGCCCAGGCCACGGCAGAAAGTTTTCCGGTATGTAAAGCGGGATGTCGATCGCAACGGGACGACGTCGCTTCATTCAAACCCGCCTCGACCCCCTCGCGACCATCTTAAATTAAAATTGAAGCCCCGAGCCGAAGGATCACTGACCTCTTAGGCTACTAGGGCTGTTTGCAAGTGTGTTTGCGTTAATGGTTATTAGATGGGTTTAATTGCTTCGCTACGACTTCGTTTACTTGCTTCGCTTTGACTCCGGCTCAGCTGATTTCCAGTTAATATTTGGGACAACCCTTTTGGGGTATCCAATATCCCTATTTATACAAACATCGTATATTTATGTCTTCTAGGTCTTTTATGTAAGTCTTGTAAATTCTCATGACAACGTGGCTACTTATTTAAAATAATTAAATAATGAGAAAATTACAAGAATTTCAGAATGTGAAGGAAGAATTTCATATTTGGATTATATGTTTCACCATCGATGATCAATATTTTTATTTTGCTTGTTATTTTTCTATCGAAAAATTTCTTGAGAAACGTGGCCCAAAAATGGAATTAGATGACTTTCTCGCAAAGAGAGGACTTCGTTTAAAAGAATGGATAAGTTGTACGAAGATGACGCGATCCATTCGTGGGCCATTCAAAATGGCCGAAGCCAGGACGAGGCTCGCCGGATTCGCGAAATAATCGGTGATACGCGCGTGCCAAATTACATTCGCCGGTAAACTCGTTTCGCAGCGACGAAATAAATTATGAAGCGGGACCCTCTCGTTCGTTTGTTCGACGGGGAATTCGATTTCTGCCGTCGTTCGCCGTTGTCACATCCGGTCGCGCGGCGGTCATCGCGAAACCGAAGCGGATTTAACCGGACCGGTTGCTCCCGGTCCCGGTTGACACACCGAAAACTTTTGCCAAAGTCTGTTTAATATTATTGAGAAAATTTAATGGAGCTCGTTGAAACCAACCTCATGTATTCAGCAGATTTATTTTAATTCATTTCGTGAAACTTTCACCGGGAAGCGTCTTTCGAGGTTTTCTAGTAGCCCTTAATAAATTATCGACTCGACGTTTCGAATTACGCGAGCGCAACTCCGAGGGCTGGTTCTTAATTTGAAATGAAGATGCGTTTAAATAACATAATATTAAGTCACTGAAAATAAAAATGGTCTTTAATGTGATCCAATGATATAAAAGATGGAAAAGACGAATCGGGTCGTCAGCTTAAAATTTAATTTCGAATATTTTTGTTCTGTAATATTATAAATGCAGGAACACAAGGGTACTTTTTGAGAAATTAATGTAAATTGGTAGCATGTCACCACCGGGGAGATTAATAATAAAATACAACCCATTGAATCCATGAAATATTCGGTTTCACTGAACTGTAATCTTTTATGCATTTAAAATGATAAATGAATATTCCATCGAATTTTTAAATTAAAATATAATGTCTTTATTTAATATCCAGCCGAGGGAATTTGTTCTTGGTATTGAAACACTGGATACTGAATTAACATCTGCAGTCTATTCGTTGCAAATTGCTGTGTGCGTTTCATCCATCAGACACAGTCCTCTTGAACTTCTCGAAGATACCGATATCAGAGAGCAATAGGTAGCATAACTCACACGTGTTGCTTTTATAGCAAACTAACACTCGAGCACACCTATGGAAACTCTGATTCTTGGAGTTAATATCTTTAAACGTGGCGCAGTGATAAAGTTTAAGCGTCCGTCTGCTTCATGTAATTGAGTGTGCGAACTGAACTACGAATAGTAAATTGTTCTATTTGATAATCCATCTTATTATTAAACTAAAATTCATTCAACATTGTTCTGCTTTCTGGTTTTCTTAAAAAGAGAGGACAGTGTACCAAATTTCGGAAGAGTCAGTTCTTCTGATAATATTAAAATAGGGAGGTATTTTAACACTATTTCTACCAAGAGGTATCAAAAGACACTTTTCAAATTTCAACTTAAAATTATTCTCTAAGTTTAATCATTTCTCCACAATTAATTTTTTGACTTTTCCTACAATAGTTAAATTAATTAAGCGATATCATTTTCCTTCAGACACCATGAGGTGTCTTTTGACACCTTAAGGATTTCTACACCATTTTGCAGCATCATATCAATTATAATCTGTAACAGTGGAAAAAAACAATAAACGTCTTCCAGAAACCATTTATGATAGCACAAAATTTGGGGTCGATATGACTGAACAAATGGCGAGAAAGTATAGTACGAAATGCCATAGATGGCTTATGCATTTTACAATATCCTCGATTTATATTTATGTTCTGTACAAAGAAACGACAGGTGAAAATATTTCACGCATCAATGTATCAATAAATATATTGCTCAAAGTATCTATTGGGTCGTTCGGAAAGTCATTTCGTTTTCTTAAGAGAAAATGAAAGCCAATTTTTTACCATTTAGAATAAGTTTTATGACATTTTGTTGTATGGTCTCTTGCGATTTTTCAGACAACTTAAAGGTCCCATGCTCGTCGAATTTCTGTTCTTTATTAGCAAAATATTGAGTTATATGACTTTTTACGACTTTATTTGAAATGAAATTTCAAATGAAAAATGTTGAATAAAGCGAAAAAAATAGTATAATCGATGGTACATACCCTCTTTAAACAGCGCATAACTTTTTCTTTGGTGCACTACATTTTTACCCTTGCGTTAATAAAAAAGCAAAAGAACAAGCAATAAAAACATACTTGAAAGATTAGAAAGCACTACAAGGTAGGAAATTACGTCCAAAATGTCAGCTGTCAAGATGTACAACGATTTTGCGATTTGAAATAAGGTTAGTAATAACAAATGGAAGCAATGCCATCTCTACACGAAAAACGAAATGACTTTCCGAACGACCCAATACATTTAACTGATAATTTGAAATCCCGACAGTTTCGGCAATTATTTGCATTCAAACGCAAAGGTGTCGAAAGACACCTTTTGGTCGAAATAGGTATACACAAAATCGTGGTAGAAATAGTGTTAAAGAGAACGAACAGGATGTTATTTTTCTGATGATATTAAATGGTAAGGTACTTTGAAGGCAGCGAAATTATTTTTTGGTAAGTAAATAGTAAGCTCCTTTGCGGAGAGACCGCGTGTACTTAGCAGCGGATATTGCAGAAGCGGGCTCGCAGGTTGGCGTACATATGGACACGGGTACTAAGCCGGCGAATAATCTCGCGTGCAACGGATAACTTCGGGGAAGACAATCTAACTATCTTGCTCACGTACGGAACAACGGTGTAACTAAGGAGATAGCCAAAGGGTTCGAGGCCCAGCAAGCGAGCCCTAGTCCGTCTGCGGTGTACTTTCCCTCACGTATCGCGGCCGCTCCTTCTGCTCCACCACAGAGATGAACAGATCGTGCTGGTTACACGGCTTCCCTTTCCGCTGCTTTTCAACTACACTCCCAAGGGAAACCCTGCTGTTAGGCTGTAATGCTGGTTAGAGGCGTCGATTGAATCTTAACGTTTTACCTAGTCGAGCTTATTTAACCGGACCTCAAAGGTCCTGGCTGGTTTTTGCGCGAGCTTGTTTTCCGCTTCTCGGTTTCGCTCGAGCGTGGATGGAATCGCAATGCTTCGGCTTCGGGGCTCCCCTTTGTAATTACAAAGGGGAAAAAATATACTGTTCATATTATTTATTTCATACTTTCGTAAAGATTTTGATAAGCTACTTTAATGGTCCGCATGCACTGTGGATTAGTGTGGTTTCTCCAAATTGAATGGAGTATCTTTATGTGCGCTAGGTTTCTTTGAAAATGTTTTAATCTTCTCTGGCAAAGGGACGAGATTTGTCGTTTCTTTGAAAAATATATGCTGTATCAAAGGAGGTGGACAGCTTTCGGTGCACTACGAGAGAGCCTACAACTAACAAGGAGACTTAGGAGGGTTTAACCGTAAACCATGCGCAGTACACCGAGCCAAAAGCTTATTCGGGTCAGCTTCAATTTCGCTTCTAGGAGAATCAGTAGAATTATGGTCGAAAGCCTTGACTAGTCGAGTTTCATAAGCACACGTGCACGCTTAATGAAGTCCGTGAGTTTTCGAATGAAAAGTCAAGGCCACTCTAACTCCATTCCCGCAGTTACGAGGAACTTACAGCTAGGATATTCATTCTCGATGACGAATTAGAACACACAGAGAATCCTATTTCATAAGCGTTGTAAGTTCTTCAGGAAGGCCAAAAAAGTGCTCATTATAACCAGAATTATTAGGCTGTCTGAAAAGTTCGTTTCGTTTTTGATGAACGGTACATGCAATGCGATCAAGTTTTCGAAAGAAAGCAGATCGCGTGGCAATGTAAAAGGTATAAAACGTTAACGACCAGATGATCGCGTTATTTAGCAACATTAAACATACACATTGCGAAAGAAACTACTGGAACAAAAAAGTATTTGCACACGGTTTTCTTTTACGCTGGTGGAATTTTTGTTTGCCGGCGGACAGCAGGGGGAGTGAAACAAATTCGCCGGCGATACGAATAATTCACAGTAATTCGAGAAATTTCGCAAGTCCAGACGGGAGCGCAGTAAATTTCGGGCTCGCGAGGCATCGAATCAGTTTCCTGCTAATTCGGTGCCCGTTTCGGATCCCTTCTCTATCGAATCGGACGGTCCGATCGGGCATGAAATTGATATCCAGTAAATCTTCCTCTTCAATTTCAAAACACGCTTTAATGCGCTTTGCGTTCCGCACCGGGGATCGGCTGGGGGGGCCGATCTTCAGGACGCATTAACTGAAACGTGGCGCGACCGGCCCGACAGAAGGGTGGATGGTCATTTATCAGGAACAATAGCAAAACGATTCTGATAATCGTCGGGAGATACCACGAGGAGGATGGTGTGCGCGGCGGGTTTAACACCGAGAACGGAGACCGGGCTGAGGGCAAATGTAATCGCGCTTATCGTTGCTGTTTGTTCTATTTATTGACGAAACCGTCCGTCTATTATTTCATCGTTCTCTACGGCCCGATAACGATACTCGACACGTCACGGATAATAATCCGGGCCGAAAAGCGCGCCACACCCTATTTACGCCGGCACGCCCGGCATTCCGCGTCTGTTCGATTCGCGAATATTCGTCTGTCCTCGAATTAATTGTTGCCCTGGATGCTTGTTAAAATCCAGCCCCTTCCTCCCCTCTCCTGCCGTCTCCTCGCCACCGCGCCAGCCTCGTGAATCTGTAATGAAACAAATTTAGTATCGAGTCCAGTCGTTTTTCGCGATCGCTCGAATACCGACCGGCTGAGCGTTTATTAATAAAACGCGGGATTCATTTATCATCCATTAATTAGCGTAAATGTTAAATGAACGCGCACTCCGACGCGCCGTTTTGCTCGAAAGTTAACAATTCGAACAATTCTTGATCATTTTCGAGCCGCCCCTCCGCGCCGACCCACGCCGCGCCGCCGCCTCCACGTTCATTTCCGGTTTTATCTTCGGACGTGCTTTCAATCGGATGATAATAAATTCGATGACAAGAGAACTGCATATAGGATGCACAAACAATCGGAATTTTAGCAGGTCGTGGTTGCCATGCGTGCTACCACTTTCTGCTGTATGCCCTGTGAGCTTGACAGAAGAGGTGTGGCAGAACAGGTCGAAAATGTGATAAATGGTATTCATATATTTTTTACTATTTTTCACTTTTTTCAAATAAAATTCATTTTTCTGGATTACCGAAGGGGCTACTGTAAACGGGATTTAAAAGAGAACATACATAGTGGACATAGTGGACATAGCTTAAGGAGACCTAAAGACAATACCGATCCTCAAAAATGGTTCTTGTACATTCTAGTATATTTTAGAACAGAGGTTCTTGAACTTATGTAGTCCGAAGCCCCCCTCTTGAACAACATTTTTTTGCCGATCCCATCCCAACCCTTATAATAAATATTGGTGAAAATTGGTGTCGCTGGTTATTTTAATAAATGGTCTTGGGGGATATAAAGTTAAGGACCTCTGTTCTAGAATATTCTGATATATTCATGATTGAACTCCAGCTTCAAACTAGATCTCTAAGCCTCGCATAATTAATTAATTCTGCAAGAGGCTTGGCGAAGGGATTTACAAAGCAGTCGCTTCGACGTTTCTTCGTATTTATTCAAAGATTCCATTGTCCGTTACACCGCGGCTGGCGAACGATAAATTATTCGGCTAACAGGCCAATAAAATGTCCATGGTCCGGCGTGTTCGTTCCGAGCGGAAGAGCTGGCAGAAAATTATGAAATTTATTATCCTCGGATATACGGCTGTCACGTTTCAGCTGCGCCGAAGCATCCCCGACGAAAGAAACGCCGGCAATCGCATTAGACGCGCGCAAGCCACGAGCCTGGGGACACTAATACGCATAGTTAAACGCGAGCAAACGCACATGCGACCGATGTTAAATAACACGCCCGCGCCGTGGGGAAAACCCTGCCGCGCCGCTGGAAAACCCGGGGAGAAACCTGGAAAAGAGCGTGAATGCGGACGGCGCGCGGGTCCGTGGACGCGAATTTTTATACGTCGGATTTTATGTTTCGTTGAACGTTTGTTTGCACGGTCCCTCCGGCTCGCCAGAAACATTTTATGGTCCTTGTATCCGCAATCCGGGTATTACGCAAGTATGGCGCCCGCTTAGTCGATCCCCGGCTGCGCTTTTCTTCGTTTCCCGGTTCTTCAGACCTCTGGGCTAACGGCGTACTGCGGTCCACGTTCTTACGCCCCACCATATATATTATCGGTCTACCGCAGACGCACCTGATTTTAGTCGAACACCATGGGAAATTAATTGTCACGACGTACACTGATCCTAGTGCCAGCGAATTTTCCGTTCGTTTTGTCCTGGTCACGTAGTGAGATAGTACAATTTCATCTACCTCCACAAACAGTTACATTATTAATACATTAAATAATTATTAGCATAAATTTGTGGGTCCAATGGGTCGTTAAACTTCATACCGCATTGATTACTTCATTTTGTCCTGTCTTTCAACCCTTGGAAATTTTGTGCACTATGAAAATGATTAGTATATAGGGTGAATCCACGAATCGTGATCAGTAGAGATTACTCTGTTATTAGCAGTCCGATCGAAAATGTTTTTATTAGCTATAGCGTGGTTTTAAGGGAGCTTTCATGTGATTATAGCAAATTTTTCGTTAACTCTTTTTTTTATAATTTTTCAAAGTCACCTTCAACTTTTTGCAGGTACACCTATAATCTTTTTACGTCTATTTGTTAGAGAATTTCAAAGCGAATTCGGAAACGTATCATAACATTAAAAAAATTGCAAAAGAGATTGCAAAAAACTGCTTTTTTAATTTTTTTTACAAAAAATTTGCTATCATCGCGTGAAATTTCTTTTGTAACCATGTATATGTGATAAAAACATTTTCGATCGGACTGATCACGATTGGTGATTCACCCTGTATGTTAATATTTTATATGATAAGCTGTCATTAAAAACGCTTGGATAAAAGAAATAAAGTTGGATGTATTCACAGGTCTGAGTATTTTTATCTACGGTAGTAGAACCGCACAGCTGTTGATACACGTGTAAGCTCCAATTCCGAGGGTGTTTGTATGTCTGTCTGTAGACCCGAACGTAACCAACACCTAACCCAAAGCTACCTAAGACTTAACCAGTATCTAACCGATACCTAACCCAAGTCCAACAAAGATCTGACCAAAACCAGAACAAGCCTAACCAATGGTTTAATCTCTCATGGGATTGCTGGTTTCCGATCGACCTCCAGACACTCAGCGTTTTCTGTTTCCGCGAGAAGCGAATCAGCTTCTATCGTGTTACGGTTACGGATTGCTTAGTATCTCTACCTGCAGCCCCAACGTATACTTTCTATCCTCTAATGCATGAAATTCGGAATTTGGTTGACACAAATTTGGAAAGACGATGGTAAGACAGTAATTTTGATTAATCTACTTGTATCACTTCAAAATTTGTAGAAAAATTTGAGAAGTTCGTAAAAGCAAATTTTTTTAGAGATACTAAAAAAATTGATACCCTTGCTGCTTAAAGCTCACCGAAGCTATAAACTGCAAGCACTACTTTCTAAAACTATCCCAAACAAGAGGAACATTTAATAATTTTTCATTACATCAAACACTTCTTTAAAAATATTTTAGAGGAGGCAAATAATGCATTCCAAATATTTCAGTCGATTTGCGGAATCACCGCATTCTCTAATCTCCGTTATCTGCCATAACGCAAGCTTATCTGAAAGTGTCAGGGGTACGAGTCCCGAGTTAGGGTGTCCGTATCCCAGGAACCCTACAGTTTCCTCAAAATCCTCGAGGGTAACTCTGCAAAATCAGATCCGGAGTGCTTCGAAGATTCGGAAAATTCCAACAAAACCCACCGTTGATCTGTCACATCGCATATACAGATTAATGTCCGCAATATCGCTAAAATATTGACGGAAGCCTGGAAAGTGTCAAGCGACTCGAGCAGTGGCTCACACGAAGCGACACCTAAGAATGAAGGGATCCGTCGTAAGCGATACCCAGAAATTTTTCCCGGTTTCCATGTGTAGACTGATGGGTCCCCATAGTGGCGACCTTGAGCCTCGAGCTAAGTCTTCGTCCCCCCCTCACAGCGTCGCGGTGCGGTATCGCAAGAGAGCCGGCGAAGTACGTCATACTTCTCCGGCGGATCGGTTATATAGCATCGTTGTCTTTACGCAGACAGTAAGTTATCGTAGAAGCTTATGGCAACGGTGTATCGGTCGCGGTGGAACGGTCCCGAGAAAAATTCGAGTTGTTACGCGCCGCGGCGCCTCGAGGTGGCTGGAACGACGCGAGGCGTCCTGACGGATATCTCGGCTGGCATTAAAGTATCCCGGGTGAAATACGAACGGCGTGTCTCCCTTCTGTCCCGTCGCAAACGACACGGTATAACGACAGGAATAAATTGCCGTTCCCGTAATCGAAGTATCCTCCAATATTAATAGGAACAAAATCCGAAAGCCGCCGATAAATTATTGCGAACGGATTGTCCGCCCGCAAGATAGGATAAACTCGTTCGACTATTATATTAACCCATCAGCTATACATATTAGGGGGGTGTTCCGATTATGATCTTCCCAAAAATCGACTTCTGTTTCGCTAATTTTTAGACTTTTTTGCGGGAATGTAATGAGTACACAGCGGATCTTCATGCAAAATAAAATTTTTTACCTATATTGTTATTTTCTTTCTTAATATATGTTTAATAGGTTCAAAATTATACAAGAGAATTTTCAAATTCTTCTTCAAATGTTTTTACTGTTTTAAATTACACCTACTCATTTCTAGTAATGAGAGAAATGAAGAATCTGTTTACAGGTCTTTATCACATAGACTTTGAAGTGTAAAAAATATTTTTTCTATACCATTCCACGCCGCGCTGTAGAGGCCCCGAAGCTCGAGCTGCCTCGGTAAGTGTAAATATGCTGCGTAATCTGATCTCGGTAGTGAACCACTACTAATCCAATTACAAAACTTCTTTATTTTTCATTATTTTTTTATGGGACTTTCACAAATTTATTTGTGGCATTCTTCTGATTAAAATGACACTAAACACGATATAATTCCAACTGTATTTAGTGGTTTAATTGACGATGAAAGTTTCGGGCGCAAGGAAGGACAGCGAGATCTGTGTTTACATGCTGTCCTTTTCTACGTTCGGCTTCCTTTGTACTTCCGGCGCGGTCGGTTAGACTGAGTTATAAATAAATAGTGTCCCTACACGATATTTCTCCGTGCAGAACACAACCGTTAGCAAAATAACGCGACTTTACTTGTAATAACCTCTTTTAAAAGATGTGAAACATGTTTCATGATGGAAAGAAATCCTGCAGTATGAGTATTACACAGGTAGGGCAATGTCGTCTCGTGAAAGACGTGTTTTTAAAATTTACGAATTGCGATGAATTGATTTCTATATTTAATACAATCGATGGGCCACAGACGACGGTCACGGTTGTCTGTTACAGGGGATCTCGGGATCCATATCATTACCGCGATAGGATATTTCGTGGATATCTAAATTTGCTGGGATACATCGATTAAACTCTTGACCGGAAAGCTTAACGTTGTCGGGGATTGGCGAGCCAGGGAGCTTGTAAATTACGCGGTCTCGCGGCGATGGTTAAAACGTTGCCGAAATAACGGCGCCCCGTCATTAACCGGAATATTGTCAAATGTGGTACATCCACGTTGTCGGCCGAGGTTTTAGAGTAATCAATGCGATCTGCGGGGGATCAGGAAAAATAAAAAATGGGAAATTCGAAAGGACCAGAACAACAGCCAATTTTGGATCTAGCTGACGTCATTAAAATCCAATCAATCTGAAACACTTATTTCAGTCGAATTAATAGATCAATCACCATTGTCCAGTTCCAAATAATCCATTAATAAAATAATCACTCAACCAACGTCTCTTCGACATAATTGTTAATTCCTCGGCGCACGTTTCAAGTACTATAGTGAGTAAATCAAAAATGAAAAACACGTGTTCGAGCAGCGCCGCGTGATTAAAGTATAAATAATGTAACGATAAATCAATATTCGCTCTTTGCACAGTATTTAAATAATTATTTTCCTTTCTTTTAATTCGACCGTCGGCGATCGTGTGCGTGTACATGCACGTGTGCACACGCGGCCGTTAAAAAATATTTGATTACTTGTTCGACCGGCGTTTGCCTTTTTCCCGCGAAAAATGGGGAACGGTTATTTGAGTTTCCATATTGGTAGAATTAATAAATCTGATCGAAATGGTAGAGCAACCTTGTCGAGCCAATGGAAATCCCTGCGAGTGATTACATTATTATTGAATGGGATTGTGCATCGTGCATCATTTACTCTTCCAACTTTTTGCAAGTTCGAACAGTTGTACGATAAATTGTTAAACACAATTCCCTCCGCAACTTTGTTCGAACGATAATGTTTCTTGTTTCGGATTATCCTCGTCTGATGACAGTGTAGAGTACAAGAGAAGCCCGGTATCGTTGTAGAAGGAGTTAGTCGGATACAAGGAAACGCAACGAAGGTTTACGGGGATGCAGAAAGCGGACAAGTCGCAATTACCGGTCGCAAAAACTGATAAAGAGATAAATATACAGATACCGGGGAAACGAGCAATTGTAATGGAACCGCAAAGAGTTGAACGTCTCTTTCTCTTCCTCTCTCTCTCTCCCTCCGTCTCTAGGGAGAAGGACAAACGACGCAAGAGCTTAATTGAATCCGCCACGTCCACTCAGTTGATTAATTCAGTTCGATCACCGCAACTCGATACAATTATTTCATGTCGAGGCGCTGGAAGGGACAACGTGCACGTACGGGCTGACCGCTTCTAATAATCATTCGCGATCCGACGTGGCATCTCGCATGCAAAACGATCGGTTTCGCGTGCAGGATGCCCGCGGATACACGCGGATTTACGCTGGCCTCGTCAACTTGCGTGTAGTCGCGCACGCTGCCCGATCTAGATGCAGTTGATATTATCCTTGTGCCTCAGCTATTACTCCCATAGTGCTCGCCAGTTTCCATTATCGCCATTCTTTTCGCCTCGAAGCAGACCCTGAATTATTACAGGATTTTATTCATGTCACAGTCTCTTTAAACAATTTTTTTCGGTTAATTATTTAGAAAAGGATCCTCTTCACCGATTTTGCTGACCTATGTTGTCAAGGTCGGACATCGAATCCCGCCATTTTAAACGAATTTTAGTTAGGAAGGGTCTCAAACAAGGGTCTAAAACACGTCTTCCGACAATTTAAAAGGGCAGAATTCGCTGTAGAGAGTGTCTGTAGTTTTTTGTAAATATCTCGAAAACGATGACCCGTAATTAATAGTATAAATTCGTGATTTAGGTAGATTATCTTAAGGTATATAGCTGCGATCGCTTCGCCCGAAAAATCAGCGTCGAGCAGCCGTTGTGGAAGCTCGCGGTTCCCCAGAAAGACAAATAGAAAGCGTTCGTTCCTCTTCATCATCTCGAAACTGATCCGCCGCGTATCGACCGGCTGGTGAGACCTACCGCGTCTCGGGACGGGTCCTTGCATAATCCGATTCGTGAAGCGTTCCCATTTGTTTATTCCCTCCCTGGATGGCATGGTGGATCGAACGAGATAGATGGACTTACGAGTGTTTGGCTTCGAGATTGAGGTCGGCCGAGGCAGCCATTGAAAAAAGCTCCGGGAATGAAAGACAGAAATACAGAAAGGGAAAGGATTGCTGCCAGGAGCAGAAAATGGTCCGAGGGGATAGGGGGAGGAAGAGGAGGAGAATCTGGAAAGAGAAGAAGATGCAGGGGCGGGATAGAAACGCGCCTTTTTGTCCACCTAGAGCGGCGGCCGTTCGGCCACCTTCCAATAACGCAATCGGCGGGGATCGATTTTCAATCCAATCATCAGAGAATGCAACGTGTAAACCGTGGTGGAAAGTGCAATATACTTTCATGAGTACCCACCTATGATCAGCCGGGAGGGGGAAGCAATGCGGATAGTACGTTGGTTATGCGGGGGGGTTGGAACGCTTGAAAATCGAATACTCGAACAAACCCTTGTACCGGCTGCGGGAACCCAGCATAAACTCATAATCCCATATTTTTCCCCTCCCTCCTCTCGTCTATCCCGTTGTCCCCTTTGTTTGTTCCGGTTCCTCCTCCCTGTCTTTCTTTACTTTCCAGTTTCATAAGCTCGGTCTAAATATCTGAGCGTTCTTCATGAGCCGCTTACTGTCTTATTTAACTCGGCTCCGGCAAATTCTTTCCATCGTTTCGTTGCATATGTCGCCTGAATTATTCTGTATTGTTTGCTTGGTCGTCGAGGGTGCTTGGATCGCTGCTGGTCTGCGTATTCGATGGCGCAGTTCTGGCGAATTTATTTTTCATCGCGACGGTTCTTAATTTTTCGGAGAAACTCCGATGATTCTGGAATTAAGGAAAATTAGGGGTTGTAGACTCAAGTGAAGACTTCTTTAAGGCCGTGAAAATAGAAATTAAAATTTTTCCGATATTGGAATACTGCCATTGAACGCAATTTCTTTCCTGGGATAAAATGAATAAATAAGAGCGTTTCTCGTTCCCTCCGTGAAATCGTTTCCATTTTCGAGGGTGATGCGCGGAAGCTTGCCGAGATCGAGGGACCGATACGATTTGACGCACGCCGATAATAGAACGACTTTGGGGGTCATATTCCCCTCGCGTGAACGGTCTTCGTGGATGTGGGAATCGTGGAAGTTTGTGCGTGCGACGCGGAGATCTCGGTTACGCGTTTCCCGTCGCGTCTCGTTCTCAAAATCGTGGGTAAAAGTTGCCTGCACGCTGGTAACGCGATACCGAAACGATCCTACATCCTGGAGATTTTCCTTCTTTCCAGGATCGCGGGAATCATTCCCTCGGAATCGGTGAATCGACGGGGAACCGCCTGGGGCTCCAACGGGTCGAGGCAGATTTATTTCATGAAATCTTTCTCGCCGCGGCGCACGGGTTCAAAAGGATCTCGTTCGGTTCAAAAGGTGGAAATCGCTCGTACCAGTCATTCGGTCTCTCCCTGCTGGATTCCGAAATTACGCCGCGATGTCTGGCCCTGTCACAGCACGGCGAGCCTGTCTGCGTGCTCGACTGCATTAGGTTTCGCCTCTCTCAGCGCGCCTCGTTCCACGGTTTATTTCTTTTTCGCTTCTGTTGCTGTCGCTCGCCGGAAGTGTTTGACAATTAGGGTTTATCGCGGGAATTCCAGCCCTGTGTTGAATGATGAAGAAATGCTTTCGCCGGAATTGTACTCTGCGCGGCTAATTCGGGCTTTCGTTTTTCGAACTGCTCCGCCTGAGAAATGTTCACTACCCGAAAATACCCGATTCTCGAAAATTGCCTACATTTCGTAAAAAATGATCGTACGACAATCAACTTACGCTTGTTCTAAAATTAGAAGCCTCTAGTTTCATAATCCACCGTTCATCTTATTTTATGATTTTTTACCGAGAACGCAGTTTTTCTCAAAAATGGTTTATATTCGAACGTCTGTGAAAACTTCGAAGATTTTTTTTTGGGATTGCAACTACCATAGATTTAAAGATTGAAGCTTCCTTTTTACAAAGACACCTTAAAAATTGATGTACGATTTTTTTTAGTCGTTTTATAGAGGTTTGAATGAGTGGTGGCGCTGATGAAAATTGTCAGTAGAAAAGGACAACTATGGTCAGACCAGTCTAGTCACACTTGAACACGATCGTTCCCACCGCATCGAAACCTTTGAGAATCGTCTGCTGATTATCTAAACTTGAAATTGGTATTATACAGGAGAGGTGTGACAAAGGAGTGTCGCCACTTCATCAGAATTCTATTCCGAAGATCGTGTGGAAAAAAGCTCGAGGCTGAAGTCGACTCGGAGCATTAGGTATGCGACGAAAAGCCTAGTTGGTCGATGGTGGGTGGTCGGGGGTCGTCTTTAGAGTGGGTACACACGCCATCCGTCGAAATTCCCTGGGATAATGAAAGAGAGGGTCGCGGAGACAGCTGGAGCGAGAATAAAGTATGGATTGCTTTTAACGGGTTCACGAAGAATGGAGGCGATAGATAGAATAGAGTCAAGCCGAGATAGTGTGGCCTACGGAACGGGGGTGTAGGTTCCTCGAATGGGTAGAATGGTAACACAAAGAAGAGGAGCAGCCACGTACGGCCACAAACATCGAAAGATACCGGCCACGGATTGTTGCACACAGACATGAACCCCTTTGCACAAAGAGAGATAGAGAAAGGTTGCATTGGTGCCGGGGGTAGTGGTTCACCAACTGCTGGCTGCAGTCTCGATAAAACATTCAGTTCGAAAAATGCTGTTCCATAAAAATTCCATTCACTATTATGCCTCGCAATCTTCGGTTGGATATCGGTTATTGCTACCAGTAGCCATATCGCGGCCAGATTTACGTACGGATGCTTATAATGCCGGCGTCTCGCGCTGATTTGCTACTTGAACTTTTCGAACCGTTTCACGCGCTCGAGCCGCACCATTTCACGACGTATCCGCCCCCGCGCACGCCACTTCTGCCACCCGAATGCACCCTAATACCTTCGATCAACATCATATACACACGTTCCTATTTTAAATAACGAGCGTATGTCGCGGCGCACATTTATTAATAATTTAATATCGCTGCATCGACCCGATATCGGCCTTTAGCCCCAAATGCCAGGGAATAACAGAAAAATCGCGGCGACCTCCCGATGCCGTAATGAGCGGCGGCATCAAAGGCTCTCCAAATTACGGGTTAGCCGGGTCGCGATTAAACGCACAGCCCAATAGTCTCCGAGCTCTCGTATTTATGGGTTAATTGCTGTTATTGGTTCCGTCCGCTCAACTACGAACGATACGCGTGTGTCGACGCCGCTTTAACTCCTATTCGACGCCTTGCTGCTGGTGTTGAAACCGTTTCACTATGGATGTCCATATTTTGAGTCTAGTGGTTCAATCTGAATATATTTTTGTTCAACGCTTCCTATTTTCTTCAGGATGTCTTCAGAATGAATACGTTGACGTTGGCTTGGTGTCGTTCTAAGAGAACATAATAATAATTCTAGGAAAATGAATGAATAAATTTGTACTCTAAAAAAATGTTGATTCCGTCGAATGAATGAAATTAGATTCCGCATTAGTTCCGATGGCCAGGGCCGGAGAGCATTGCAATCGCAAAGCCGGTTTGAAAGAAACTCGCGGCGCACTATCGGAGCGCAAAATCCCGAAGTCGGGAAGGACACGGGGATTCCATTCCCGGGATTATGAACAAGATTTTCTGCATACATAAGTTCCCCAATCCCCAGCAGAAATCAACAATGCTCTCCCTTCTGGCGCATCCCCCGTCCAATCTTGAAGCGTATCGAGGAATCTCGATAATGGTTCCCGAATGGAAAGAAAAACATTTCGGTCGGCTGATGCGGCTTACAGTCGCGGCCCCCTGTTGAGCCCGAGCCCTTCAATGTTTCTCCGTCGTTGTGTAAAGGTATCGGCCTGCGTGTTCCGCGATAGGCAGATGCCGAGGGATAGATATCGCGTTGCATGATTCGTCCAGAAGGAACGACGCCGTAAAAAGCACATAAAACTGCCGCGGCGAAGAATACGCCTTCTACGGGGAGCCAGGACCTTAAAGCTTCGCCTCGGGAGAACTGGGAGGGACGTCGACGGTATCCTGCGGCACCCAGACGGCATCAGGGGCAAACATAATAGAGCCTGGCACATACTGGAATTTTCATTTTTCCGGTCGACCTCGCGGAAAATCATAACCCGTCGCGCAACTGACGCATCCACCAGAGAGGGAGAGCGAACAAGCTGCGACGACGACGGCGACGCGTCACCGAAAATGCACGGCTGACCGACGCCATTCCTCGTATATTACCGGCAACCTTTCCTATCGTTAAACGTTCGACCTCTTCCGTGAACCCAATGAAAGACTCGACCCGTGTATGTAATCTCTACGAATAGGACTGACGCGGTCCAAAGGAATCATTGATGCGCGTCATCTTCGCGAGGTATGAGGTAGCTGGTGTTTGAGCTCGAGCAAGTTTTGTGTGTTAGGATAAATAATGGATGAAGTGTGGTGTGGGGTTGTTCGGAAGTTGTAAGTTACTATAGCACGTTGCCTGAGTTTAGGCGCGACTGGGACTGGTGGCGTCCTCATAGAGGGGCTCCTTCGTGAATTCAGAAATTTTAGCTGCTGGCAATCGTGTTGATTCTTCAAATTCCCAAACCTAAATGTCTTTACTTACTCTTTACTTTACTCTTAGTTCATAAGTACATTATAAATATTCAGGCTGTTCCAAAAATGTTGTCCTGGACAGAATAACATTAACCCAATGCCGAAAGCGCCAAGGAATGAATTGATCTTACTGTTTGAGCAGCGGACCGTGCATTTCTGACTTATTTGCGTCGCGATAATGACAAATTTCTGCAGCACGTACCATAACCATCGATTACATTTCTTCGTGGCGTCGGCCGCGTCGCATGGACAACTCCGAAACTGATGCCCCAATCGTATCACAATTACGGAGCAGAATTCGGGCATATCAATTGACCGGAGTGCCAGCAGCTAAATGCGTATAAACAATTCATCGTCACGGCCGATCGAGCCAATTGACAGATCGTTTAATCCTTCCATTAATGGTCACCGGCCGATTCATTGGAGCCGTTCGTATTTTTGATTGCTGTATTTTCGATCGGAATCATGCGGATCGCCACAATGGTACTTTCGAAACAATCGGCGTGCTCGACCGTCTCTACAATTTGTTACGCATCAAAGGAGAACACAACATTTTTTATCTCCCCCCCTCTCGCTCTACAACCCCCCCGGCGCACCTTTGATTAATAACCCCACGGAAATTTGACGCTGCGACGGTGGCTACGACCTCCATTCACTTGATGCCTCGATGTCTTAAGTGTAATCAATTTCCCGTCGTCGGTCTGCGGAGGACGGCGTGTAATTTTTTACCAAACCGACGATCCACCCTCGACGATCACCTTTCCTTCCGTGACACCTGTGTCCGTCTCGCGATTACATTATGAACCCACCACGAAAAAGAGATTAATCTCCGATCGGGATTTCCCTTCTCTCGTTCCCGGCTTTACGCGGTCCCACAATCCACCAAACACGGATTCCAGATCGTAAAAAGTCATACTCATTAGGGGCGGTTTCTTGTCGCACCGTCCATGGCTTCATTATTATAAAAACCAAGTGAGAGTATCAATTATTTTGAACATATAAAAATTACAGAATTTTAAGAAGAAATAATTTTATATCTACCTCCTTGGTTCCAATTGATGCACAAGCTTTTTAATTTGCATAAAACTCGTCAGGCTCTGCAAGATTAATTTCGAGTCCGGTTTCGAGTGGTTTTCTTCGGGAAAGTTGTAACAAAAATCAGGAGATTTTCACGGTGGTCCCGAAAATGACTTTAGTTCAACTAAATAGGTAATTCGCGAGAGTATGCACGACAGTGATGCGCGTTTCCGTCTCGATTTCCGGGCGTCCGGAAGAAAAGCTCGCGCGCTGGAAGACAGGTTCTAAAAACATTGAATTATCCTCGCTGCATGCGACGAACTTCTAAAAAGCGTACGCTCCGGGTAGGAAAAAAGCCGCTTCCGCCTCGTTAGAACACCGAAGAAAATAATGCTTTTCATCCGGCGGCGCGAGCATATGGCCGACGTCCTCGATCGTTTGTTCGCTCGTGCGTGCAAACCGGTCACGGAACGCCGGGAATGGAATTAAAGGCGAGGAGGCTGCGAATTGGAAACCAGACTGCCGACGGAGAGTCTGAAACTGGGGCTCCTGTTTAAGCGAAAGAACCGGAAATCCGGTCGAATGTCATTTTATTTTTATCCTCTCTCGCTCGCGGCCGCGCGTCCCGTCGTGCGATTCACTATTACAAATGAAATTTAATATCACACTTTCGGCCCTTCAGCTGCATATTAAAAGCGAAAAATGAACACCGCGAGAAATCTGTGCTCTCTTTATATTTCGTGTCGCTGTTAAGTGCCACAAAGAACACCCTCGGCGCATTTACCTTCCTATTTTCCGGCGCACGGAATAGTTCACTCGCTGCGTAATTAGATGTGGAAATGGTCTTTCCAATTTTCCGGTCGGGTCAAAGTTTTATGAAAAATTCATTACGAAATGTTCATCTTTATTCTTCATACATGTATGTGCTTGTGAAATACATAATGTTGTTGTGATCTGTATAAATGGAAATCACGTGGTAATATACAGGCTGTTTTCCTTTGCAAAAATGTCTGCCTCGGTGTTATTAGAGTTATTAACGAAAAAGACTGAGTGTAGTGTTGATTTAATTAATTTCTTTAAGATTTAAGAAATTGATTTAATTAGAAGTCACAGCTTTAATTTATTATATTAAGAAGTAGAAATATTAACCGTGTAAATAGTAAAATAATTTGAATAATTGCAATCTGAAGAATTCGTGAATGTTTCAAAAAGTGATTGGAGATTGCCAATTGAAAATACTGGGGCGGGCCAGCGCAGCGCGAGAACGGAAATTCGGTGCTTAAAATTCAATATCCTCTTGAATTTTCAATGAAACAGCGGACTACCGGGTTTAGTGTAAATATTCTTTGCCACGGATGGGCATTTATCTCGCATCGCAAATTACAGCGGGTTATTACTTGATCCGAGGTCACGGAGCCCGGAGTCCAATGGAAAAAGCCGGTGCATGGTCAGACGCGCAGTTTACGACACTTGCGCGGGACACTCGATTTCTGCCGCGTTTAAAGCGTTATTAATGTCGTTTCTGAGGACGGGAATTTATCTTTATAACTGTCCACCGACGGCAGGATTAGTAACCTTCACTTTTTCTTGGTTATTTTAACTTTAAGTGGACCCTTCGCAAATACGTATTAATGGGAAAATTATACGGGAGTTATCTCGCTCAGTGACGCGACCTACCCCCGGCTTCTGATCCTGAGGGTTCAGAAGCTGAAATGGGAGCCTCAACTCTGCGATTATCGTTTTCTAAAAACGGAGAAACCATTCTACTCGAGCCAGGACAAATCCGGTACGAATGTGAAAAATTTTTCAGAAGTGCTTCAGTCACACTGTTATAATCCCGTGAAAAAGAATCCTACAACAATAAATCTGAACTCGTTTCAAAGCTTGAAGCTTCTACTTTTGTAACCCGTCAGTCATTTCTCCAATGTTTTTAGACACGTTCCAATGGAGAACATTTTCGAAAATGAAACGGGACTGCAGATTCCCATCCGGGACATCGTCGGAAAATATTTTCGAAGGAAATTAATGGTGGGTTGCAAAAATAGAGATATCAGGCTTTAAAACGAGTCCATGTTTATTCTTGTAGGATTCTTATTCATGGAATAATAACAACTTGAAAATAGAGATATTACTGAAACTGGGGGTTCTACAATTTTTCGAATAGTCGGGCTAATTGACTAAGTGTCTGATGACAGTCCGCGAGTCGCGCGGGGTATTTATGCGACGGAGTATGAGCGGTGGAATCTCGACATCGTCGCCGAATGAAAAAGATATTAGGTCTCGGCAGAAGGAGCGCGAGTCAGGTTTTTACCCGGGCAATTTCAACATCTACGCGCGACGAAAGTCGGTCGAGCAGTAAATCACAAAGATATGATTTTTTTTCCCCTCTACCGGCGGCGGAAGACGAGTATCCGACCGGAAGGGGCGAGAAAGGCCCTGCTTACTCAGCGACGGTGGCCGCGGCGCTAGGTGAGCGCGTTTCTCTAAAAACCGGAATAGCGTTTCACCGTGAAAATCGAGACAAAAGGTTTGTTTAATGGCTGAAGGAGGAAGTCACGTTTTTGAGGTCGAAAGAGATTGGGGTTTCCTCGAAAAACCTGATCGAGATATTTGGATCTCCATGGCTCGCGCCTCGACCCATTTATTCAAAAAATATTGCCTTCACATTTTTGTACAATATTCATTTATAAGGCAAAAGGGTGATTTACAACTAGTCTACTATTTTCAACGTTTTGATCGGTTGTATCATTTCTGATTTTATTTTGATTCATAACTTGATCGAGATATTTGACTCCCAGTGGATCGTGAATCTTGTCCCATTTACTCAAAAATTTATATCACCTTCATATTTTCGTTCAATATTAATTTATAAGGAAGAAGGATAACTTGGAATATTACGTCTCTCTGGAATCTTCAAGGTTTTGATCGGTTGTATCATTTTTGATTTTATTTTTATTCATAACTTAATCGAGATATTTGATACTCCGTGGATCTCGTTCCGTTTCTTAAAAATTGCTGTTCACATCTTTCTACAATATTAATTTATGAGGGAGAAAGGTGCCTTGGAATGTTAAGGTTTTACTCGGCTATACCGTGAATACATAAATCTGTGGATTTTGTGGGGTAGTGAAGATTATTACCGTCTGGGTAATTTACCGGTGGATTCTGATGAGAATGGACCTGAGGGCACTATAAATTATAGGAAACACATCATAAACCCACCACTAACCATTACACTGCAAGCAGATAACTGGAGTTATCGCGCGAGAAAGACTTTTATGAGCCACTGAAACTGCATCATTCAATCCTGGGATAGCTTCGAGGTGTTTAGAATAATTTTGAAATGAACGAGAGAAATTTCGAGTGCAATCAATCGGATTCAGATACTGGAAACTGTTAAACAAAACATAAACTAGAAACAGACATACAAGTGTCTTTCTTTTTTAAATAATTTTCAATATGTTCAAGATGGTATTGGGTTGGAACGAAAGTTCGTAGCGTTTATAAATTAAAATTGAAAGCTAAAATTCACAGATATTTCTTCATAGATTTATTCAATAATATATTTTCCATTCTGTTCTATTACTTTATGCCACTTTCGCGGTAACTTCTCGTGTTATTGAATAAATACCTTAATTTTATCATCGATTTTTAATTTCAAAACGCTACGGACTTTCTTGCCAACCTAATATATTGCTATTCTTAAATTCTTGTGTGATCTCTGCTTCATGCATAAAATACCAGGGACCAAAAATAACAGTTTTTCTAAAATTTTCTACGGTAGAAATCATTAATAAAAAGTTAATTATCGTTGAAATTTAAAATAATGTACACGAAATATAAAGAAAAAATTTCGAAGAAGAAAATGATTAAAAAATATCGATTTTTATACTTTTTGGTTACAAATAGCAGTTATTAGTGTCCAAAAGATTGGATCCTGCTCGATAACTGATATCGATGAAGAAAAACTGTTTCGATTGCTCAAAGCAGTTATCGATGAAAGAAATTTATTTCGATCGCTCATAACAGTTATCGATGATCGAATTTCTTTTCACTTGTTCATAATAATTATTGATGAGAAAATTCATTTTGGTGCTTGTTTAATTATTGAGTTGTCTACTATTTTTCGGATGGGGCAAGTCTGTGAAATTCATTGAGAAGGTTTCGTACACCAAGACGAATCAACAGACTATAAGAACAACACAAAATCTGTTTGTCATCAATTTTGATCAATTTTCATTGTAGCAAATTTTATGAATAAAAAATGTATTAAATAATTGAGTGTCTACTATTTGAAAGTTGTACTATTTAATAATAACTATTACAAATTTCCTTCATCAATAACTGTTATGAAAGATCGAAATAAACTCTCATCGACAACTGTTATGAGCAACCTAAATAAACTTCTCCCATCGATAACTGTTATGAGCGATCGAAATAAATTTCTCTCATTGATAACTGTTATAAGTGATCGAAATGAATTTCTCTCAACGATAACATTTACCAACAAGAGAAAAAATTATCGGTTACTTATAATCCTTATTTGTAACCAATACGATTTTAGTCGATGAAATCCTTGTTATTCCATGACTTCTTTTTTCTTTTTGGTTATAACAGTTATGGTCCCTGTAAAATACACAAATGTCTTTTTCTCAATTTAAACATAAAATGCAACCTGAAAATAATCTTCTAGGTTGATTGAACTAGGATGTAGCTGAATCCATCAGCGATTCCCAAATGACGAACGTGGTACAAGGTGTCGCCAGGTAGCCAGATGACAGCGATCGGAGTTAGGTGATTTCGGAGGCACGGGGTCGCATGTTGGTGGGTGTAGCCAGGCCCTCGGGTTAGCAAAACATTTCGGGAGTGTACGTAGCGGCGTGTGATCGTCGCTCGGAATGAATGACATTAAATTTAACGCTGCCAATTTGTCGGGGCGCGCACGCACCGTCGAATCCCGGCGTGTGCGCGCACGTGGCGCATTTCCGCATGCATCGGCGAGCCGTGGCGTCGGGAGCACACTGACGCAACGGTGATGCAACACACGGAAACCTCAGATACGCTCGCGAGCGCGAAGCCCGGCCCCCATGCAAACACGTAGGTATCATTTGAGGGGGCATTCGATGTGCTGCATAATATATGGACTGCGGCATGACGCCGTCGTAATTGATTGTAGCGCCCTGCGGTTTGGCACCCGCTGGTCGGAAGCGTTCGCAATTACTACAATGGAATCGCGCAAAGTTAATGGTAAAATATTCATTTCCGGCCTAGCATAATTCCCCGGGTTCGGCGGGCTCCTCCAACGCAGAATCCATTCCCGGCCGCTTGTTCTCGTGACCGGAGGACTTCCTCCGCGAAAATCCCGGGCCGGAAGTGAAACGTGCGCGCGCGTACCGACCATGTGCTTCCTTGAATTTTGATGGGTCGATTACCCATCGCATGCTATTATAACGTGACCCCGTGCCCCGGTAATTCCACCAAGTTCTCTACCTACGGCGATCTTTGCGAAATGAGGGGAAAAAATTTCTGCTAGATCCCCGGGGATCTACGACACTTTGCTGATGAACACGGAGATCGTTCGGAAAAGGGTGAGAGGGAATTGTGCATATCAAGTAGGGTAGAAACGATGTTAATTATTAGGTCACAGTCGTTTATGCAAGCATAGGTTTTACGCTTTAATTTATAGACGCTGGAAAGGATGAAAAATTACTTCACATTGCCGGAGGCTGATTCTGAGAAATATAAAAATATAATTGGACTTTTTTAAAAAGTGTTCAAGCCGCCTTTGGTACCTAAAATAATTTTCTGGTGGGAGAGCGCTGGGCATATTCAGGATAGAATCAAGCAGAATAGTAATGGTATTAAGAATTGGGTTACAGTCCTTCATGTAGCCATAGATTTTCATGCTTCAATTTACGGACACTCGACAGGAACGAAAATTTCTTCATTCTGCAAGAGGTTTCTTCCATTCCGAGGAATATGAAAATGTAGATGTACTTTTTTTTAAAGTGGTACTCGATAGTATTGATAATTGGATTACATGTAGACGTCACGGAAATTAAGATGAATAGATACGATAAAAAGTTTGATCGAATTGCCCGAGCATTTGTCACACGCGTGTGTTAATGGCCGTCCATTTCACCGGCAGTGAAAGTTAAAATTTCACAGGACGAACTTGGAAATATTGTTAAAATACGTTAATGCACCGTGCAGCTTGTTACGGGAGGTTTCGAAATGTTTCCACCTCCGCGGGGTAGAGTGCATAGATGTTAAACAAAAATGCAATATCGAAAATTTCGAGATTGAATTTAAATTTGCACTGCGTCCCTCGAATATTTTCAATTAATTTCTGCTTCGCCGGTGCAACGCAGGCACATCCACCATCTAGCTAACACAATCTGAACACCGGATAGAAAATGAAAGATCTATGCTGCATATTCGATCGGATAAAATCAAACATTGTTCCGTTCTCAATGAATAAACACTCGTCCAAATAATTGCTATCGCACGTTCGCACTCTTTCTGTACGTCGTTTATTATTTCGAATAAAATCGTGTCTGGCCCGACACGTGGGAGCATGATCATTAAACTAATATACGCAAAGTATACGCGACGCGTCATGTCACTTTGAAAAATGCTCGGATTTCGTGTCCTCGTCGCTAATAATTTTCACGCGTCTCTATTATCAGCGTGTCACAGAACATGATGCGCAACATTAGTCATTCTATTCGCCAGCCCTTTTTCGCCGGGGACAGAAATTGCTCGTAGATGGTAGATCATAGATCATGATTTTGCGTATATTCACCGCTGAAATGATTTTCGAATACTCTTATCGTTGGATATTTCACTCACTCTCTCTAATTTCTTGGCAACTATTACCTGAAAGCACCTCTAAAATTAGCCCCTCTAGAATCAACCCCTGGCCACCCCCTGAATGATATAATATTCCCTGACCCCTTTTATATTTATAATACAAAAGAATAATATAATATCATTAGAAGTACTATAATTAATTAACTACTACAATTTGGTTTAAGAGACCATTTCTTTCTTTCAGACATTTAATGAAAGAGTATTATCTATAATAATTTAAAAATGACAATTTAATGTTATATTTTTAACTATAGTAATTCTTTAATTTATTTTATTAACTCAATGAATAAAATTTGTGTAATTAGTTCTTTCAATTACAATCGGTATAAAACTATGGTATGCCCCACAAATTTCTGAGCATTGCCCAAAAAATAATCCATGGCATAAAGAAATAAGAGATATTTGGTTAATTCGACCTGGAGAAACATCTATTTTAATTCCTATTGTAGGAACAGTTCATGAATGAATTACATCTATTGAAGTTACTAAAATTCGGATTGGGCTTTTAAATCTACATCTAATAATCGAAACTGATTTAAATTTTCAATAGATTTAATTATATAGAAATCAAATATAATATTAGAAAATTCAGGATATTCATAACTTCAACATCATCGGTGTCCAATGGATTTAATTGTAAAATATGTAGGGTTTCTATATTTATTATTTCTATATTTAATGTTAATGGTTCATAAAATTTCAATATTATGATTTTTTAATCATTTTGAATTTAAATGTTTATTATTTAAAATGAAAACTAATATATAAAGAGTAGATATAGTAATTATTATTAAAATAATTATAGTAAAAGTATAAAAATAATTTAAATTATCTGCAAATGGGGAGTTAGGATCTTGAAAAGAATATATATTTCACATAGCAATATTTTATATTTATTTTAAAATAAATTTATGATATTAAAAATCCATAATAAGAATTATTGACTTATCTCTCTCTCTCTCTCTCTCTCTCTCTCTCTCTCTCTCGTTGGATATTTCACTCACTCTCTCTAATTCCTTGACAACTATTTCCTGAAAGCACATTCTCTCTGAATGTTGTTCTATAGGTTCTAGAAAATTAGAAATACATAAATATATAAAAGACAAATGGTAGTGATTTTTGTATTTCACCACCACAGCGTAATTATTCCGCTTCTTTACTTCATGATTCCTCAGAATGAATCCCTGATTGAGAGAATTTTTGTTTCTCGGGATTTCACTCAGGGAATAAATCCGAATTTCCAATTTCCCGGAGGAGAATTAATTTCTTGGCGGGTTTCTCAAACAATCATGGATCCGTGAAAGCCGCCAGGAGTAATTGTTTGACAGGGTGTGCAACGGTAATCTTCGCGCATCCGTGAAATAAGGGTCGTTAATTTCGCGATGCGTGATTAAGATTTAATGGCTGCGATCGGCCGTCGTGTGCCTGGGTGTCGGCCGGGTGTTAACGGCGAAATTAGGACGGTTGTAAATAACGAAATATCTGACGTCGTTACGGTAATAAATAAGAGAATATACCGGTGACTGTCGGCAAATAAAAAGAAATATTTGATACAACGTCGCTGTTGCTACCGGTACCGCTGCGAACCAAACTGTAATCCGCGTGCGCGCGTTCCTCGCATGATACACGGCGGGCCGGGGCATCATCGTAGCGCCGTTTCAAATTTTAAGCCGAGCCTCGATTCAGTGTCAACCAATTACCAGCGGCGAATTGACATTAATCCGTAGTTTAATGCGCGGATCAATTTTCGTGCCGGTGTGCAGCTGCGCGGATTCTTCGGGGACGTGTGTTTCATTGATGTTTGCCGCGCGGCAAATAAATGTTCTCCGACGTGTGCAAATAGCCCTCAATTTATGCGAAAATGTTCGCCCGCGCCGAATCCCCGACCCTCCCGACCCCCTCAAAAAGAATCAGGATTTAATTAGGAAAAATCGGCGAAATAAACTGATCTTTCCTGTTCCCAATGGCGACCGCGTCTACTTAATTAATACTTTGTTTAATCCCCTTAAGTTGAACTTCTCCTATTTTATAAGTTATATGTTTTATTGTATTTTTCTTTGTTAGATATTTCAGTTACTTTTAAGCGGGAATTTGAATAAATTCCTCGCGCCGCGACTACCTAAATTGTCTTGCCGAAGCACATTAGTGAAGACGCTTTGTGAATTTGCTACTGAAGAAGCGAAGTCTCTCGGAGATTACATGGGAACTTCGGAAACAAATGATAATTTAATCAGGTTCGTTAGAAATAAAACTTTGACGGTGCTTGCTTACTTTAGCAGATAATCTACATTGTCTTGAATGTTTGTTTTCAAAGAGAATGTTTACTCGGCCGGGACGAGAGATTGGGGTAATTAAAAGTTGAGACATTTTGATATTAACGTATCTTATAAATTCTTAACGAACTATTATTTTCTAGAAAAGTTGCTGCATCTTTCACCAATTATTCCAGGCTTGCTAACAACATTGCGAGATCATTAAATTAAAAATAGTTAATTAGTAACTCAATTACATGTTTACTTGTTCATACGGTGTTATAAACTGACTGAAAATTTCGAGATTCTGCAGTCAAAGCAGTAATACTAGTCTACTACACAGTAATACTACTCGTCTACACTAGTCAGACGTGCCAGTTAGGGGAAGACATAGACAAAGAGTTCTATCGCGAAATCGAGAAGTCTCGCGAGCGAGTATCGTGGCAGTGGTATACCTCAGCACTGATCAGCCGCGCCAGTTAGGGCGCGAAACAACGCGGCAAGCCGGAAGCGGAGCCGCGGGGCTGACTTATTAGGACGAAACTTGAAAATCGCGAAGTAGCTAGGGCACGTCGCGGCGCAGCTTACGCGGAATGACTTTACGAGACGGCGACGACAGCGTCGTCGGCGTTCAACGTTATGTAAAGTTGGCTGATTTATGCGCGACAGAGTTGGCCCACGAGGCAACACGAAGGATTCCGACGTAAGTTTAAACGCTTCTGTCGCGACGCCTCCTCGTCGAACGAATAGTTCCCGGTGAAGTTTCGAGCGGCGTTATGGCCGCGTGCACCTGCAGCCGTGCCACGCGAGAGCGGGGATTTCGAATCTTGATTAATGCGCCCCTGAGTCCCGCACCTCCAATCCCAGACCCGCAGAAAAATAGTCCCAATCCGGAACCAGTCCGATTCACTGGATCAATCGCGAATCCAATTCGCGAAATCTGCCCGACGATTGTTTTAAACGGCGCAGTAGCTTCGGAATTAAATTGTGCGAGTAAACGATAAAAACTGAATGAAAGAATACACAAATATTATTTGCCCAACATTTTTGTTTTTTAAATTTCTTCAAAGATTGTGAATTGCAAAAATTTGATTTAAGTTTGGCTAATATGTGTACACTTTATCTCCTCTAAAAATTGTCATTTGGATCTCGTGGAAATATATTTGAAACGAGGTGCAATTTCTTGATAAATGTTGTAACGTTAGCTTTACATGCGCAAATGTCCACAATGTAATAACCGTTTTCGTGTTAGTTAGGTTCGAAAATGTCCATCGCCGGTCAAACGCGGATCGAGTGAGTGTGGCTGGCCAAAGTTAAACAGCGATCGTGAGCAATGGGGTAAAAACCGGGCGTTCGTTGCCTCGCCGCGAAATTTAATATCGTCTATCGCGCTATTACTAAACATCGTCTCTGGCCATGTTCAAAAATACCGTTCGCATCATCGCTTTTCCGCGTGAAACGCGGCAGCGGCCTGAAAACAAGGTTCCCGGCGCGCGGCGCCGCGGATTAAACGCGTGTTTGATTTCGAAATTGTGGTCAAACGAGCAGCCGTTCCTCTGTAACTCGCCCCGGTTAATGGTGCCCGGTGCATTATTTAAGCATCGATAATTCAAACAAAATGACAGTATATTTGCGAGGCGTGGCGCGCATCAATCGGCCCGGAAAATTGATATCGTTAGAGAGAGATGCCGCGCCAATGGGGAACAAGCCCATAGATGAACTCTTCGGCAGCGTTAGCCTACCAGATAATACTGCGGGCACACAAATTCCCTGTGTCGAGTGCCGTACTCGAAACTGCAAACTGCTGGAATTAGAGATCATCCATCCCCGAGGATTCTTGGTTATTCATCATCGATTATTCTTCGTGGAAAATGTACGCGCAGTATCCTCGCAGAATCTAAAGTATTGTAGACCCTGTCTAGGAACATGCTCTCGCGGATATTATCTTGGAACGCTATGCTGGTCCCATTATTTTTATACTTGACAGGCTATCTTTTCAGTGACGATCAAACTTTGGAACGAATATTGCTTCCGTTCCTTAAACGTCGTTTATAAATTTTCTAAGAATTTCGAGATTTTGTATTTTAACTCTTTGATGTAGGATTTTAATAATTTCTTAGAAGATGAATTTATTTTTATTTTATTTAGTGCTTAAATATTGGCTGCGTTAGAACGGAATTCTATTTCGATTTGAAAGAAAAGTCTATTTGGTCGAGGAATCTACTTCAGGTATTTAAAATTTGATGATCACATTTTTCTATCAAAAGATATTAGATTTCTGTAATAAATATTGCATGGTTTCCGCGCCGATCCCAAGAAAAATTTACACTCCAACAGTTTATTAATCGAATAATTATCGAAATTCATCGCCTCTAACTGGTGTAGGTAATGAATAAATGATAAACTTTGTCAAAATCGAAATCCATTCAATTATCTAGACCATAGTCTCTCGGTACGTAATCCGGCTTAATCTACATATTACGTGTATTTCAATCCGTGATTTATTTCAATCACTCTTAAACTTTGATGAGCGCACCATTTAGGAAGGTAAATGTTACTGTCGATGAACGCTCGAGTCACCATCAAATAACAGAAAGAAAAACATATTATTTTAAAACCTATCAGCTAATTGTTTGTTATCAATTCAATTTGCGAATGATATTCAGCGTGCATACAATTTTACCCAAAATAACGAAATTTGCGGTAGATGGTACTTAATTCTGCAAATAGTGCAGTTTTTTGGGCTACAAAATATTTTATGCACTGGGATTTATTTAAAAATCCTGTTAAAATTTATGGAAACCCTTTCAGTCGTAAAAACCAAATCTGCAAAATTGATATGGTAAAGAGAAGTTAATAATTCCTATAATCACGAGTGTGTGTATACAATTAATTTCCTTTTTTTAAATAAAACATATGTCAAGTCGATTTTCAAGTGCACAAACATATATTGTTTGCGTTGCATTTTATCGCGCGTACATTTGCTGAAGAACGATTTAAATGCAAAATTGATATGGTAAAAAGAAGTTAATAATTCCTGTGATCACGAGTGTGTGTACGATTAATTTCCTTTTTTTAAATAAAACATATGTCAAGTCGATTTTCAAGTGCACAAACATATATTGTTTGCGTTGCATTTTATCGCGCGTACATTTGCTAAGGAACGATTTAAATGCACATATTTAGTAATCGCTTGCACGTGTCACATTTTGTAAAACGCGTGTTGAACGACGCACCGCGTACTTTCCAAAAATAGTGTCGATCAATATTGTTATCGATTAATTCTGCTGTCAATAAAATCTGGTTTCGGTGAATTCTTGTCAAAATGGTGACGAGCGAGGGGCGTGCGTCGGTAATTTCAATGTAACCGGTCCATGGCCGTGAGGAATGAAGGGGATAGGTTCCCTAGGCGTGCTGCGGCTATGACACATTATGCGTCCTGTGACATCAACAGGGCTTGTCAGAGTCTATTTTACGAGCGTGCTCTACCGTTTTCGTCGACTGTACACCGCATCGTTGAATTACTTGGGTCACCGGGCGACGTATGCGCTTCCTGTCTCCTGCCAAGCCAATCTCCAACCGAGTCTCGTCCCAGTTTTTTCCCCGTTTTTTCTTCTCCCTGGAATCCCGAAGGAAACCAGCCGATTCTCTCTCTATCCTCCACCGTATCCGGCTCCTTCTCCTTCCTCCAGGCCTCTCTGGTCCGTTGCCTGGTAATTGGATCTCTCGATAGACCGAACATTTCGGCTAATGAACTGTAATCGCATTTCAATTTGATCAACCCGCCGTTCCCTATCTTGTCGTCCACGGACACGGCATTCCACCTGATCGCCGAAACATTTCGATTATTCGATCGGATATGTGGGTTATTTTTCACTCGACGGGGACAGCGTTTCTCGGGATCGCCGGTTGTCTCGTCCCTGGACCAGCTCACCGCGATCCCGGACATCGTTAGGCATTTAATCCGTCGAAATCGGTTCGGTGAAATTGGTGTGGACGTCTTAGGTGCAACCTGTTTCACTGTGCTTCGCTTCGAAGCTTTTTAAGTAAATGTTTATTCCGCCTACCTTTAATGTGAGCCCTCAGAGGTCAGGAAATTTTTTACTAAACCTACGACCACCGGTCAAAATGATCGGTTCCAAATTTGTTATTTTACAATTATTGAAGTAATAACAATGATTTCATAAGAAATTATTCTATAGATATCTTTAGTAGAGCATGTATCACAATAGGAGCCAAACAAAATAAAATTAAATCTTAAAATAAATAAAATTAATCTTGTCATTTTTATAAGGGAACATGTACGACTTCGATTTGGGGGTAAAGCCATCCTAGAGCATGAGAGATAAGTCTAATTTTGAAAATTTTTCACGAAGAGAATGGCGACTTTAGGGAAGCTCAGGATGGGCAAGAATGAAATGCTTCAACACCACGTTCGACAAACTAATGAATCAGAAATGAATTCAGAACTCTATAAACAGAACAGTTTGCACCTGAGATTCTCCAGGGAAAATGATGAATTGTTTATGAATAAACATCCAGTAGTCGGCGTAACGATACCTGCTCTTTAATCCGACGATTAAATCCATCTCATCCCCGGGACCAGCCCGCTCGAGGGGCTGGGGTGGCGAATTTGGGGGTGAGAACATTTTTCAGCGATGGTGGCGCGAACAAGTGTAAATAAAATATAATGAAAATAAACAAAACGAATTACCCTGGGAATCACGGATGGCGAAAGGGGTGGTTGTCGAACAGTAGATGAGGAAAGCGCGATACACCCGGCCGGATGACGCGGAACACAAAAAAGCAGCTCGGTCAATATTGTTTTCCGCGGCAGAATTTTAACGCACCACGAAATCCTCGTTACCGTTGACAGGATTCTGCCGGTGGGTTGCGCTCTTTGTAACGCGATGTAATGGAGTCCGATGCCCATCGCTACCATCGGAGCTAGTCGACATCGAGGGTTGAGGTGCAACCATCCCCTTGAACCCTGTCGATCAGTACGACCACCCCCAAAACCACCCACCCTTTGCTCGCCAGCCAGAGCTCGCTGTTATTCGAATGAAAATTTGTTTGAACACACTCGCGAATCAATTTTTCGGCTAATCTTCGAATAAAGAGCTAGTGCGCACCCGCGAGCAAATAACCGGCGTCTGTGTCAATTAAAATTCGCTCGTTTTCACCAGCGGGGCTGCCAGACATTTGCTTCGTACACCTGCAGCTTGCTTACTAATTTTTATAGGTGTACACCAAAATTGGCAGACTCTTTGTGTTCGCATAATATTATATTAGAGTGGTCTGACCATGGTTGTCCTTTTCTACTGACCATTTTCATTAGCGACATTAGCCCTCATTCAAAGCTCAATAAAACGACCTAGAAAAATCGTACATCAATTTTCATTTTCATTTTCTTCAGTCCTTAAATCCATGGTGGTTTCAGTCCCGAAAAAAATTTACAATGGTTTTAGAGACATCTTGATTAATAGCATTGTCATGACAAAACGTATCTTCAGTTTTCCACCTGCAACATCCAGCTCAACAAAAGTAGAAGCTTCAAGCTTTCGAACGAGTACTGGTACATTGTCGTATGACTTTTTTTTAGGGAATCGTAACAGTTCGAATATTGACAATTTTGCAAGAATCTAGTCGGTACATTTTGGAGCCATTGTGTTTCCTATCACGGGGAGCTCTATGGTATAAAAATTCCGCGAATATGGTACTCAGATTTTATTCGTCATTTGGCAGAAAGTTTTGCCGACTCAGTCGCCAAGCGGGATCCCACCTCTGTTCCCTCGACGACCGTCAAACTCTCTCTCTCTCTCTCTCTCTCTCTTTTGTAGAGCGTTTGATAGCGCGGAGAGACGGGAAACAAGGGGCTTCCCAGTTTCGATGGTGGACGTCCAGACGCCAGGACTTTGTTTAACGCTGCCTGGTAATCTCTGGGCTTCCTGTCGGCGCATTCTGAAACGATGAAGTGCGAATTTCCGCGCGCAGCGCGAGGCAGACCGATTCTATGGCGAATGACGGCGCCGAGGGACGCATGGTGAAATTTGTTCGGGTGTTTTTTAGCGGGCGGCCTCCGCCGAGGTGGAAAAAAGGGAGACAGAAATTTTTGTAAAATGTACTTCGGTGATGAAACAATTCGCTCGAGGCTCCCTTTGCCATCAGGTGAACCGGCAAAATTGTACAATTCTGCGCTGCCGGTATTAATCGGTTCGGGCTGACAGCGAGCCGCGCGACGGATTGTTGGTCGCCAAACGGAGTTTCAAGTTTTTTTTTATTAATAGCTCGCCGGATTTTTAGTGGCGACGGTAAAGCGCTTTTCGAAAAAAATTTCTTTCAAAAATCTGAGGGATCTTTCTAGCTTAACGATCGCGAGGCAATTTGGTGATTTGTTAAAGGGAAGCTATCGAATATTATGATTTGAAATTTGGCAGGTTTGTTAACTAACATTCGAAGAATGTGCTCAAATATTTGTAAGCAGTAATAATCATTTTATTATAGAAAATGTAAAATGTTTCGTAATCTATGTGAATGGGTCTCATAAACTGAAGGGAATAAAATATATTTAACACTGACAAAAAATAAAACCAATCAAAAAGAATGATTAATTTCTATGTGAAAAATCTTTTAGTTTCCCGTGTTGCAAAATGCAAATTTAGCTAACAATGCGTTTATTGTAGTTCATGGAATAATTGGAGGTATACTGAATATGTCAGTCAAATTGTTTCAAATTGTTTGGTTGATTGGTTTTTCAGATATTACGTTCACCAGGATGGTAGTTTCATGTACTGTTTTAGAGGGTATAACAAGTAATTACGATTAATTGGCTATTCCAGGACCATGAAGGTGATATATATACGAAGGTGATACGTGTATATATAATATATCTAGAGAGGTGTCTATACCAGATGGGCACTACGTGGCACATTGATGAAATACTCAGCCTCTACCATAAGCGTTGACTTTACCATAACATTGCAATTCAGCCGTCAAGCTTCGCGAATATATTTTTGCGACATTAACACCAAACCCCAAACAGTTTTCTTTATCTTGTAGCTATGGAAATTGTTGGAATGTGTGCCGCTGGACTCTGTGCCACGACAATGGCCAATGAGGAGGCGCCCACCGATTTGCAAAATCGGCTGTGCCTTCTTCGTTGCAGTTTTGTTTTGCAATGCCACCGATAGTCAGTTTGAGCTCTGACCAGTCAACCGACGTGTTTGTTTTGCTCTTCTTATGCATATACACTTTTAGTGAAGCGGAAAATAAACTACATTTTTTTATTATTAAAATACAGACGCGTTGTTTTCAATAGAAATTATGAAATCAATTTCAACAAGTCCAAATAAATTTTTGCTTTCATGAAAAGCAACTTTTCACAACTTACACATTTTTATCGGAAATGCATAAAATCCCCAGTCTACTTCCTACTTCTCCAAAAAAGAAGAACAAGTCGTTTGGCCCTACCTTAAAAAAAGCTGTTGTTTTTTTACGAGTGTCCAAATATTACTGCGCGTCACCGAGAAAACCGATTAACAATATCCAGCCGTGTGTGCGCGTCGGCCCCGCATATAAAAATCACTGGCCACTAAAAAATACAAGGATCCATAAAGTCACTTAATCCGGAAGTCATAAAAGTTGGCCGCGTAAGTGTCGGTGGAGGGCTTAGCGGGTCTGCGCGTCTCTTTAGAATCTTCCCACCCCCGAAACAAGTGAAACATGGTACTCTCAGCGAGGCAGCGTGGGGTGGTTCGCAGCTTAATCCCGAATTCCGCGAAGTTCCGTGGAATCTTGATGCTACGGGGGCGTCCAGAGCAGCTACTTGCGCCGATCTAGCGGCGACAAATCGCCGGTAGAACGTTAAATAACCGATAAAGTTGGTGCGCCATGTGCTGGTCATAATTCACGGACAGTGTATCGGAGTTACTTCGATACGCCTCGCGATTCGCCGGGTTGCGTCCGGGTTTGTTCGGCAAATATTTGCGATTTTTTTCCGTGGTGCGATCTACGATTCGATCGGAGCGCAAAGACCATTAATGACCGGCAGCAGCCAAAATTGAAATAATGACCCGTCGGACTGTTTGCGTCCCGAGTTTGTTAAATGAGCCGACGGGCTGTGTATCTAAGCTGTAGATAGATGACGCGTTGTGTGTGTTACGATGGCTGTAAATCTCCTATTGCTTGTCCTGGTATTAACGAGTATGTTCACAGTAACGGCTCTAAAAACTATCTACTTATTAACCCTTTGCACTCCTTTGTGGAGTATGACTCGACATCAGAGAAGGAAAAATGAAAATAAAACGGGTTCTTATATGTGTGTTTGGATCTTCCTTTATTTCTTTAATTGTCTTATTGTTTAGTTAAAACAAATATAAGTCCCACAAATATAAATTACAACAAAGTTTGAGAGCCATAATTAATATAATTAGTAAACAAAATTGTCTAAAATAAGTAGCAGTCGAGGAACTGTCCTTTGAAGTAGTTTTCAAACAAAACACTTCAAATAGTAGGGAGTTGTTGGTAAGAAAATTAAAAAATAATTCGGAGTGCAAAGGGTTAATAGACTAGGGGTTGTCTCACTTAACCCTCATACGCTCCTCAGACATCTACGAATTATGCTTCAATTATATCGTGACATTTCGAAAAAATACATATTGCAACACAGACAAAAAGAAATCAATCGTTTTAGAATATGTGAAAAAGGTAAATGGGTGAATTTTCATGGAGGAATATATGGGGGTTAGGTGTGAGCTCCAGAATATCTTCTTCAATATTGACAAAGAAAGCAATTTTTGTTATGTGTAATTTGAACGGCATCAATGGTCACTATGAATGTGTTCGGTATTCCGCGGGATTGTTTTTTGAAATGTTGTTTTTCTCCTAGTTCTCAAGGTCATCGATGTTTTTTTTTCAAATAATGTAGCTATATAAAATAAGCGAAGCTCAAAAGACCTTCAAAAGACCTTGAGCCGAAGAAATCACCGTGATGCCAAGTTCGTTGAGCCGAAAAGGGTTAATGGCGAAACGATGAATGCAGTGATTGATCTTGTGTTAGCCTTGTTTGTCGAGGTCTCGCCTTCGAACTTCGCTTACCCTATAGATCGTGGTCCGATTTCCGTCTGGCTCGAGGAATGCCGGGTGAAAGGGGGCTGCCGTCGGCACGGGGGGTGGGCAACGGAATAAAAAAGAGAATATTACGGGAGCCAACGTGGAATCGAGCCGCGCCATAAAACCGCCGTTACTTCCATATAAGCCAAGCACGACCGGCTCCTAACGCGGATCGATGAATAGAAATCACCCACGTTTCGCGCACACGTACCGCTCGAGGACGATGTCGCGCGACACGCGTGCAGAATATGGGAACCCATAAGGCGGCATCGCGCAACCGACCGGGACCTAACCGGGCTCCACTGTGCTTACACGCGTAGACGTTGCTGGATCGGATGATTTATCCGGGCATCCTCGTCCGTATGACGGTTATGAAGCCAATTTCGTTAGGGTAATACGATGCGAGTTTAGTTGCCACCAACGCGGCCGATGCGTTATGGGGTGACTCGGGATCAGGACGTTCCGGAGTCCCTTCTTTAAAATTAATAAATTGCGGATCCTCATGCGAACCCACATTTTCCTAAATCCTTCTATAAAAGATAGGATAAGTGAATCATTTATTTCACCAGCAGAAGGACAGTGGCGGCATCTTGTGCGCAGAGTGTGATGAGGGACCGTGACATACTAACATAGAAGACCGAGAGTCAAGCACTCAGCTTGCAGTAATCGTCTCTCGAATGTTAATGGCGGTAAGTAATTTTGCTCGGGACTGGACAAGAGTTAATCATTTAAGCTTACAGTGATCGGCTCTCGAGCGCTAATGGCAGTAAGTAACTTTGCTCGCGAGCGGGCGATCGATTAATGACACGGTGACCGCTGCCGTAATACACGATGCCATAAAACCCGCAGAGGTCAGTATAATAACTGGGAACTTCGTATTCTGATGAAGTAATTCTGTGGCCGAAGCGCGGTTCCCGTCACCGGAGCAATAAGGTCTAAATATTATTGCGGGACGAGGAGGCGAAAGAAAAAAAAGATCCGCCATCTCTCCCGCGTTTTCTCCGGGCGACTTCTATCCAACCGTTTCCCGTTTATTTCCCCGGGAACTCGTTAGGTATTAAGGCAGAGCCGACCGTTTCCCTTCCTTTATGCTCTGTTAAGGCATAAAAGAACTGCCGTAAAACGAGGTATCGTAAATACAATCGAGTAAGCAGCATCCAGGAGAGCGGGCCACCTTGCGTATCTGAGCATTGCCCGTGCGTTATGCCGGTTTTATGTGGGCGGACGATCCCGAGTCCCGCGTATCGGATACGCCGCAAGGATTTCTTCGGGAGATCTACGAGCAACCGCGCGATGCTTGCTATCCGCCTTCTCTCTCTCGTTCTCGATCTCTCGCTTTCTCTTGGATTTCGCGATACTTCCCGCAGCTTAATTGCCGTATACGTCTTCATGAAGCCGGCGTCGAGAAAGTGTACTTTATTGCCCAAGATGAGCAAACGGAGGGAAGTATCAATGAATCGGAATTTCCCACGGATCCTTCCTCGATCTTCCTTCCCGAACAAAGCTGCCCCGATTTCTTCCTGTACACGGTGTTCACTGAAATAAACGACGAGGCTTCTGTCTGACAATAACAGCAATTTTTGCGGTAAACGAATTACGACTAGGTTCAATTTGTTGAGGAGATCAAGTACACGCTCTTGGACCACGCCTTTGGTCGGTGCAATTCGCTGGGATGGACACTGGCCACGCCCAGGGTGGGCCCGATTAGGCCACGCCCAAATTAGACCCAATTTACTACAAGGTCTGTCCTGGACGCATATTCAGAACAATATAGACATTGAGTGGTATCTCAAATTAGGTCTAAACTAGGCATTTTCATTGCAAGTTAGTTTCCAAGCCACGCCTACATATTGAGCCCCTTCTAAGTTTAACGTGGACATTCAGATGCGAACAGAATTTTTTTAGGAACCAATCTAATAATTTCTTTTCATTTCCCTCGTTACACATCCGTAAAAATTCTTTTTTTTGCAATTGTGCCTGCGATAAGTGGCCGGATACTTATGAACGGATGGATGTGGCTGGTGTAGCGGGAGGCAAAGAACTCGGCTGCACTCAAAGTTCTTGAACTTTTCTGACCGTGGCTGTGTCGTGGCACGGTTAGGAAACTCTCGAAGTCTGGAGCCGCGTTTCTCGTCGCCGCGTGGTGGGGATGCCGTTGAACTTGCATCGGGGTAACATGAAACTGCAGTATCTCACGCGAGATAAAACAAAAGGAGCGCGGAAAGTATCAATGAATCGGTATTTCTTTGGTAGCTCTTCGATCTTTCTACGTGATCGAAGGGTATTCGGTACTTTCTCTCTTTCTCTCTCATCCCACACCGAAACCGGCTGTGTACCGTCTGTTATTGAGTATGCGGCTGTGGTCGTGTGTCTTTTTGCGGCGGCATCGTACGTCCGTATGCCGGCAATAAAAAGGGAACCGGAAGACGTGGATGGAGTGTAGAAGTGGTGAACGACAATACTTCCCTGCGGTCGCGTTGCTCCCACCTGAACACCCGAGTAGTCTCGATGTCTGATACCACGGCGACGGAGTCATAGAAAAACTTTTTTACCCTCGGTGGCCCGGGGATCGCTCGATCGCGACGACGACGATCCAAGTAACAACGCACGAAACTTACTTATTTCCTGGCTCCTCGAGACCTCGGTAAATAACTCCGGCTCCTATCAAAAACATATCGGCGGCGTTTCCGCCGAGGATCGAGCCCCACTCTCCTCCGCAAAAACCCCGAAAAACAATATCACGGAAAAAGGAAATTTATCGAGGAGGCCCTCGCTACCATTCGCAACACCGCGTCGGAAAATATTTGATCGGCCGCTTGATCGAGAATAAACTTGGCACTGTTGCCCGGCGAAATGCGAACTGATGCTGCATCCTCTACACACTCGATTTTATTTCGTTTAAGAGCTGCTCTAGTGTCTGCCTTTCGAAAATCGATTTTCTTCTGTTCTCCTGAAGAACGCAGTTTCGAAAATACTAGATTTTCATGCGAAACGAAACCTAAGGACCTAAATATAACATCTCTCCATTGTTCTGTGATATCCCGAGGTGTAACACATCGTTCACCAGAAAGCAGTGATGCAAACGCAGTGGTGAATGGTAACCTACATCGTGTTCTATTTTTTCTCTTCCTCGAACAGAGTATAGTCACGTCACAAAGTGCAATCACTGGCCAGGATCATAAAGAAGATGTCTCTACACTGAAAAACCAATCGATAATGTAAAATAACTTTTTCCCACGGCGACGCGTCGTTTTCGCGATAATCCAGTTACGTAGTTTATGGGGCACGCTTTCGAACGTATAGCACGTCTGACCGATACTGGATATATCGGTGCTTACAATAAATTTTAATCGGGCTGTAATATAATCTGTTTTTCATTGACCTTTCTACTCTACATCACACCAATTTGGAATCATTGTGGAGTACGAATAATGCCTGCCAGTTTTGCGCGAGTTATAAATATACCGGCGAATGTAATTAATAATAAAATATAACGCTTCCGAAAACAATACCCACCGTTCGTTTCGCCAATTTACTAGAGCGCTAAAAAATTACACAATCGAGCCGGTCGTTTTTCCGCGTTGCAATTTTCACGCACACCTAACACTACAAATCAAAATGCATATTTAATTAATAACTAGACTGCGGATCTTTATGCAAAATAAAAATTGTCTGCATCGATTGCAAGAAATAGAAACCAAATAGCAAGTTATTTGTTCCCTTAATGATTTTAATACTTCCATTTTAAAAATTTGCCAACAATTTTTAATTTCATCTACTCAATTTTGCTATAAATGCATAGAGATCCGCAGTCTACTGTTTTTATGGGACAGTGTCGCAACGGACTAATTACCCCTCGAAAGTTTTCTTCCCTCATCGCTGGGTATGATTCCGTTTGTTTTCTGGATAATAAAATATTAACGAAAGTTCGTGCAGGTCTTGAGCGATGATCGCATTCCTTCAATGACCGTCACGTGCCGGCCCCTTCTCGGGCCGCGAGCAAAATGCAAATCTTATCGCGGCTTTCCAAAGGGGAATGAGGCGGGGGTGCGGCTGATACGCGGCCGGAAGTTACGTTTGATATCTGCGCCCGACGAACCGGCTTGTCCAACTCATCCCTGCTCTGGCTTTTATCTTGGCGAGAGGATACTGGACGCGCCGCGATAAATACCCACTCGATATAATGGATGGTGAACGCATCCACCAATAGGCACAGAGGAATATAAATCCTATTTGTTCCGTGGATAGCTCCCATACGCCTACCCGCGAATTCGTCTCGTTGAAGTATATATTATTCGCTAATCTCGGCTCAAGCAATCCTAAGCTCTTGAACAGCTGAAATAACCATCAACATCGTGCCGCGTATCGAGCAAGTACTGTCATGAAGAACATTTAAAATTATAGCGCTACAGTAGATACTGTCAGTAGTAATCAGACATTCGTTGGAAAAGAGTAACTTTTGTAAAATTGAATCCAACAACTTGAACTTTTTTGACCTGTTCGACTTCAGTCAAGCAACTGTCTCGCTAATTACTCGACTGCGGATTTTATGCATTTATAGAAAAAATGAGAGGGTGAAATTTAAAACAATGAAGTCGTAGATACATTATTTTCAACTGTATACAATGTTTAAAGGAGGGAAGAAAATTTTAATTTTCCATAAGAATCCGCAGTCTATTAACCCCTTGCCCTACGATTTATTTTACGGTTTCAGTGATTAGAACTTTTTTATAGATTGTAATTTCCTAAAAAAGGAGAGAACTTATATCTATTGTATGCCTATATGTTGTCCAATAGCTGTACATTAACAAAACCAAAACAGAATTTTATTTCGTTTATAGGAAATTATTGACATACATTTTTATTAGAATCTGTTCAGAATCTTCATCACGAGTCAGACACGATGTTGTAAGGCAAAATGTTAATCAACTCGGATTAAGTACAACATTAAAACTAAAAAAAACTGATTAGTAAATGGATACCAAACCCCGTGGCAAAAGCTTTATAAAACACGGGCAGGTTTTAATCAGTGATATTTATTCGTCGTTCGCATTACGTTTATTTATTCTTCAGATTACAGGGAGCGGTATCGCGAGAGCCACCCCGGCGCCTCGTATTTTCGTTAATAAAATAACCAGGGTAGATAAGCGACCAACGATGACGCAGCAAATATGTTAACGTCCCGGCGGCCGATTAATCGCGATACCGATAACAAACGCGCCGGTACCACCCCCGCGGACCACCTGGTCGGGGCAGCCTTCAATTATTTCGAATTAATCCAGATCGATCGGATAAAAATGTAACCGGGGCCGGTTCCAGTAAATTTCGAATCAATCCTCAGTCCCGTGTTTGCAGCCGTTCTCGGTTACACGGCCGAATACCACGGGCCATTGAGTTTTCCATACGATCCCTCGACAGGGGCTGCTATCCCTCGCGAAATCCTTTCGAAATCGTGCGGTAAGTGATCCCCTGATCCACCCGTCGCGCACCAGACCTATAACTCTGCCAGCACGACTTGGCCGGCTTCCATTCGCGGAAATCACCCCCCGCGACCCACCATCACCATAGAACAAACGGGGGGACGGGGGTTCGTGAACTTCGGCTGGTTAGTGTTATGTTTTGACTAGACGCCACGGCTTATGGTCCCGGCCCCCACCCCCGCCGCTCACACTTCGGCTTCCGTTACGGGCCATTTACTATGAATTGTGTAATTAGATCTGTACACCCCCTCGTGGAATAACGGCCACGCGAAACTTTTACGGAACATCCTTCTTTCTACGGAAAATGTAAAAGTATACAGGGTAGGCTAAGGTGGGTGGTACAGGCAGGTGGTTTGGAGTGGTGGTTTGGGCGGTACAGGCAGGAGACATTCTGTTTGGAGAAACAAGTAGAGAAAGATAATAACATTTACTCGTTTGACGCTTCGTTTGTGAGAGAATTGAATTCGAGTTCGGAAAAAGTAGAATTGGTTGATCATGATCAGACGCGTCATACTGTCAAGATAATATTACCACAGCATTGGTAACATTGGTTACGACAATTTATAGGTACGATTGCAACATCCGGAGATATTTTTTTGATCCAACATCAGTACCAAAGAAGAAATGGCATTATGAAAAATTTCGAGAATGTCAATTTAAACTGAAACTTCGAATATAGTTACATCAGTTTGATATAAAGTGTCTCGTCTGTTTCCTCTCGTTTCTGTCCCGACATGAACTTCAAGACGCTATTAACACCGCCGGAATTGGTAACACGGTTACAAAAGTTATGTAATAGACACCACTCTGACGTTCGGAAATCTACTTTCGCTCCGTTCACAGCCATAGTTGGCTGCTGTCACGAGTTGATAGCGATAGCGGTTAGTGTATAACGAGCGGCGAAACGCGATTACAACCGAGACAATATTGCAAACATTTTTCAATGGGTATTTGCGAACTATTGACGTCAGAGGAGCTCGCTTTGATCTTTAAACTATTTTGAACGGTATGCACTCAAATAAAATGCAATTAGCAGGGAAATTTCATTTGCGCGAGGCTGTAAACGTTCGAAACGTAATTCGCATGTCAGTGCAATTTGATGATACACTTAGAAGAGAGGAAGAAGAATATGTGGGTGATATAATCGGGTCAAGATCTCTGTCATATTACCCTTGCATCCTATTTTAGTCACACTGTTTTCATTATTCCTGGAAGATCGCTGCAATTTCCGAGGTAGTTTGGAAGACTCTGAACAGATTCTGATAAAAATGTATGTTAATAATTTCCTTTAAACCGAAATAAAATTCTATTTTGGTTTTGTTAATATACAGCTATTGAAGAACATATAGGCATACAATTTATATCAATTTTCTCCTTTTTTAGGAAATTACGATCTACGAAAAAGTTCTAATCACTGAAACCGTAAAATAAATCGCAGGCCAAGGGGTTACACCTCTTAGGGAGCTTGAAAAGAATGACTGACAATCTCCGTGGCTGAGAATGCATTTCGATTTCGTCGGCAATATGAAAATTCTACTGCTGCGTGTATTTTCATTGTAGCTAGCATCCACTGCATGAATTCTCCTAAAATAAGAAACCCCATTGGCAGGTGTATTTCTGTCACCATTGGATCGCGATTCATATATCCAGGCCGGAAGTGTTCGCATATCAATTTCGAACTCTCATAAAATCAATCCTGACAGCGCACAAGACTGTTGCTCAATATCGAAATATGAAGTTGATTGAAATATTCTTCATAAAGTCAGTTATTGCAAGAAAGGATTTTCAGATTCACCATTGCCTTTAAATTAATATTCGTTACTTTTCTTCGTCACTTCCTCACAATGTAGTTTTAGTATTTCCTTGAATAAATTTTTTATGAATGTGCTGTGTAGTAAATTAAGAAAAAAAGCTTGCACAAGATGATAAAAATTCAGTAAAGTAGAAGTGTTTAGCAATGAGGTATCGTGAAATTAAGTAGAAAGGGAACGTTGTATCCAGCCCAATATTTCCTCCATATTTTTCCGAGTTGTTCGCGTGAGCTTTCTGCGCACACGTCAGATTTGAGAGAGAGCTTTTCAATTTCCTAGAACACGAGACGAGGGATGAAACAACGCTCAGTCCCATGAAGTTTATACCAACTATAATGCGCACTCGGCGACGATATTACGTCTTGGCTAGACGGCTCGCTTATGATTCCAGACAGCCGTGTCTTGCGTGACGTCTGTTCCACTGCTGCCCCATTAAACCTGCTAGCATTACGATTTTTTAATCGATTCGTGGAAACGGAGACGCGGAATAGATTGTAACCGTTTCTGTAATATACATGGCTCCCGTACCGTCACGCCCCGTAATTTTCGCATTTCGTTGTTTACGATCAATCGCGTAACGTTTAGTAGCTCGTTCCAGCTTTGTTCGTTGCTCCTTTGAGGTCTGAAAGTAATAATTCTCCGCTCGAATCCCAGAATCGAGACATTTTCTTTATAATACGAATTCCGCCGTTTACCTCTGTGTGTTACCAGAATAATAGGGACCTGCTAAATCGTATTATAAATAAGGAGCATTTAACGGCACAAAGGACTAAATATTGTCTCTTGCGAGATCGCTAAATTGAACAATTTTATTCCTGTCGGAGCTCGTAAAAGATCTCGTTTAGAAATAAAACGAACCGTTCAATATTTAAGTATTTACTTTCGAAATAAAATCCATTACTGCTCCCTCTAAATTTATATATATTATAAATATAACGCCCCACTTTTTTTCCTCGCTAAAGTTACTATGTAGAGGAAAATTCAATTTTAACTCCTTGAAAAGAAAAAATAAAGAAGTTCTACTTATTGCTTAAAGAAAATCTTATGGGTGTCAATGTTTTATAACCGTGTTTTAGTTTTCTTGGAAAATGGTTACCGTTTGGAACAAGGTATTTCTGCTCTTCTGTGGCCCAGATTTAAAATTTTAACGCGTCAGTGATTCTTGTTCAATTTCAGCAGCGTGTAAACTTGGGCCCGGCCATTGTTTTTCGCGAGAGCGGCGTGCAATAAGGATTGATTTTGGCAGAGCTTGCAGCACGACGCGCTCGGTGGTAAATTATCCTGTACACAGAGCGTATCGGCGATCACGCATTCATAGAAATACGATACACGCCGTTGTGGGGCTGCGCATAATACACGTTGCGTCAAGTTACCCCTCCCGACAAATTAACTACGCACACACGCTATGAAATTACCGATTTTAACATTAATTATCTGATGATCTAATCCACCTAGTTGTGAACAATCTAGTCGTAATTACCGAACGGGATTTCAATTAACTCGTCCGTGTCAAAGCGCTGTTGCGAATCGTCCCTCCTCAGAAACGTGACCCGTTGCACTTTACCGCATCGGAAAATCGGTTCTGTTCAGCTTGAATTGCACGATCGATTTCGTTAGTGGCTCGTGAAAAAATAACGAGTGTCAACTGATGCAACAGTTCGAACACAACTGACCTGCTCGCTGCGAGTTTCTTATCGATTTGCGTTAAATTTAGCGTTAAATAAATTCTCTCGGTATTACTTTCCTTGTTGAACAAGTCAATTCTGGAACGTTCTAGATTTCACTTTTTTCGTCGAAGAAAACCGTCCGGCGGAGACTTGATTGAATTTTAATGAAGTTTTATCATGAATTCAATCTACAATCCTTCTACAAGCGATAGTAACATTGTAAATCTGCATAGGGATGAGGATCGAGATCTACGTCGATGCACCATTTCCCTTTCATCGATTTCTAAGCAATTTTTATGCAAATATATTCTGGGAAGAAGTATTGCGATGAATATGTCTCGATTAAGCATGCATTTTCATCTCGCAGATTCTGCGAACAGTTTTTGTCCTGAAAGTGTGTTTATCAGGGAATAAAGTATTGTAATATCTTTCAATTAAATTTCGCCAAAATCGGTTGATGTGGAATAAAACCACAGGCATTGAAAGGAAATTTTTTCTCACTTCTTGTAGTAAACTAATTGCTCTAACTTGTCAGAAAATAAAATTCAAGTCGTATGGTCCGATATTAAAAGAATTAACGATCTTTCAAAAGTGTCCGAATATTACTGTGATTCACAAAACACGCTTGCTGGCAGGATGATTAAAAGAGCATTAACTCCCCAGCTGAAATCGTATCGTAATCTTTTCTCCAGATGGTTTTATATGGCTTTAAAACCTGATTCTCGGTTCGGTTGTCGAAACTTGAAGTTAATCGAGACATGGTTGGCGCGAAAGTACGTCCTCCAACAATTTTATTATCGTCACTGTCTGTAGCCAGTATGGCACGAGCACGTACACGGGTCTAATTTGAATCGTGGCCGAAATGGTGGGTGGATTTTACGAGGAAGGTAGGTTCGTCTGGCTGTCGTCTTGGCCGTTCGTTCATCCACCATGTTACAGTTTATGGTATCGCCTTTACGACGCCAGCATCTGGCCTACGTGACACCTTCGACGTTCTCTAACCGTTAAATCAACGGCTCGTAGACCGTATTCAGGTATTCCTCTGGAAGACGCTGGCCAAGATTCACGAGACCAAAATTTTCCCCACATCTCAAAATACTGACAAATAAATTCTGCCCGACCGGGTGCATGCTGGACTCCTCAGAGCTCCTTCGTTGCAATGTATCATAGCATACTGGAGTATAAGTCAAAAAGAAAAATTCGTTTCAGGATCGCTTCGTCTTAATCCCTTTATTAAATACATATGGGGCGTACGAGAATAAAAATTGCAAGTTGAGGACAAGACGTTGTATATGCAGGGAATATTTAAAATTTACAAATAAATTCTCTTCGATCAATATTTTGAAGTGCTTCGAGCACGCTATAAAAATTGAAAAGAGAAATATGTTCTCTCTCTCGATACAAAATGAAAAATTCGTTTCAGGATCGCTTCGTCTTAATCTCTTTATTAAACAAATATGGGGCGTACGAGAATAAAAATTGCAAGCGTTGAGAACAAGACATTGTATATGCAGGTAATATTTAAAATTTACAAATAAATTCTGTTCGATCAATATTTTGAAGTGCTTCGAGCCCGCTATAAAAATTGTAAAGAAAAATGTGTTTTCGATACGTCTTCTTTCTAACCTATTTGTTAAAAGGTTTGTAGCACGCAAAAATAAATATTGCGAAGCAAAAACAAGACGTGGAAGTTTTATTCAGGGAGCATTAGATGAGTAAACTTTATCCGATCGATTGCATACTGGTCGTGTCAGTATTGTTAAATGCATCGACAGTTTTGCAGCATGCAAAACTGAATATTACGAGCCAGGAACAAAGCATTATTGATTCAAAGATTATTTGAAATTAACAAATTCTATGTGACCGATTGCATACTGGTAGTATTTCGAACTGGATCATATACACCACCACAAAAATGAAAGGAAGAACTTGTTCTCAATACAACTTCATTTCAATCCGTTTTTTAAACCGATTTGTAACAGTTTCACAGCAAAAGAATTGAGGTTTAGTTTAAAGGTTATTTAAAATTAACAAATTCCATCCGATCGATTGCACATCGGCCGACTCAGTATTTCGAACTGCATCGAATACATTGACAGAATGAAAATGAAAAATGTATTCAATCCTATCTCATGCAAATCTCTTTATTAAAACAATTTTTAGTATGGAGAAATAAATACGGCAAATTGAAAACAAGACGTTGAGGTTCAATTCAAAGAATATTCTCGCAAATTTTATCTGATGGATTGCATATTATATAAATATTAGATGACTCTCCTTTCATTACCACGATATTATAATTTGATTCCTCCGGTGGTTTATCAAAAATTCATAACAGGAGATTTGGCTAAATTTAATAAACTCGCTCCCAGTACAATTTAGAAAATGGACCGACATTTATTTGATCAATTTTAACGGGACATCAACCATGATTATTACATATCAATCTAGCCTCGACAAACCGTTATTAATTCGCCATTTCAAAATTTCAATTTCTCTCGATGTTAACAGTGACCAGTTCCATCATACTTAATGATTTCACGATAACTCGCTAATCCATTAAATTAACGTTTGTACTAGCAAAATTGCTAGAACACGGTCCTCTTATATTACATTCGGTCAGGCGAAATTAATCAACTCTCGAGCAAAGTGCATACGACCGCATGAAATTACATTTGATTTAAGTGTAACATATGACGTTCCGTATATCAAAATAAAATCCAAATTCTGACATAATTGAACTACAAGAAAGTTAAGAGAACTACAATAAGGTTCTAATCAATGCAAGGGGTTAAAATGAATTATTTTTATTTTATCTGACTTTTACGATCATTGATGCTTAAAAATAACACGACAAAAATACTGAAAAATAAAATAAAGATACACACAATTTGCAGCTCGATATAGTATACTCCAGTGCCTAACTTCGCGTCTACTTGGCGGGTATCTCGTCGCGGGTATCTCGCGAAGCGGCCCGCAAAATCCGACTGTCCGCCGTCATCCCTCGGCGTCCGAGGCTCATAATTCTTTCTTGTATTCCTCGACGGGGCTGCGGTGAAGCTAAGTCCGGCGCACGCATGAATTCATGTGAAAATGCGCGATAAGAATCGCCCGGTTTCTCCTCCCTTTCGTTTTGGTCCGTCGGCGAACAGACGTGATTTTTCACGCAAGCGGAACGGCCGCAGTAGTAAAAGCGTTCCTTGGTCAGACGTCGGTGGTTAGTTTTATGGAGAGATATCGTTAGGTGTGTTCGACGGGGGTCGCGTTTCTCTTTTTACAAGGGAAGTATGACGGTCACGATTGCTATCGTTTCCACGACGGAAATTATGCCAGGGAGATAGGTTGAGCGGTGTTTAATTAATACGATTGGACCGCGGATGTTACGCGATTGTTAAACACGCTCTGTAGAATATGTATTTGTAGAACACGCGCTGTAATAAACGATTACATGGTCTCTTAGTGCTCCGAATTCAGTACGAACATTAACGGAGACAATAAGCTGCTGTTTCGCACACGTTTATGAATATCTCATTATAGCAATGCGCGCTCGCGTAAATGTTGTTGGTCCAATTATTTCGTGCGCGGTTTAATGTCCCATGGTAAAAGTCGGAAGGGCAATATACGTTTAAATCTAATGTTAACGGGGTGCTTGTACCAGTGTGTCGGTTAATTATGTACAGAGCGGCGGGAATGATTTGTGGATATTTTTCGGACGGTTTAACCAAACCGGTTTAAAAAACTCGTACCGAGAAAAGGGCTTCTTAGAGGACCACGCAGCTCCAGATCCTTTCACCATTCTTCGTCCCTATTCCATTCTCTGTTCGGCTCTCCGTCCTCTTCAATTGCCATTCCCCATCTCTTCACATTCCTTCGAGCATCATCGTTCAAAGATCCGGGATCCGTGTATAGAAAATTCCGAAGCTTCTGTGGACCGCTAAAGGGTTCCTCTGGAAAGCACACTTCTCAGACAGAATAGTATTTACGTGCAAATGGTATCTAATCATTTTCCGAAGCAACCGGGCCCGAAGAGAAACGTCTTTGTCGAATGAAAATGCTGGCAAACAAAGAATACGTTACTGTTTACTTGTTTATGCAGAATAAAATAAAAATTAATTTCATCCCTTAACGATTTTGTTGCATTAAAAACAACATCGCAATGTCCTTAAATTTTTCTCACCTTTTCCTGTTTTATATTTCACCCAGCTAATTTCTTCATCAAAAATCCGCAGTATATTCATAAAATACAAACATTGACTCTCTGAATTATTTGTCAACTGGTCGTGACTAATCGAGCCAGTGCTCCCAATCAAGTGGAACCTCTTTAACATTTAATATCACGTTGCGCCTGGCTCAGCACTCGGTCGGCAGCGGCGCAGCTGCGTGTACAATGCTGCACTAATTCGCTTGAATTTACACAGGGCAGCTTTATCAATGGCCCTGTAATTATACTAATAACCGATCCGAGCCAAATTAATATTACTCCTATCAGATTTACAAAGCGCAACCCGTGGGCCTCGAATCCTCTGCAGTGAATCATAATGAGCCGTGTGGCTCCGGTTGATACGCTGTTCTCGAGCTTCTGCTTATCAGACGGGATTGATCACCGGCGCGGTGATCGACGATCAATCGATCCCGAGAAACATTTCTCCGTGGTACCCTTATCTTTGAAATATTTGTCACGCATGCATCGTTAAACCCGGAGACATCGTGCGCGCGGCCGTTGAATAATTTGTCGCCGTACGAATCTCTACGGCTGTGGCCGCTTCCTGCCGCAATCGATCGATCCTTCCGCGTCGGAGAAAAGGAATCCACGGGTACACGTGTCACCGGCGGATAAAGGACATGCCCCGAGTCAAGTGACCACGTCCGGAATTCGCCATTGTTTCTTTGTCCCGGGCTCTTAACGCGTTTACTGCTCGCCGGAGGAACACCGGACCCTCTTCCTCCACGCTTCTTTGTTTTGCTTATAAGGAAATTTAGCGAATGAAGTCTGCGAGAGAGGAGAGAACTTCATTTGCTTTGAGCCAATGCCTTCGCTCTGCTCGCACGGTCCATTTAAGTTATAATGCATTACATCCTGGATTGGCAAGATTAAATGTTAATAACGCCGTTGTTTAGACGCAAGAACTGCCGGAACGCGGGGGTGGCAAAGTGAGCGAGGGGCGGATAGATTAAGGTAATTTATTGGGTATTGCAAAGTTACTCTGAATTGCGTTAAGGTTGCTTGTAAGGCTGTTTAAGAGACTCGGAAAAGTGCAAAGTGGGTGCAATACTTTTGAAACCATTGATCGATGCCTTCTCCTCAATTGCTAACTCTTTTCTTCATATTTCAATACAGATGAATCGAGTCATTAGAAATCATTACAGACTTATAGAAATTTAGTAAATAGCACATTCTATACATCCGAAGAGCAATAAAATTAGTAGTATTTTAAAAATGAATGTGGCTTTTATACGATAGTATTACCACTGGAAAGGATAAATATTTAGATGACCGCAGAAAATGTGCGAAGCAATACCAGTTCACATTTTTAATGCAATTATAACGAAAAATGTCTTCCTGTTGTTAAAAACAGGATATATTGAATGAAAATATTGAATATTGAATATTGAATAAAAAAGAACTGAATATGCACTCGCATGGTATTAAGTTGCGAAGCTCGGTGGAAATTGAGGCATTTATAAAAAGTTTATTTATGAAAGTGTCTCATCCCCGCTCAGTGGAGCTTCGTTCAGCGAAAAATAAACACATTATGAGATTTGATTAAAGCATCCGGATTATTCTGGTCGACAGAACCGTGTGTACTATAAATGGATCGAGTCCGTATTCTGCTTATCATAAACTTGTCAGCGGCATCTGTGCTCTTCGATTAAACATTCAAAACGATGCGATCATCGTTTGGAAATGACGAATAATACCTTCAAATCATCCAACGATACGCTTATTTTATAATACTATCCTACCAAATTAAGTCACAAGTATATTGGTACTCTAATTTAATTCCCAAAAGAACTGTAGTGGCGCATACGATCAGACGCATTTGTTCTAAGTAGAACAGATCAGCAATGGTCAGACACTCGGTTACGTTCACGTGGGAAATCAAGCAAATGACGCGACCGATTTTGACACGCTTTTAGTATGACATACTGCTCAATGAGACGTTCAATACACACATGTTTCATACTCACAAATGTTGAATTGCAAGAAGCGAACAGAATTTTTTCAATGGGTGAAAAACTCGATCGAAGATTTCAGGAAAACAGAAAAATTCTTTGAGCATCACAATACGTCGGTGTCGGCGGTCGACAAAGGCTTCGAATTCGGTCGTACAGAACCGTCCGGAGGAAGTAATTTTAATCCATTTTTTCCTGTGACTGTTTGCGCGGGGCTTCGTCAGCGGGCGCGCGATAACGGGCGATCAGATACTTTCAAGCAACGATGTACATCGTTGTTCACCGAAATCCCGTTTAAGCTTAATTTTGTTTCACCAACCAGCGCACGATAATCCGTTCCAGATTTAGGATATCCTTCCTGCAACAGCCAACTGGTCAACATTAATCCCTAACTACGCTATAATTTACAGTGGGGCCAACGAGTTTCTCGGGGTTAGCGCGAGGAGGCTTCGTTTAATCGGGGGCGAGCGAAATGCGCGGAATGTAACGCCGCCCCCGGGGAAGATTTATAGAAAAGCCGCTGGCTCGATTTCTCAGCTTCGACAGATACATTCTGCTCGCCCTAAGAACCCTCCTCCACGATCCCCCGCGCAAATCATTTGGCCCTGTCCTTCGACCTTGCTGAAACTTAAGTCAGATCGATGATGCTCATGATTCCGAGGACTCTCTCCCCCTCCCCCGGAGGGACGAGCAGAGAGCGGTAGTTCTTTCGAGCGTTTTGAAAAGAGCCGAGGCACTCGAACAGATCCCAGGATTTCTCTGCTGCTCTTCAGCCCTCCGCTGATACTCGAGCCCTACGTCTAACTGTCTATCAAGCCTTCTTTTTCGCCGCTCCCTATCTGTTTCTGTTCGCTTCTGCCGGCTCGCCCAGCGAGAATTGGGGATTTGCGGTTTACCAGCAGCGTCGCGAGTGCCAGACACAAAAAACAAATGAACGAGCCACGAACGGGGGCCAACGAGCGGGTGGAAAAAGGGGGCACAGGCCTCCGCCCGGATCTAGAAGCTCGTACCACTGTCTCACTTCTTTCTTTTCTCTCTCCCTGTCTTTCTCTCTCTCTCACTTTCTTTTCTTTACTTTTCTCGTGGTTTTTTGTGCTTCTTTACCCCGGCTCGTTTCTTCCCCACTCACCCGAACTCGCCAGGTTCGCTGCCTCCGAGAAGAAACACCTTTCTTCTATTTCTGTTTCAACTTCGACTCGAACCCCCTCCGGGAGGCCCTCGGCGGCTGTTTCCGCGAGTTATCGCCCCCGGCCGATAAATTCCGAAACGAAAACAACCGGCGCGATTTGCAGGCGCAGATTTTTTCATTTTCTATCTGCTCAAAAAAGTTTCAAATCATATAGTACAATATTTAAAAAGTTATCGTATTTTTTAGAGTGTCTGAATATTAATTTCGGCCACTGTATTTGTAACAAGTCGTCCGAGTTTGTGCAGTTTTTTGGAAGCCGCCAGTGTTCGAGTAAGTAGAGTGTCCAAATACAATCTCTGTTGGTTGTTGTTTGGAAAACAAGAGTCAAATAAAAATTTGTTTCCTTCTTTAATAATTTTCATCAGCTGCAACTAATAGATGTCCTTATATTTTTTGAAATTTAGTATTTTAAATCGCGACTACTCATTTGTATCGTAAATGCATAAATAAATTATAACACCGTTTACATTTCTGTTGAGTACGAGTCTGTCTATGTTTTAATCAAGATTACTCTGATTAAAAATTTACAAATGTTGTATAAAATCCAAGTGTTGTAGAAAATTAGAATAATTTCCCTCAAAGAAACCAAACCTAGAAAGTTAAAATTTATCATGATAGATTTAGTTTCTTCTCGGTACAATTATTAAAGAAAAATGTAAATGAAACGGGTTTTTATGTATATTTGGTTCTTTATTTATTTATTCAATTGTCTTACTTTTAAGTTAAAATCGGATATGAATTACAACAAAGTTTGAGAGCTATATTTAATATAATTAGTAAACGAAATTGTTTAAAATAAGTAGGAGTCAAGAAACTGTCGTTTGAGGTAAATTTTAAATGAAACATTTAAAATAATAGGGAGTTGTTGGCAACAGAACTGAAAAATAATTCGGAGTGCGAAGGGTTAACAAGTTTTCATGTTGCGGCAGCACAGTGCCGCAACAACGCGGATAAATGATTAAAAATCGGCGGAGAGGTATTTTCATAAAGTTAATAATTCTGAAATGAAAAGCGTACGATCCCGATAGGAATATAGGGTTCACCGCGGCTGGGCTCGTTTTAGCACGGTTGATAGAGGGACCTTTTGTTCTTGAATGAAAAGAGTATGGTAACGATGATGCACTTTTGATAGAGTGGCTCTAGAAATCGCAATAAATCGGACGGGAACAAATGAAATGACGCCCTGTGGATAGAGTGGTCGGGGCCCATCAATAGGCAAATATTTCCGTGTATCTGATCGATTGTCCTGCGGCGGACCGGCGAAAGGAAATTAAACAGGATCAATATTAAAAACACGTCGATCAATCTGATCGCGTGTCGCATTCCCGGCGTTCCAAGCATCAGAAACAATCAGACTGACAGAACCGAAACGGGACGTGGGATATTTCTATTGATTTTCGAACAAACAGAGGCAGGCATGCATGCGCGCACAGTGACCACGCGCCGATAAACCGCGGTTTTGGATTAACAGCCGTCCCACCGATTCCACTACGTGGATTAAGAAGACGGATTCGGTTCATAACGCACGATCGATTTACCTTTTCATCCCCTCGAACATTTGGGGAACATTACACCATCATTGTTCGCGTTTCTTTTATTCTACTACTCTATTATTAACCTCAGGAGTCGTTAGAATTAACTACCTTATTAATTAACTACCTATTAACCTTAAGAATACTAGGGGTGGAGGGTTGAACCGACAGCTTGAGAGTTAATTACTTTCTGTAAAAATTCTCTGTAGAAAACAGCAGAAAGGTTCCTCTTAGAAAGATGGTAAAATAAAATTTCCGAGTGTTTAACATATCACTCACGCGATCATAGGAGGTTGATGCTTTTAAAAAAAAGTTACTGAAAAACGAAGTTTCAGGTGTCGCGACACAACATGGTGGAATAGATTAGTTCCGAAATTAAGTTCCGAGCCGAGTTCGGATGCAAAGGACTAGACTCGGTGTCTCTAATTTAATTCATGCTGTCTAAAACTTTGGGAGTGGCTTATGGAATGCACTTTATGTTACCGTTTTGTCGCACCCGCTCTAAATTCAGAGAAACGTGCGAAGAATAACTTGCAGACAGCTGTTTGTGAATCGGTGACTCTCTTCATTGCTTCCTTATTAATACTTTACGACATCGTTTATCCAACTTTCGCAATAGTCTACATTCGTCGTGTCAAACTAGTTGCAAAACCACCATCCATTAATTAATTCTTTTAAGTTCTTTTTGCATTTGTCGTGCACACAAACAAGCAGAATACTCTGCAGATTCGCGTCCTCATTATTTTTAAACAATTCCAGAAAGAAAACGTTGTAGGATATAGAAGACGCTTTCAGAATCTATTTATTCTTCTCTATACATGTCTTCTATATCCTACAACTATCGCCCGAAAAATTTTTTACCACACTTTTATTAACTTGCCGTGTTGTTGTATGCGTCAAATCTTGTAATTGAATTTTAAACCACTTCCCGTAGTCCAATCTTGCTGAAATTTTGTATACACACTTGCTTCCGATGACAATATTTGCCGCCATACTCGTGGGATCAAAAATGAAAGTAAACAAAAAGCAAATAAACTTGCTGACGGACGAAAGACAAAGACTAAAACTGCTAAGCAACGGAAAAGACGATTGGAGAAGGTAAGACAAAAGAATGGGATAATAAATTATCTAATCATGACACAATATTTTCCCTTTTACAAAAGATCTTGGTTGAAGTGGTAATTAAAATCGATTACAAGATATGTAGAGACTAAAAAGTAGAAAATAAAATATATAAAAAAACTTTTTAAAAACCACGCTTATATTAAAATACGCTAAAAAGGAGAAAATAATTTTTTTCCTGGTTCTCCATAAAATACCGAATCCAGTCAAATGATTAATAATATTTTTCCCCAAAATTGTAAGCAATTAGTTCAAAATTTCTTCTGGTATAAAATTAGTGTCGGAATAGATAAAAAAATTCTATATAAATTTAAATAAAATCATGACATTAGTGATTATAAATAAAAGCGTGGAATGCCCACGAAGATTACGTCAATATAGTTTAGCGTTCCACGCTTTTATTTATAGTCACTTATGTCATGATTTTATTTAAATTTATATTAAATTTTTCTATCTATTCCGACACTAATTTTATAACAGAGGAAATTTTGAACTAATTGCTTAAAATTTTGGGAAAAAAATTATTTTCTTCTTTTTAGTGCATTTTAATATAAGCGTGGTTTTAAAAAGTTTCTGTTTTATATTTTTATTTCGTACCACCTATAATTTTGTCAAAAAAGTAACGCATAAAAAATTAGTGGAACGACAAGCAGAGTTATCAGAGGTCCGCGTTCCAGGTATCGCGAGAGGAAACGGATGGCGGTCATAGCTTCCCGTGGGGTAGATCATAAAAATGGAGACGCTCGTAAAATCGACGGAGTGCAGCGCCGGCATTCATGAGATCCCGGGCCGCGCTCGGTTGCCCGTCCTTTTAGACGGACGGACCGGAAAGCAACATCGATAAATAGGAAACGGTTTTTCGCAAGCCGCGCGGCCGGTTGCGAAATCGGCGACGTGAAATCGCAAGCCCGATTCCCACGCAGAGCCGAGTGCTATGGCTCTCGCGTGCCAGCTTTCGGATGACGGCCCGACTCAAGATTATCGATTCGACGCCGTTTTCTCGAATACAAACGACAGCCACTTAGTCTTCTATCTCTTACGTAATTCCTGGCCGTGCTTATATTAGGTTATTACTATGATTTGTCACTTCTTACATGGTTCCGCTCGCGGAACGACGCTCGAACTGCGCCACCCCTACTTCTCCCGGTTTTTGGCAACTGTCGCCATTCCAGAACGATATCAAGCGCGACCGCGATGCCACGGCATAATGATCGGGGGCCGACTTATGCAATCGCTGCTCCGAGTGGGCCCTAGCCGATCGATACTGCGCGAACTTTCGTGTTACACGATTTATTGATTAGCGAGGTTTGTCTAATGCAGTGTGTCCGTGAAATTAATCTGCAAATTTAATTGGAAATACTCGAACATTTGTGCTGGTTTTAATTTCAATATCGGCAATCTTCTTCCAGCCCCTTCGCTTTGTCGCCTTCAGCTCCTTTTACTTGTCATCTTTTTTTCTTCCTGGAGCCACTAAAGGACAGGAGAATATTATCGGTCTCCTAGGAGCCCTTTGTCGAAGTGTCTCAGGGGAACGAAGGCACAATATTGCACAATTTTAGTACACATTTATGGCAAATATTTATATGAAAATTTCAAGGCAATATTATTGATCTTTTACAGCAGGCATGTCAAACTCTTTTACCCCCAAGGGCCTCATTAAGTATTATAAATTAATTCGAGAGCCGCAATAAAAAAGGCAGTCTCGAAATAAAGAAGAAATACATTTTTTTTTATTAACATTGCAGTTACATATACAAGATAACATACATACAAAACACAGTAACATTACAAAAAATACATATGAAGTATAAAAGTTGTTCTATAAAATATTTCATTTTTGTTTCGAAAAAACTTGACTACGTTTTTTAGTAACGAAATTTTCAAAATTTGGTTGAATTTGTTGGGCTGTAATTATTTTTGAAATTGATTGTACACGCTGATCTTTTACGCAGTTTTATTATTTTTTAACGTTGAAAATAGTGGAAAATAGCATAGCTGAAATACGCCCAATTGCACATAACATATTGGGAAATCAGTTGACAAATAAATAATTGTAGAAATGTGGAATCCCAGCATCTGTATACTTTTTCAAAGTTTTAGGTCGGGCCGCGTGTTTGACATGCCTGTTTTAAAGGTTGTTTTGCAGATTTGGGAAAAATTCGTTTGTACAAACGTATGTTCAAACAGGTATTTATTTCTCTCTTTTATGAAGCTGTACGAAGTTTCCAAACTTTTTATAGTTTCAATTTACACCCACCCATTTTTTCCATAAATGCATAAAAGCCGCAGTTCGTTAACGAAGACATTTAGCTTTTTGGGTAGAAGTAACAGGAGCTGTTATCAATATAGTCTCTCGGGGGATTTAGTCAAGAGTCTCAAGGGATTAGGGTTAATTAGTCAGGGTTAATTCCAGTTATAAATTGTCATCAATAGTTTCAAAGTTTTTGGTCGGGTCGCGTGTTTGACATGCCTGTTTTAAAGGTTGTTTTGCAGATTTGGGAAAAATTCGTTTGTACAAACGTATGTTCAAACTCTTTTATGAAGCGGTACGAAGTTTCCAAACTTTTTATAGTTTCAATTTATCCGCCCATTTTTTCCATAAATGCATAAAAGCCGCAGTTCGTTAACGAAGATATTTAGCTTTTTGGGTAGAAGTAACAGGAGCTGTTATATCAATATAGTCTCTCGGGGGACATAGTCAAGAGTCTCAAGGGATTAGGGTTAATTAGTCAGACTAAAGGAGTAAGTTGAGCCAAACGAGTACCACAATACATCCTTGTTAGCGATTCCAGAATAAAGAGTGACAGATTTATAATATTTCATCGATGGAATATGGCTCGTCGAACTTCTCGCTTTCTTCCGGCGCATTAATCCATCGATGAATTAGTACGGTGTAACGATCGGAAGTTCGCCAGGAGGTAAACGCATTTTGGCAGAAATAATTCATCGGCCGGGGAACTTTTAAGTGGCATGATTTGTTCATTAAGGACGAAGCTTCCGTCCCAGAATAATTAGTTCTCTATGTAAATTCTCACCATCAATTTCCCGTTAAATAAAAGAGGAGGATCTTATCCATCTCGAAAACTCTGCCCCGGAGGAACTACTGCAATCTCTAAAAAATTCGTCTCTCAACAATAAGGAAATTACCAAACCATTGCTTTAGAAATCTAGAAAACTAGAAAAATTATGCAACTGATAGATTATTTCTTATATTTTTATATTTATCAAATAAAATCTCGGAGAAAAATTTCACAAGCGATTAATCTTCTTTGGAATTTTTCTTCGGGCGTTATCGCTACTTTTACAAAATAAAAACTCGAAGAAGACGTGAGCAAATAATTAATCGTATTTCCGATTTGTCCCCGGCAGTATCGCTATTTCCGCAAAACGACAGACGCGGAGCGTTTTAAATTGAAACGACGCTGGAATTTTATTAAATAATTAGCGGGAATGCGGGGGAATATTTTAAATTAAAATTCCCCGGTAATCCTATCAAACAATTAGCGACGATTACATCTCACCGGCGATATAACGCTTGGCTTTCGAAACTCGGAAAGGTACGCGATGTAACGGGAATAAATCGGCGTGCTCGTCACGAGGCATTTCATTCGGCCGATCTTCGTTCATCTCACTGACGTACATATGTATGTATGCGGAACGACTTCATATTTCAGCGAGGCGGAATCACGCCGCTAATTTTCCTCGATTGCCGGGCAGAAGTTTCAATAAAAACAGAGGGAAAATCCAGGGGAAGCGGTCATTAGCGGGCACGCATGTATCATTCATAACTCCGAGGCGGGAACGAGTGGCGCGACAATTAGCCAGCTCCTGGTGCACGATCTGGTAGCTGGTTAACGAATCCCAGCACGTAGGGAGCCCGAGCAGGTTTTAAGCTCCACGTGAGACGCTAACCGCGATGATCTAATTATGCAATTTAAATTTGAATCAGCGCCGCTGATGCTGAGGACCAGCGCCGAGGGCATCGTCTGCGAGGACAACTGGGACTCGGCTACTTTGGCCAAACTTTTCAATTTTTGTTTAAGAGCTACTCAAATCGCTCAAGTCGCTCGCCAAATTGAATGACCTGTTCGCCGCAATCAAAAGTTCGACCAAAATCACATTTTATATCCCCTTATCCTGAAAACTTACGGTTATTCTTCGAAGCCGGCACTATTTTATAGCACGCATAGATTTTTGTCGAATTTTAGCGACGGAGATTTCATAAGATTTCCATGGTGACATGTACTTGAAAAAATATTTCTGACTCCACGAATTGTAAAAAATCTAACATCCCTCATTGTGACCGAAAATTTATGTATTTTTATTCATCATATTTGAAGATTGAGAAGGGTTACCCCAAATTTAAAGTGATAGATCCACCGCAACCTTCTCCAATGGATCCCTTCGTAAACGATCCTTCAGTCTCTATTTTGTTCCGTATTTTCGCTTTAATTAGATTTGCAAAACGGAATTCGCACGTAATCGCGATGAATTTTACATGAGAGTGTGTGTGGCAGACCTTGCTTAAAGTATCTGCATACAAATTTTTCGTAACTACTTGCAACTGCGGAAGTTGCAGCAACCTATTCGAGTCAATGTGGGTGGAAGTCATTACTTAAAGAATTTAAAAATATGGATTGGCAAAACTATTTTTCTCAACAGGTTAAAATGTACACATGTTTAGCTAAAAGAAGTGATTTCAGGTAAAGGTGTGGCCCTTCTAAGACGTATTTTTTCGGATTTCGAAACCCTGTTAACCCCTTGCCGTATTTTGATGAGCCAGACTCGTGATGAACGCTTTTAACAAAGTCTAACAAATATGAATGTTACGCGTTTCATTTTAGATGAAATAAAATTTGATTCGTTTGTAATCAATATCTAAGCATTAAAATAAATGTAGCCATACAAAAAATATACATTTTCGTTTCCCTTCTATGACATTTTTGTGCATAAAGACGTTTTAATCACTGTAACTGTAAAGAAAAAGATACGGCAAGGGGTTAAAAAATTTTTTTCGACGTCGAGTTCACAGATGAAAGAATCAGTGGCCGAAATTCTCGTAATTTTTGCGAAGTTTTGGGACTTTCAGTTCGCGTTTTCGACGGTTTCGGAGCCCAGTGCGACGCCCTTATTATTATACAGTCCTCTGCGAATTTGCATTATTGAGTTCCACCCGGACCGGTGAATTTCTAACGGGTATCGATTATTCTTTGAAACGCTCGCCAAGGCCAGCTGTCTCCTTAGTAACCAGTCATTTCGTGGATCCTCCGCGGAACGGCGTTTATCGGGAAATTAGCGATTTCATTCCCGGGTATAATTATTTCTCGATACGTACAGCGTTCGATTTTTCGGCCGGACTATGGACTCTCGTTGCGTCCATTAGTACGGCTTGTTGTATTGTTCCGTGGGTTTTTTTTTCTTGAATATTCACGAGCTATTCGCGAATCGAGAGGATATCCGTGATTCTTGATGGGGGACCAGGAATAGTTTCTTTTGTTTCTCTTTTCTTTTCGTTTTAATGAAATCGTGGATAGGAAGTCCTCCCTTGGAATGCTCCGATATTCTGTTGCCGATACTATTTTTGTTCTGATTGTTAACGGGACACTTGGGAAAATTATCCCCCGCGAGACGTGGTTATTTTTAAGGGACCGATTTTCTGGGAGCACTTATCCGAGCATTCCTAACAAGCTGCTCACAATTGCCACAACTTGCTTCCAGATAGGAGGCTTTTTAACGTTGATGCCGAGGATGATTTAAGTGGACCGATGCGAGTGATTATCGGAAAGGCATGGAGAGTGAATCGGTCCTCCAATCGGGCTATGGAATATTGAATTGCGTGGGTAAAAACTGTTAGAACGTCATTACAAGGAAAATGGTATTGAAAATATAAACGGTCGTAGTATTTAAAATAAACGATTATTTTGTTGTTATTATGATTATTATTGTGCTTGATCGAGCGTTAAACGAACTGTGTTGATTTTATTCGTTATTATCGGGCTGATGGAAAATAAATAGGAGGGCTAGAGGTGCCGATATTGCAAAAACTGTTGTTCTTCGTCGATCGTATTTATTGATGAGGCTATTTGCGTAGCGACAGTAATCATTCATTTTCATCGTAGATTGATCGTCGAAAGCGAAAAGCATTAAAAAATGCAAGAATGATTTGGTAAAAAGATCGCAGAAAATCGAGTCGTGACAATTTTTCTATTCTTATTTGATAAATGTTTATAGCTAGTTGTAAAATGCAACTTTTAGTATTTTTTCTACAATTCCGATCACTTTCAATTTTTGAAAAATTTTTTTTCACATCCTGTAGCAAACTAATTGCGCTAGCTTTCCAAAAAAGTTCAAATCGTATAGTACAATATTAAAAAAGTTATCATCTTTTTAAGAGTGTTCGAATATTAGTGGGAGTCACTTGGTATAATTGAAGTAATATTTCAGAAGTGTCCAGGTCTGCCTGTGGCGAATAATATATATTTGGAAAAGAGTGTCGATGTTTAAGGTATCTTAAAAATCGTGCACTTCGTATGCAGAAACCTGATGGTCAAATCCGGCGATTCGAACAAAAAGTAGCAACTTATTCCAGAGGTCAGCAATTCGCTTAGTTCCGGTAGGACGAAATAATCCGGGAGCGAACACGGAGGGGCTGGTATCGTCGATTCAGGCTCCGAAATGGCATTCTACAGGTCGTGGCTCGTACCAGCCCGGGTACACTCGAACCGGTCCGAAAAGGATCCATTTAACTTGAAAATCACTCGGAAACGCGGCGGCGCGGCGCGTCCCGCGGCCGAAACTTTTATCATTGTTTTCCCATCGAGGGATCGCTTGTGACACAGTATCCACGTGGCTTGGGCTAACGTAGCGGGGCAAAAGGTGATAATCTGGTCCTTTGATCCTCGGCTCAATGGGAACTCCGCAGTGTAACGTGACTCGTCATGTACGGGGTAATCCTCTCCCCTGGTATTTCTCTCTAAAATCCTATCTCACGGTCACGTAACAGCGGATCCGAGTTTGGTCTAACAGAGACAGTTAATTTCACGCTGATTAGGAAGCTAGTGGGATGGTGGAAGGGAACAGACGGGGTGCTCTATGGGACAGGGTTTGAGAGATAGAGAAGAGGGTGGCCGGAGAGGATCACCAGTCAAGACGAGGGAGTTTTGAGGGTAACTGTACGCGAAACGGATACGTGTTCGTCCGTGAAATGACCATTAGGTCCAGCTGGCCGATAGATCCACGCAGAATTCCGGAACAGCCGGGCTAGATAGACAGCAAGCTAAGCATGTAACATATGCGCGAAGCAAGTGCACGCTGCGCGTCCGTCTGCATACGAATTTTGGGGACGGGGTACCATACTCGACTCGTTCTATCGACTTCGCGCCCGCAAAACCTGAGTGAAACGTTCCCTGCCTTTTCACTGCGAATTCTAGGCACCCAATGAAACGCGTTCTCTTGGTACGCCCTAATGCAAAATGCTCATCTGGACCGAAGAAAGTAGCGCGATGATTAGACAGCGGATCTTTATGCAAAATAAAAATGTTCGACCTAAATTGCAACAAACTGCAGTGAAATAGAAATTCAGTTTCTTTCTTAATATATCTAATAGGTTGAAAATGATGTAGTAGTACGTTTACATTCTTCTAATGTTTTTCCTGTCTTAAATTGCACCTACTCATTTTTGTCATAAATGCATAAAGATCCGCTGTCTAGTGATGACTAGATTTGTCTAGTGATGATAGAAATTATACAGGGTGATCCCTTTAAGTAAGGCCACCTAAATATCTCTTCAGGTTATTGTGATGCAAAAAATATTTGTTACGTAATGTGTATGGTGTCAGTGGACCAAATATCTGACAAGAATATTTTTTTCCGAAGGTAATTTTTTTCGGAGTTATCAAGGTTATCAGTGTTTTTTGACACATACCTAAATCTTTTTTTTATTGCATCGTATAACTGATCGAAAAGTACATTTAGGTATGTATAATATCATGTCCTTGAAATGACCTTGATCTTCGAAAATTAAAGTTTTACCTAAAACTGATGTCTACCGAAATTGTAGGCTTCGAAGAGCGTGAATGTAAATAAACATGTTTACTATCGCAATACTGATGATACCTAATGGTTTGAAATCCCGATCAGTTTTAATTTATTTATCAGTGTATCGACATACTGTTTGAAATGAATTACTGAATGCAAGAGAAAATTGATATGTTTTAATTTAAAGTTTAAGGTTAATTTAAACTTTAATTTTGGAAGATCAAGGTCATTTCAAGGTCATGTTATTATACATATCTAAATGTATTTTTCGATCAGTTACACGATGCAATAAAAAAATGTAGTTTTGTCTAAAAAAACCGATGTCCTTGATAACTCCGAAAAAATGACCATCGGAAAAAGATATTCTTGCCAGATACTTGGTCCATTGACACCATGCACATTGTGTAACAAATATTTTTTGCATCACAATAACCTGAAGAGATATTCTTACTTAAAAGGACCACTCTTTATTTACTCTCGGTTTGGTTGAAATTGATGTAAGGTGCCACAAAATAACTTTGGCCTTGAATTTCAAAGTCAAAAGGTCAACAAAAATGCAAAAGAAACCAGAGGTCAAAACTCGATTGTTCTAAATCTTGCTTAGATCGTGTTGAAAATTTGGGGACGAGACATTGTTGAGATCAGAAGTGGTTGCACGACATAAATCGTTTGTTAATGGACGCCAACGCCAGGGCTGCCACATCGAAAGAGTTAAAAGGAGTTTTGATGCGGCTTGGTTCCACGGAGAAAAATGGAATCTGGGCCACGGGAGGACGTAGAACACCAGGATTCGGTTTTCAGACGTTTCCGGTGTCGTACGTGCGGACCGTGCACGGCTCACATGAATTACTACGTCAGCCGACGAGCATGTCGTGTTCATTCAGGAAATATGAAGGGTCTGGTACGAGGACGCGAACACGCCGCCGGGAAAATAGCTTTAAAGGGAAAAATGGCGACGTCCGAGCGTCCAGGCTTGGACACGCCGAACTGGATAATCAACGTACGTGCTCCAACATGGTTAGGATCCTGTCGCTCTGCATCCTCGAGCACCGTGTTTCGAATAAGTCGACTGTGAATGAATTCGAAATTTTGAGTCGGAACTCTAAAAAAAAAGATCATAAAATATTCCATCTGGGGTCATTTTAAAAGGTGAATTTCCAGCTTTGAAACCCCTGAAATTGTTTTTCAGATATATTCTTCGTTATGAAATAAAGTGAAAAATTGAAGACTGCTTTCGCTCGAAATCTTTTATATGTCAAAAAATTCTGCGGTGTTAAAAAATTTTATTTCACATCCGTTTCAACGCAATCTCATGAAAGGATGTCTACTCTTTGCAATGGCTTATCAAAAATGGTTGTGCGATTTTTTTTTCACTGTTTCATTGCACTTTGAAGTTCGACGGATTCGCGAGAAGTAGAATTGGTTGGTCATGACGCGATGGATGATTCAACAGAAAATGCTTTAATTGTTATTGTTGGCAACGTTAATTTTTATTACGTAGAATTCCTTTAGACCTAAAAAGCTTTATACATTCAAACGTTGCTGTAGAACTAAATAAATTTTTTTTCGAGGCTCAAACCGCAACCTAGTCTTCTTCTTAGAACGAGTCCATAAAACTTGCTGTTCCACTCGTTTTATTGCACCTTGAATGAATAATGTACCACGAGCAATAGAATTGAAATGAGCGTAGATGGATTAGTGTCCATCTGTCTTCGCCGGAATTGGAACAGATATTTAATCCCGATTTTCAATGAATATTTGACAAACTGTAATCGATAGTTGTCACTTAAGATCACCAGTTCTCTGTCAAGATTATTCCAGGATCTGAACAAAATGAAACAATAATAGAAATGTTAAAATAATTCCGAATATTATATCGCATCCAGAAGATTTCCAATCGCGCTGCGAATCTCGGTAAAATGGGACGCGGTTTTCACGGGGGATTAATTGGGCGGAAGAATTAATCTGGATCAGCATTAATCACAACTACGTTCGACGATTAATTTTTCAATGAATTCGTTCGCGCGGCTCCATGAACGGCACCTGTTGTGTCGGGAGAGGGAGAAAGAGAAACCGCGACAAATTCGCGACTGCGTCGATTAAGAATAACACAGGGAGAGATCGATAGTTGACGGTGGAGCGAGTGACAACGAAGGGAGCTGCAGTTGATGGTGCGGGTGGCACGTGTCGGCGAAGCGAAGAGTTGCAGTTGCGGGAGATCAATTATTCCGTCGTTGTCCGCTTCAATCTTTATTAGCCCGATCTTGAATTCCGAATCGGTCATCGAGTGGACGCCGGGACAATCAGGAGATGGAAGGGTTTTACGAGGCACTTGGTCGAGTTCGTTAAACGAGTTGCATCGCGGCTTCTTATCCGGCCCGTTTCACCTTTCGGTTTCCCAACGGGAACGAGAAAAGGGCCGCGTTATCCTTCGAAAAGGGCCGGGCTTAAATCCGATGACACTTCCGATGCTGATTCCTTTCATCCCCTTAAAAGGTAAGGTTACGACTCCAGGCGTCTCGGATCGACTGCGGAGCGGCAACCAGCGCCGACGACACCTCGTCAAACCAAATCGCAGATAGGATCTGCTGAAAGCGTCCTCCTCCGCGACGCTAAACCGGCGGCAAAGCCATCGAAATGAAAAATTAACGCGCACAAAGCTGCTCTGATATTAATTGATTTCTACAGGAGACAGCGGGCACTCGGGGCTGCGAAACATTTGCATTAGAACGCCTTCTTTCTCTAAGAGATGTTCTTTTTTCGTGTTTCAGATGACGAATAAAGAAGCTGTTTGACTTTAGAGGATAAATTGCTTGCGTAAAGCTCTGGAATACCAAGAACAGCTGCGAACGTTTCAGTCGTTTATTTTTAACCCTCGAAACGTCACTCTTTAGTTAGTCGTGAACATTAACAACCCAGTATGCAGATAAATAAAAATATGGTTGCAGAAAGAGGATTACTTCCGGCTTATTTAAAAAAAATTGTTTAAATCGTGTGGCGGATTGGAATCGAAGACACTTTCTTTTTCAAAAATGTTTTCACCGCTGGAATCATCAATGATGTCTCGAAACGTGATCTACGATTTTTTTCACCGTTTTATCGCACATTTCCGTAAAGCGGCCTCTAGACGATCAATATTATCCTCAATATATTGCACAATAATTGATATTGTACAATAATATTGATCGTCTGTAAATCAAGTTGAAAGATTGCGCAATATATTGAGTCAATCAAAAAGAGTTTGATTTTTATTGTACAATCTCGTAAATATTGGCTCAGTTCTATCTTCACAATCGCAAAGTGAATTTTCAAGTATAGCTACGAAGGAAAAAGAGGAAGAAAGAAAATTTATTTTAGAATATATCGGTTGGTTCACTTATTCTTAGACCACTTAACAAATTTTCATGAGTGTACTCATTTCCTGCGCTTCTTTTTCTCCTTCTTTTTTAAAGCTAATGCAATGGACACACAACTTGCTTTTCTTATACCACATGTTAACTGCCGTGTCATCAGTCGTGCACCAACTTATTGGGCAATAATATTGTCTCGTGTGGATGAGCCAGCAATATTATTGTGCCATATATTGACGATAATATTGATCATCTAGGGGCCGCTTAAAAGCGAAAGGCGAACCCAGTGAAACGCCATAAACGTTGTAGAGGTTGAAAAGGAACCGGAGCATTAATTACAGCAGTCTCGAGGAGCAGAGATTTCTTCGAATAATAATCGCGTAAAAAGTATACCGTTCCTCCGGTCTAAAAGTCGTGAGAAAGTTTCGTCTGGAACAAGCCAATGACTCGTTCCAGGAGGCATAAACGTTTAGGGTGGGGAGGGTGGCTGTTGAACGGCCGAGAAAGGAACGAAGACGGAAACGAGACGGGACGCCGCGCCGGCACGTTGAAGCCGGCGACGCTTGTTGTACGCCGGGATGAAACGTGCAGATCCCTTGGCACAGTTCCGGCTTACACGTTTGACAGCTGAGGAAATTATATTTCTCAACTGCCATTTAAGTTTGCGCGCCGCTTCGTTCATCAGGTCGAATAGGCAACCGGCATCCCCTGGTGGATTGCTCTCCTCCCACCACCCTCACTAACCCCTACCTCCGTAGTCCTCTTTCCGTTCCAGCAGCCACTGTCCTTTTCATTCGTATTCCCCGCGTCTACGTTTCCGTTATCCTCCACCGGAATCCCCGGCAATCCAACTTCGTGGCTTAATCCCTTGATGGTAACACGATCTAGATCCAACCAGCTCACTTTACCCCGCGATCCTCGCTGACATTCGGCCGCGATCTTACTGACACTCCTGCGATGTACTGTGTGCCTATCAGAAGTGACAGTCGGAGGTTCACCTGACACACCTGTTCCCCGCGATACATACCCCCCTCCCTTATACGATACCGATGAACTATTTATTAATAGCATCTAATCTATTTTTTGCAATAACCTTAACTGATCCACGGAAATTAGAAAAGTGGTTAAAAAAAGTCGGTATATTGTCAAATAGTACATTATTTTTAAAAAGCAACATTTTCAAAACATGTCATTTTTTACATTTTTGATAACATATTTTATGTATATCAAATTTTAATTTACGAATATTAAGAGTGTGAAGATGCATCCATGAGGAAATATTCAACAAATTAATTTCCTTAGGTATGTATTATAAGAAATGGCTCCAAATTTGGAGATAGACATGTTCTTGTTATTTTTATAAAGTGAGGTAAACTACTTCTGGTATTCTATAAACATAGTGTTAAAATTCACCATAACATTTGCATTCTGAAATCGATCATTTCGTGTGCAACAACGTAATGAATAAAAATGTGAGATCTCAGGCCACAGACGACCGAGCCAAACGGCAGCAATATGGAAACATATTCGAAATTAGAAGCCGGGGCTATGTACAACATAAGCTCTGGAACTTGAGGGACTTCCCCCGGTGAAACTTTGATAGTTCGCCTAGTCAGGTTCTATGACTTCCCCCGACAGATCTTGGTAGGCATTGCGCGTCGACTGCACACAAGTTCCGTACAAACAGAATTCGACACAAGCAGGAAGACAAAAGCTTGCGCGAGTGATCCCACCTGTAGACAGCAGTATTCCCGCGCTATAAGCTCGTCTTTATCGTAAAGTTTCGCTCTCGCTCCGCGTCATTACTCTCTTCTCGCCCTCGGTAAAAGAAGAAGAGCCCCGTAGTCCTTCGAGTAGCGAGCTTACGCGAGAAACCAGGGGTACTCCTGTGCATTGAAATCGCGAGGCAGATCCTGTTTATCGAGTCGCTTGAAAATTTTCGGATGAAAGCATTGTCTCACGCTCTCGCGTGTATGAAAAGGGTGCTCGTCCGCCGAGAACAGTAGCTGCGTGGGACAAAAGGCAATTCATTAACGTTGTAATCAGGTTTCCGGTGGATGGGAGCCCTCGGGCATATCGTCTGTTTAAATTGAAGTACTATCCCGATACATACATTGACGCGTTTACATAGATGTACAGCCTGTCCCACGCATAATGGTCTACAATACTACTCACTTTAATGCTTAAAGCTATCACAATGACGCTTACCTTTAGCGTGTGTAATTTACATCACTCCCGAGTTCGATCTTACTTCTTTTAACCAGTTAGCTGTGATTGACGAGTATATTCGTCATGGAGAAAGGGCAGTATTTTGTGTCATGACGAGTATACGAGTAATAAAATTGCTAATTTCATAAAATAAAACCGTCTTTTTGATCCAATATTTTAACAGCGACACTTACTCTGTGATTGACGAGTATACTCGTCATGGAGAAATGTCAGTACTTTTTGTCATGACGAGTATACGAGTAAGAAAATTGCTAATTTTATAAAATAAAACCGCCTTCTTGATCCAATATTCTAACAGCGATACTTACCCTGTGATTGACGAGCATACTCGTCATGGAGAAATGTCAGTATTTTATGTCATATCGAGTATATGAGTAATAAATAATTATATAAGTAATATATAATTTTATATAATAAAACCGTCTTTTTGATCCAATATTTTAACATTGACACTTATTCTGTGGTTAACGAGTATACTCGTCATGGAGAAATGGCAGTATTTTGTGTCATGATGAGTATATGAGTAATAAAATTGCTAATTTTATAAAATAAAGCCGTCTTTTTAATCCAATATTTTAACAGCGACACTTACTCTGCGATTGACGAGTATATTCGTCATGGAGAAATGTCAGTATTTTGTATCATGACGAGTATACGAGTGATAAAATTGCTATTTCCATAAAATAAAACCGTCTTTTTGATCCAATATTTTAACAGCGACTCTGCGATTGACGAGTATACTCGTCATCGCTTGATTTTCGCGACATATATAGGTGCGCGCTCTGAAAAAAGGTCGTCACAGTTAACTGGTTGAACGAATCCTGAACTTTTTCATTTGGTTCGAAGCTTCTTTTACAAATTATACAACGTGATTGGAACCAATGGAATGTGTAAATGGTATGTAGAGTTAAATAAAAAAATTGTTCTGAATAATTTTAGTAAATTGAAAATAATGTAACGGCGCTGTTAAAGTCCTGTTACATTTTAACCGTTTCGTGTTTCACTATTTTGTACCAGAGGTGCATAAAATCCGCCCTCTACTTACGACCTTTCCAAAAATATTAAAGAGTCGCAATGGGTAGCAAAGAAAATACAATTGCGATGAGATGACGAACGTAATTTCTGTCAGACTAAAAATTCTGAAGGTGGACAGACTTTCCAGTAGACAGTACGAATATTGTCAAACATTTTTGCACGGTGGAAAATGGAAGATCGCCAGCGAATGGTCTGAAAAGACGAATTAAAGTCTCGCTGGCAAATTCCAAAATTTTATTCCAGCGTGGTTCTTGATGTGCGTGGCGCAGAAACAATTTTTCTGGCGGGTTTTTGCGCGAGAGCTGAACCACCGCGCCGGGCTCTGTGTACGAGCTGATGCGTCCCGAGGCTTTCCGGCTCTCTGATGCGTAAAAACAATAAAAGGTAACAAAACATATGGTTTCAACCGGATCTCGAATTGACCGCTCGCGAAAAAGCTGACGGGCTAATGCAACAGGGTGTTCGAGAGAGACATTTAAAATTCGTCGCGCCATTAAAGCCGGTATTTTCATGCAGAGGAGGATTTCAAATTTTGGCGAGCTCTCCGACAAGAATGAAGATAGCGTATTCGCGACCGAGTGGCGGCTGATAAATTTATTTTAATAACTAACAAACCGGTGATGACGGTGCGCATCTCCTTCAATTAATATTTAATTTTAAGGAGAGCGATTCGTTGCTATAACTATGTTGAAAATTAGTGAGCTAATGATTCGAGCTATCGATCCTTGCAGTTTGTTGGAATAATTTAGAAAGGGGAGAAACTTTATCCGTTCTGTGATAAATGTATAAAACCCACAGTCTAATAATTAGCATCTCTATTGAAATTAGAGTGCGATAGGAAGATCGCACGGTCCACTCGTTCGAGATCTTCACAGCCGAACAGATCGACAAAATTGTTTCGAACCGAGGGATGGTCAGTCGCGTTTGTTTCTTTGCGCGGTCCCTGGTCGCACGACCGGTTTGTTAATTGCGGAGCGGCTCTCGCACGGCCGCGCGTCGTTTGTCCCCGCGGCCATTCATCGCGCGTTTAATTCGGAACAATGTTTACGCGGTCGGCGCACGTTGCATCAGATAAAAACGAATCACGTTCGCCCCGTCGCGTCGCGACGCCGTCGGTGTGGTCGCCGCAAAAATTCCCGGCGCACCTCCTTATATACCGCAGGGAAAACAATTACAGGAAGGCGACGAAAAGAGACAAAAGGGAGGCGAAACAAGCCCGGAGAAAGGGGGCACAGTGGGGACAGAGATGGAGGGAGAAAGGGGATGTAAACAGAGATAGAGAAGGCTGGATAAAAGGATAGAAAGAGGGGGAAGGAGGGTAACAGGAGGCGAGAACGAAGAGGGGGCCAGCGGCAGTAATTTCGCGGAGAAGAAAGCTCGCGCGAGGGACGCATTAACACTGACTGAACAATCCTCCGTGCAACCCCCGACCCAGCAAACCCTTTTTCCCGGGCGCGCGCAACGAGAAGCTGCGTGCCACGACATAACGTCCCGTAAAACGTAATGGCTAACGAAATTACGACCCTAATACGGCCACACACGGTGAACATTAAACACCGCGACCGACCATCCCGGCCAGACGAGACAAGCCCTTCGCGAGAAGCGATCGAGAGGCCCACGTTCGAGCCTGAGATTCATAAAGTGCCCGTTCCCAGACCACCTTCCTGGTCGAGGGAGGAATATACTCCGTATATTTTTCCAGAAGTCGCTGCCTTTTTATCGCTCCCCCAGGCTTTCTGATGGAGAGCTTCTCCCTTTCTCTCTCTCTCTCCCTCTCTTTGTTACACTTTCTCGCTCGGACTTTTTCTATTTTTCTGTCTTGAGCCACCGCGCACGTTACGTTTTATTCTCCGCTAAGGGCGGGCCGTGTAACTCTCAAGTTCAGGGTCGTAAGTTACGCTTGTAACAGCGAGTGACACGAGGGATGCGTGAGTGCTCGCTGGCTTTCGGTTTCGCAGTACGTGGCTGGCTCTTTTTGATGGCTTTTGGATGCCGACTTTCGAGCTCGAGTGCCACGAACATCCCTCTCCGAAGAGCTTCTTCTGTGGAACATATATCCTGTAACATGTCATAGATCCTGCTGCTTTGAACTGCCTGAAAAAATTGCCAGTTTGCGTGATGCAGCCTAGACATCGTACTCGAGCGTACCGAATAACCTTTCATCCCCTGAATAATAAGTGTGTCAATTTACAATCATGATAATTGCAAATTAAAAAATTTCCCGTAAGTCTAGTGTTAATTAAGTTCTTCTGATTTTATGGGCGATTTTTAGGATTATGATCCGGCAGTCAACGTGCTAAAACAAATTAAAATATGGATTTTTTGAAAATGAAATACTAGAATACTTTCTTAAAACGAGTAAAGTAAAGTCGCGTTATTTCTCAGCGACCGCCCACCCAGAATTTGTCGAGTGCTTACTCCCTCCGCTGAGGGGCAACGCCGCAGGGGCCACGAAGTTCGAGCTGCCTCGGTCTCCGAGCAATGTAAACATGCCGCGTAATCTGATCTCGGCTCGGGTATATCGGTGTGAACCACTACTAATCCAATTACAAAACTTCTTTATTTCTCAGTATTTTTTTATGGAACTTTCACCAACTTATTTGTGGCATTTTTCTGATTAGAATGACACTAAACACGATACAATTTCAACTGTATTTAGTGGTTTAATTGGCGATGACAGTTTCGGGCGCAAGGAAGGACAGCGCGATCCGTATTTACATGCTGATCTTTTCTACGTTCGGCTTCCTTTGTACTTTCGGCGCGGTAGACTCAGTCATAAAAAAACAGTGTCCCTACACGATATTTTTCCGTGCAGAACACAGCCGTTTGCAAGATAACGCGATTTTACTGTATCACTGGAAAGGGAGATGTATGTATGCGACTTTCACACCGCGAGTACGTTGATAATTTTTCAAAGTGCCGTAGGTGGTTCGTGTGTCGGTTACGAGCGGCGTATCATCTGCGCCGTGAAAAAAAGCGGGGCCCGTGAAGTATGAAAGGGTAAAAGTGTCGTTCCCGCGGCGGCTAGTGTCCCGAAAATTTAAGCAGAAGCCGCAGAGCGGTACGGAACCGGCGAAATTGAAGTGGCGCATGGAAATAGCGGAGACACCCCGTGACAGAGACGCATACACGATGATGGGGGTGGGTGTGTGTGGGGCGACGGGGATCTCGCGTCGCGTGAGTGCTTCAGCCCTATAGAGAACCGGCCTGAAACCGTTTCCCGATCGATCGTGAAACCGTCGGCGTCGTACTACTTGGTACCGGGAATCTATTTTATCAATTTTTACATTCGCCACGCGTTTCATCGCCGAACCGGCTCCCAATTGCGCCGGTTCATTTGCATGATTAATCATTCGACGTCGCGCCCTGGTACCGCATCGGTTGAATGAGCGACGACGAAACCGTCCGCAGTGGAAACCACCTCCTCCATGCAATAAATCTACCGTACCGCTTCGAGGATCCGGTTTAATCGGCTGCCAAAAGTGTTTGGATAAAGGAACCTTTGCGAGAACCCATTTTTAGGAGGATTTAATCCCCCTACATTTCAGTGAAATATTTTTCTCGAGACAATGAACGAACGAGTTACTGTATTTTCATAAGATAAATATTTAAGAGTCCTACATTTTTCTAGCCGACAAACAACCCCTGTTTTCTGCACTGGATTTGCATCGACATTACATACATAATAAATTGAAACACGATATGAAAAGTCAATATAAATTTCAGAGTGTGCAATAAAATATAAAATTCAATACGATCCTATATATTTTTCTGTCTGCTGAATGACAATTTTTTGCTTCAAATTGCATTCTATTTGCTTCCGTATTGTACACAAGCAAAACATCCTAAAAAGTCGACGAGTGAATAGAAAAGTAAACAGAAAATACACAATATATTTTTATAATAAAGAATCTGCGATTCGAAGAGAAATAAAAATGTTTTTGACCCAAGAAGAAATTTAAGAATGTTCCTAATATATATAATTGTGTTCGACCGCATGCGTTCATGATAAATATTCAAACGAAATTTTTCCCGGCGGAACTTTCGGGCAGGGGGACTTTTTCATACATTTTTCAGTGTATGTACATGTTCTACGTGGCCGCCGTAGAATCCCTTAAAAATGTGGAATATTCATTCGCTGGCGACAGTACGCCCGAAAAAATCGAGTTTGAATATTTCCATTTTGTGCGGGTACACTTCCAGAACGAGGGCTGAGAAAATCGTGCTCGTAGAACCTTCTTCCCTCTAATAATAGCTTCCTAATACCTGAATCTACAACGTAGAACCTCTGAAACCCCACCAAACGCTCAAACATGGTGGCGCAAATCTCCCGCAAAGATTTTCCGACACGCTCGCAAGCGTTCGCGCGAATCACCGTGAAAGTTGATTATTTCGCAGGTCGCGATCGCTCGTGGAGTCTCGGCATTTGTTTCCCCGCTAATTCCTCGTTCGCCTCGGTCTTGTACACCTGAAATTCTCCCGATGAATATTCACGGTGCTCTACAAATGATCTCCGCCCTTCATAAAGTTGAAGTAAACACTCGTGTACCGTACAAAGACTCCATTTGCACGTGGAACCCATGCGCGCGAACCATGGCGCTGGGAACGATACCACGGCAGGCGAGCTGGAACGGGGTTTATGGCTTTTTAACGACGATCGTTCAGCAGACGATCCCTCCTTGGGTGCGTTGATACCGGCAGTTGCACTCGAGCGTGCTTGAACGCGCGCTTTACACGCGGATGTTTTCGGCCAGCAGTCTACTTAACGAACCGCTTGTTAACCGTGATACGTTACACCGAACGGTGTACGAGAACTCGAAAATACCGCGATCCCAGTTTCAGTACAGTTCGAGCAGGTCGCGGTTAGGTGGGGTCGGTAGAGTTCTCAAAAATTTCGGGATTCTCAAATACATAGATCGGAAATTCTCGAAAATCCCGATGTATTCGAGAACTCTAATACGCCTAGGAATCAAGAATATTCTCGGGGTGCTCAAAATTTTTGAGACCCCAATATGTCTAGGATCTCGAAATTTTTGAGAACCCTATATGCCTAGGAATCCCGAAAATTTTTAGAACCCTAATATTACTAGGAATTCCGAAATTTTCGATATTCCTAGGATTCCCATATGCCTAGGATCCCCATATTCCTAGGATCCCCATATTCCTAGGGTCCCCATATTCCTAGGGTCCCCATATTCCTAGGATCTCCATATTCCTAGGATCTCCATATTCCTAGGATCTCCATATTCCTAGGATCCCCATATTCCTAGGATCCCCATATTCCTAGGATCCCCATATTCCTAGGATCCCCATATGCCTAGGATCCCGATTTTTTCTAGAACCCTATATGCCTTGGAATCCCGAAAATTTCGAGAACCCTAATATCCCTGGGAATTCCGAAAATTTCGAGAAGCCTAATATCCCTAAGAATTCCGAAATTTTCGAGAATGCTAATTGCTCAGGAATCCCAAAATTTTCAGGAACCCGATAGTTTGCACGGTGGAATACCGGAATCGCGCCAAAGATCTTGCTAGCCCGCCCCAAATTCGCTAGGGAAACACACAACGAAGGGGATGAATCAGTCAGCAAGGGACCTCCATGTTTAAGGAGGAAGGCTCTTGTAGAAGTTTGCTCGGCACTGCTCGTTTCTTGCTCGGGAATAGAGAGACACTCGCCGGATTGAATTTTAAAAAGCCATTTTGCATGTGCGTCACAGAGCAGAAACAGATATATATTCCGGAATGCGAATTTGAATATTTTTCGTGCTCTCCCGCGTTTCCCTTTGTACGACGGGGCCGGCGAGGACAAACTGTGCCGACGGGTTATTACAAAGAAACAGACAGTTTCAATGTTTCGCGAGATGCCGGGTGTTTGACGCTTTGGCTAGGAACGGTTGGCTGCGAGGATCGTGGAGTTCAGTGTTTTGTGCTCTGTGGTATTGTGGTTGGTTAAAGCTGGCATCAAATTTATTCGTAGGTCGTGAGTTGTTTTTGAGATTGCTGAAGAGGAAGCGGAATCTTGATTTTTGGGTGGCTGCAAAATTGTGAGTCCTTGTGCCGGCAACTTTTAAAGTTGAAAGAAACTGCCAAGTAAAGTGGAAAATCGAGAATGTCTATCACTAAAGAATATACAATATAATTATTAATTATACGAGTTCCAATTATGCCCGTTCGTGAATTTAGTCCATACAGAAATACAGCAAATTATATACTAAAAGTTACCCTCATATAGTTGTAGCAGTCTGCGGCTAATTCAACATGTGGTTACCAATGCGGTAATTCGGGTTAAACTACGAGGTTCGCGGTACTAACCAGGTGGGTTACCGCGGATTTTTCTTCGAGAATCCATTAATTTAAAATCGTAGAATTGTTCTATTATTATCATCGTCAGTATGATCAGTGAACTATTAGACATTAAAAGGGTGGTTGTTCAGGATCGAGCCACTTTCAAAGTTTACTAGGAATGAACCCTTCTCTCCATGGTCATTGAAAATACTCTTGCCCTTCTCTAAGGGTTTGAGGAAGTTAAAGGGCTCCATCTTATAATTAGATATGCAAGGGCCCACGGATAGGTCAATGCTAAAGTCCTACAGAAATTCAAACGGACCAGTATTCCTAAAGGGATGATGATCTTAGAAACAAAAAAGGAATCCGGTATTTCTATCTTGAGTACGAAGGACAAGAATTTCACAAGGATTCATGGGATTCCGAAAAGTTATAATACTTTAAGGGATCTTCAGAATGAATGCAAGGGGAAGAAGAAAGTATTGAAGGGTTGTCAGGACTGCAAAGTTGAAGTATTCCCAAGGGATCTTAAGAGAACAAACTAAATCAAAATTTCCGAAGGGTCTTCTGCACACAAGTACTCGGTATTCTGAGAGAATCCTTTGGATTTCAAGCTGCCAATATTCTGAAGAATATATCTGTAAACCTGGAATAGTAGAAATGCAAGGTTGTAGGTCTATTCCCAAGGGATGTCAGAAACATGTTACGCGTTTCCAGTATTTCCAGGATGTCCTGGAAGAATGCAAAGTAGAACCGTATTTTACGAATGCGAATAGCTAGTATTCGAAAAATTATAGGATTGCAAGACGCCAATATTTCCCGAGGATTTCACGAATGTAGGTCTCCTCGAAGGGTAGTTGGAATGCAAAGGGCCAGAAACACCGTTGAATAAAACTTGTCCTATACACAGCGAAACAGTTTTGTCTCGACAGTTCGTGTCTGGAATAAGGATGTTTCGAGGGTTTGTGTGAGAGTGGCTTCTGGGCCACGCTTATCGAGTCGACAATTCCGTCAGCGAGTTGCACGACGGCGACGTCGCCGTAATGAGTCTGTGGAAGGGACAAATGATTTAATTGACCTGTTACGGAGCGGAACAATTTTCGCTGGAACGTCGGGGAACAACGGGGGGCTCTTTCACGCTGGATTCTTTGAGGATAACTCGGCCACCGCTTCATAGAACGCACCCTCAAGACCACGGGAATTGTTTTGGCTGTGAGTTCCCGGTTAAATGCTCACTCAACCCACATTCAGTAACTCCGCGAAGTAATTGCTACTCCGAGCTGTCAAGGTCCTAAAGCATTTCACGAAGTACCTGAGAAACTGTTGTTCAAGTACTCGGTGGGACAAAGGGAGATTGTTTATTGTGGAACGCCGACATTATTGTCGTTTTGCTGGGTGGAGGCTGCTGAGGCGTCGCTCGGCCACCGCAAAGGCAATTAAAAGAAAGAGAAAATTAATGTGTATTTGTTTCGTTCGTTGAAATAAATTAGAAACGCGGCAGCATTTCGCGGCACGGATGAATTATGCGAGCCGTTTAACAGTTTTCTACCCGCGTTGCTCCGTTTGTCCGCGCACATACAATCGCGACACACCTTTTCCTTACGATATTACTTTTTCCCTCTCTCTCTCTCTCTCTCTCTCTCTCTCTCCCCCTGTCTCTCTATTCGGTGTAACGACGTCGTTGTAAAATGCAATTGCGTCTTTACTTTAAATTGAGCCATACATCCTTCTCCCCAGTAAATTAGTTCTTCACATCGGCTCGGATATGGCAATGTCGCGGATGAATGTACAACGAATGAATATTCCACGAAGTACTTGAAAACTTTCTAATAAAGTATCAGAGTTTTTTCATTACCTCAACGATGACGTGCCGCCACGGATCTCCGTTTCGAAATTCTTTGTCTGAAATACTGTTTCGTTATTCTGTCTGTAGAATTTCGATTACGCGCGAGCGTTGTTTTTCCTTCGAAATGAAACGGTAATCGGTGGGCGAACGCGATATTGAAATTATCGCCTCGTATTAATGCATTGTTCTACAAACGCGATGGTAAAAGTGCAATCGTACGCTACGAATAATTTTCGGAAAATGAAAATGAGGTCGCAATTGCGTACCGTTCGCTGTTGCAGAAATATCAAAATAATCGCAAAATTGCTCGACGCAATTATTTACAGCGAATTAAAATCGACCCGGCTATTTAATTATTGCGTACGCCGGTTCTGCGAGTCGACGAATGGCGAACGGTGAAACGTCGAAACGTCGAAATAAGCCTCGCATGATCAGCTACAATTTTATACACTATTGCACGAGCGTACTCCGAAAAAAACTAAACACGAAGAATTGTACGAGGCAAACATTCTTATCCAACGCTGTTATTACCGGTCTGTTCTGCGTTTCATGTTAGTAAAAAGCAGAAACACGTAAGGCTTGAGAATTGTACGCTTTAATTGGCTCGTTACTGCTGGGGCTCTGTGTATCCAATTAATATTGAAATTGTAGATTAGTTTGCTGGACAAATTGCGTTCATCGATAAATATCTTTGAAGTCTCATTTATTTCAGAATTGTGCATTGAATTTCCAAGTTACAGATTTTTAGGACAGTTCTACCACAGTACGAAGCGGTGACGTTTCGTCCAGTGATTACCATTTCGTGTAGAGAAATTAATGTTTTCGATTAATTAACTTTACGCGCTGTGAATTATAAAGACGATACAGACGACGATATAATTAATATTGTGGATTTCATTATTACATTCATACTTTGGGTCATTAACATGAACAATTCCTGTACGAGCAACTGCTACAATTGAATTATAATTATTCGCCCTGTAGCGATAATAATAATAAATGTTGGTGGGCGAGTGTGGCGTTACCAATTCTAATTATTGGAATCACTTGATCGTGCTAGTTCTCCGTTGGCTTCTGGGTGATTGAATTTTTCACGTATCTGATCACTGGCTGACCTATTCTACTTGAAGTCTGATTGTGATTCCGGTTTAACTTGTACGTGTTAAAATTAACCCTCTATTGCAAGAATTTTTATGACGAGTTGAAAAAAATATATATGGCTGTTAAAAATGAGTGTGGTCATGAAATAAATAATGAAATTTTATTAGAAAATGTTATTTATTACATTTTATGACTGTCCCTGTATGGGAACTTTATACATTTGCAGTTTTATTCATAAACGCAATGTTCCCACTTGGAATCAACATGCTCAGAGTCTTCAGTATTGTCTACTTAACTTACTATAGAACATTTGAAAAGTCCCCGATTGGAAATGGAATGCAATAGAAGATTGAAATACTCATAACTAAACTGTGGATCTTTATGCAAAATAAAAATGTTTTGCATTGATTGTGAGAAGCTGGAATGATATAAAAATTGATTTCATCCCTTAACGACTTTGTTACATTAAAAGCAACATTACAACATTCTTGAATTTTTAAAATCTTTTACTGTTTTATATTTCGCCCAACCAATTTCTTCATAAATGCATAAAGATCCGCAACAAATCCGCATCGTAACAAATGTTTTCAACACTCGCAGGAAGAGGTTTCTAATAACCTAGATAAATAATTAATTTAAAAAAAAAATTCGCAGGGAGAGGTAGTCATTTAATAAAAAATATGAATCACGAAAAATGATTCTGCGTCTTCGTACCCGTGGGCGGCTGATAGAAATCTTGAATTACAACCGGGAACCGCGAGATTCTGTTCAATAATGCAGCCGTCTATCGTGTCAACGGATTCGCCGCGAAGGAAAACCCATCTCGCCGCGAGAATTGAAAAACTCCGCGATGTAACATACCCTTTATTTCACGAGGAATAACGCGAGCCACCGCTAGGAAAGCGTGTGCGTGTGAGGGCATATGTGTGTGTGTATGTCGGTGATCGCGCGTGCAACGAATGCCAGCCCGGAACGAGCGTGTTTTCCTGCACGCGTACACCTCCCTGCGTTTTATGGTTTATTAGCCGTCGCGAGTTTGTCCGTGTCGTAACCTTTCCACCGGCAATCCGTACTGCTCTTTTTATGGCTCGCCGCGATACCGTCAACCGTAGAATATTCCTTTCTTCTTCGTTCTTTCGTCCCCGTCGGCTGCTGTACCGCCTGTCGCTGATATTCCAAAGGGTAGCTCTGCGGGCCTAAATAAGGGAAAGATTGACAGCCATGAAAATGCTAAACCGAATTATTCTTTCTCAGGGAGGTGAGTCAGCTGACTCAAATAAGACGAAGGTTGACAGCAATCAAGTTCCGTTTGTTTTTAAATTATCTGTTCTTTAGGGATTGTTCGATAGCCCTAAGTAAAACAAAAATTGACAGTTTCATCTTCCAATTATTAATTCTTGGGGGATGACTCAGTGTGAATCTAAATAAGGAATAAATGAAGAGTAATTCGATTTCGTTAGAAATTTAATTTTCAAATTATTTATTCTTGAGGGTTGGTTCGACAGACCTAAATAAGGCAAAAGTGGACGGCAATGTAATTTTCTTAGAGGCTTCACTTTCCAATTATTAATTGTGGATCAGTGAGTCTAAATAAGGTAAACATTGAGAGTAACTCGATTTCGTTAGTAATTTTCAAATTAATTATTCTTAAGAGATGGTTCAACAGACCTAAGTAAGGCAAAAATGAGCGGCAATGCGATGTTCTCAGAGACTTCATTTTCCAATTATTAATTCTAGATCGGTGAGTCTAAAAAAGGCAAACATTACGAATAACCCGATTTCGTTAGAAATTTAATTTTCAAATTAATTATTCTTAAGAGATGGTTCAGACCCAAATGAGACAAAGAAAGACAGCCATGAAATGTATGCTAGAAGCTTCGAATTATTCGTCCTCGGGGGATGACTCAGCGGACTTAACACTAAACCTACCGAGTCTTAAAAGTAACTGGTACATGCTCCCTTATAAAAATGACAAGATTGATTTTATTTAGACTTTGTGCGGCTTCTATTGTATTACGTGCTCTACTAAAGATACCTATACAATCATTTCTTGTGAAATCACTTTTTTTATTTCAATAATTATAAAAGAAAAAATCTGGAACCGGTCATTTTGACCGATCGTGGTAGGTTTAGTGTTAAATAAGACGGATATTGACAGCGACGAAGTTCCTAATGTTTTTAAACTATGAATTCTTAGGGGAATGAATTCTTATTTCTTCCTGCAGTAATTACAAATGCAAATACTGTCCTAACGCACTGCGAACACAACGCAGAGGAAACAAATTCCAAAATCAAGCAGCGCCAAAAAAGAGTATCCGAAAATTACGGAAAACCGTGCGTAATATTTTCCTGATTGCAAATTATGTTTGATGCGCGCAAGTTTTTGTGAGATTTTCGCTCGATCGGTGTTAGCATCGGACACAAATGGATTGGGTCTCGCGACCGTAGTTTTCCGCGGTCGACGCGGCGCGGAATATTTTTCTGTTTCTTTTACAAATGTAGATGCGATTTATCGAGGGAACGACTGCTTCGATGGGCGTTTACTTTATCGAGAATAGCGTGAAAAATATTTCCGCACATCAAAGGACTGCTCGTTCGAACGGTTTCCAGAGCGTGGCCAAGCGACGCGCACTCGATAGGAAAGTTTCCTGACGGGAAATATCGAATATCGTAACGTTCCCCTCGATTCTGCGCCTCGGCACGACGATAAAGCAAAACCAAATACGATTTAAATAAGGTAAAGAGATAGACAGGCTTTCTTACTCGTGAACGTTTTTAGTGAAATCGTCGACGACTATCGAAAATGCATTATCGCATCTTTCTTTCGATATCGTTTTAATGCCCGAGTAATTAAAATTCTGTCTGCTCGTGCATCGGGGCTAGGCTGTTCAACTGGCAATTTCGGAATAAAATAACCTCCACTAAGATTGTTGACTTTCCTGAAAGCTGCACGAGATGAAAGAAACGTAGTTACCGCCGGGGGAAAATTTTGGAGTTGCAGGAATTGTATGAAAGGGGAGGAAATTGAATGAACGTCAATTACACGATACACGGGCTACCCCTGGAATTTTTGGTCGGACTGTAATAGCTCGTTCCTGCAACGAAAATATTAAAAGAATAGGAGCTGTAAACGGTGCAATAAAAACTAATATTTGCGAAGCTGGAAAATGTATTCTTCTAGTCCCATTATTCATAAATTCTGGGATATATACGTGGTAATTTCGAAACTTCAGCAGTATTATTCCTTTCTTTATTAATGTTTATGAGGGATAATATCTCGTTTATTTAAAGTGAAGTACGATATCTAACCACGTTGTTTATGTAACGAGAGGATAGATACGCTCTAGCCACGCTCTACTTGTTTAATACTAAAATAGAAATAGTCTACTAAGTCTTGATAGTGTTCAGAATAATTTTATTAAAGGTGTTCGTTAAGGCGAACAATTTTCCTGGAAGTTTACAGACTGTACAAGGTAAAAGTACTTTCAGTAAATTTAAATTTGTATCTTTCAATATGTGCACAGGATTTTCAATTGTTTAAAATGTCTGTGAAATAAAATGTTTATTCGCGAAAGGCAAGGGTATTTGTATAAATATTTGCGGTTCCGTAGTGGAACTGTTCGGAATGCGGGCTAAAACTATTTATTCCGATAACGTACTCGGTCACGCAAATTTACCAACTAAAAGGTTCGATGTGAAATATCGGATCTAGTATCGAGCCGATAACGTACTTTCCTTCGTTTCGATCGGAAGACTGTGTTGGTTGATCGGCTAACGTGGTTTCAGGTTATACGGTTATACTAAAGCCGGGACCATTTGAATGGTCACCGGGGAGAGTGGACAAACGTCGATCGACCGTGGAAAACGCACTGGCGCAGGATAAAAGCCGCGAAACATTCGAAAGTGCGATGCATTAAAAGGTAAAACCGATACGCGTGGATTCTCTGAAAGCCGACGGAGCTTTTACCGGAACGTCCGTTCAGCCCGTTCGGCCCGTGCACTGATCGTGTATATCGAGTGCTCTTCAATGTTGGAAATTAGGCACGCGGGAACCCTTAAACCGCACCGCGTTGCTTTCACATTCGTAACATTTGTTAAGCGATTCTCACTGATATTCTCCCTTAACTTCGCATCAAATTCATTGTAAAAACAAAATTTTATTATTTGTCATTCTGAGAAAAATGGTCTGATAAAATCCGGATCAACTTCGAATCAATTCAATTAACAAAATTAATATACTATTGGGTTGGCAAGAATATAATTTCGGTATTTTAAGGTGAAATAGAGCCCAATTTTTTTATCCAAGCAATGAACTTTAATGAATAAGATATTTTCCCTTTGGTCGATGATCTTTTGCCAAAAATAATAAATAAGAGAATATTTTATTGATTAAAGTTCGTCGCTTGAATAAAGAAATTCGGTTTTATTTCACCTTCAAATACCGAAATTATATTCTTGCCAACCCAATACATTTTCAGAACTGCTGAACACGAATTTTCTGTTGGAATAAATTCGTCTTGCAAAATACAGAAGATAATAGTCTGGCGAAATATTAATGTCCGGAATTGTTAATTTTAATGTCACGCAATGGAATACCAAAGTGATTACACGCGGCGCTTTATCGTGCAGTTACATATTTAAACGATACAGCCTGGTCTTTTGCAATGAATAATTATGCTCGCAAGAATATAGCAAGAGAAACGTGAGTGAGATAGTTCCATAGAGATAACATCGAGAGACACGTGATGTCCGTGAAGCCGTAGATCGTACCATGAAGTCATCCAACAAAAAAAGTAGGTGCTATCATTGTCTGCCAACAGAGATGAATGTCTCTTTTTGCAATAGATATTCAGTCCAAGATTTGTCGATTTTTATACGATTACGTTCGAGTAAGTTATGGGCCCAAGTCATTCTACGTTTACCTAGATTTGAATCTCAATACGTGACGCATAAACATAAAATAACAAATCGTATAGAAGAATAAATACAGTTACCTGATCACAGCGTCGTCAATGATTAACTCGGCAACATGGAGCCACATTAAATAAATAAAATAGGTGGAGATATTTCTTAAATTGTTCATAAAGATAATTAATTTTTCAAATTTAATTTAACTTTCTGCATAAATCATCAAATATATAAATACTAATTATTTAGGGCAAAAATTTGAAACTTAACGGGTTAAACAAAATATAAATGTTTCAATCTCAAAAGATTCGAATCGATCGTCCCCAAACTCCGAACAAACGTGAACCATTCTTGCAATGCGGAAACAACGAAAAATACCACATTCAAACCTGCATCACAATTTATTCGACCATGTATCTTCAATTGATTACACGGTTCGCAGGTTATCCGAGCTTTCACGAGGACCATTCACGAGCAGGATCGCAGGATCGAGGAAGGACAAGGTTGGCTGGTGTATAGTGCACTTCGATCCGCAACGACGACATTGTTTTTCCTGGGGCTAGAGGATGCGCAGGCATTAAATTGAATATCTCCGGTCAGATTTCCCCTGGGGCCGGGAGATCTCGTATCTTTGGTTACGGGTCGATAAATTTCGGATCGCGCGTTCCTATTTAAAACGGACGTGGGTGCCGCGAGGCGGAACGCTCTTATCGACCGGCTGGATAAAACGGATCCCGATTTGCATGGAAACAAAGGAGGACGTCGATAAGCGGAACACAGGGTAGCCTGATCGTGTGAGTCTTTCGTTTTTCTTGGAAAAACATTGTTCTCGCATCCTGATCGCCGTCCAGCTGACGAGTCCGAAGGAACCCGAACTTCCGACTTTATGCTCGTTCGCATCGGCGGTTCTCGGCGGGGCCGAAGAATCTGGCGAGGATGTAACAGGTGGCACATTCCCTCTCGCTCCGCTCGACGACGTGCGATTTCGCGCCGCACCGTCATTATTGACGCTGCCACCCTCGCTGCCATCCCCGCGAAGAAGGGAGCGCGCCCTCCACCCTTCCATCCACGCTCTTAAAATCCTCTCCAGAGGAATCCCCGTTCCCGCTCGATCGTGGCCGTGGCACCACGTAACCGCTCTTCTCGCCCCTCGCGATTCCGCTCGCAATAAAGCTTCCCCCCGGAACAACCGCTCCACGGAATAGAAACCGCCCGGACCAAATGCATTCGCTCGGCCGCGAGAACGTCGTTACCATCGTCGAACGCGATACCCCGTTCCATTTGACTTCGAAATGTAATATCCGTGCCAGCGTTACTTCGCTGGAACATTGTCCGGGGTATTTTTTAAATGGTCCTGGCTCATACGGGATAATACTGTGCGGAACTGATTTTTTAGAGTGTCCTTTAATGAATTTTGTAACGGGAATTTTTTTATTGCACGAGGATACGAATTTTTATGTCTGACCTATTAACGGTTGAGTCGTTCTACTTGAAATTTCGTGTGGCCGTTCCGTAGCAATGTGTAGAGGCATTTCGCGGAATAATTTATGTTAGTCGTTTATCAAGTCCTCGGGAATTCCATTTTGCGACTGTCCGACTTAGGAGCGACGGGTTCTACTCGAGACGTAAAGCTTCCTCTTCTATGACTTTCTTGGGGTGATATTAAAATCCTATATTTATCTGTTTCTGTGATAGTACTTCTTTGATTGCTCCTGGATGGAATGTTTTGTATGTCTGAGAATTGATTGATCTGTTCTACTTAAATCTTGATTTTGGAACTAGTTCAAATTTTTCGTAATAAAATTCAAACAGATGGTTTTATATGAAGAACAGGATGTCCAGGAATGTATTGTACCTCCAACCATTGATATTTTCTATTTAATCTGTGAATTATTTCTCTGCGAAACGGAATCAACAGAAATCCACGAAATATTAAAAAATCGATGGTTAAATCCGACAGAAGATTCGCGAAAACAAATAAACAGAGAGAATAGGGGGAAGCTTATTTGTAACGCTGTTTGTATTCGAAATAGTTGAGTTTGAATTTCGGCAGGTACGCTTACAATTGATTACGGCTTAGCTGACGCGTTTGTTCGTAGTATACTGTTTCCACTTCTAGCAAGTAGAAACTCTGTGGAAATGCACAAATGATGGCATGAAATCGTTAAAATTTTAATATTTCCGTTGTCCGATTGCTTCCACATTTTCTCACCAAGTGTTACAATTTAGGGGGATGAGACCAGAAAAAATCAAGATCGAAAAATAAAAGCTACCCTAGAGGGCAGTGTATTAGTGGGTGAAGTAGAGTATAAAGAGGATTGGTTTTTGCAGGCAAGGGGTGGAAAGGAAGTGCGAAGGGAAGCGATTCGTTTCAGATGACCCCGGTGGTTGGTGGTCAATTAGTATTCCGCGGTTGGCCGTGGCGGGGGACAAGAATCGGCGCGAGCGTTCTTGAACGAGACGACGCGACGCGGGGCGTTTCAAACACCCTGGAAACATAATTCCACGGCGTCCACTGTTTACCGGCGACGTCAGACGCTGAAATATTCATGAAACAAACTCTCGTCGGATCGTGTCGCCCTTTTCCTTGTCCCTGGCTCGATGGTCTCTATTGTCTACCCTGTGTTACACGCGCTCATTTTCCCCGTCTTTGTTCCACCTTCCGTCCAACACTTGACTCACTTGCGCTCACCCACACTCGCACGAAGCCCGTGCACAACCACACACGTGCATCCCCTTGGATGGTTCTCGCGCGACCACCAACCCCTGTCTTCATTTTACAGGAGATTTCATGGTCCGCGCTCCACGGGATTCCCTTTCATTCTTCCATCGCGTATCAATGGACACGACTCGATTACCACTCACGCGAATATTGCATCGCTTTCGAGCTGGTTTTCGGTTAATGGAACCTACAGCGCGGCCTCAATGCGGGAATTATGTCGATCCATTTTTTAATCCGCCCGGAAATCCCATTAATCATTCAGCGCGAAAGGACCGAAATCGAACCAACCAGGGACTCCCGAACTTCTCCGAACGGTTTTCCAATTTTCTGCGATGCGAATTTTCGAACATTTACAGTTGAATGTTATTTCCAGTGATTTCTACCCTCTGGAGAACGGTGGAGTGTTCAATTCTTTGAAAACAGAATGTCTGACCAATCGCAGGGTTATTCTACTTGCCACTCTCAATTTTCTCTTGAATTCGTTTTATATCAATCCACTGACGAGGTAAAATAATTCTCTGTAACAGAAGCTAATTTTCCGAAATGAATGTGTCGGTCCAATTTCTGGGATGTTCTACTTGACACCGATTTATTTCGTTTGTATGAAATTTACTTTAAATTAATTTTTTGATGAAGCGAATTAAATCTGAAGGGTGCTTGTTTCCTGAAACGAGCTTGTCTGAACGATGGTTGACCTATTCTACTGAATGCTTATGTTCTCATAATTTCATGCGGGTTAACTGTTTTACGAAATTAAAGTGGAGGTTAAACATTGTACGTGTTTTTCTTATCCAAATGACGTATATTTTCCTTCTGTAATTTTTCATTAAATTTCCATGGTTCGTTTCACGTCGACAGAAGCTTTTACACTCGTGACTCCGTCACGCATTCGCACACAATCACACGCAAGAAAAGCAAATCGTCGAGTGACATCTTCTCCCCTTAGAAAAAGCTCGTAGTTCACTCGTGTCTATTCGTTGATCTACCTGTCTGGTTTTTTGGGAGACTGGATAGAGGGAACAAAGTGATCTTTAGACTGCGGATCTTCACGCAAAATAAATAATTCGAAATTCTCGACTGTTTTCAATCATTCTAAATAGTTGACAACAACATATTAATACTTTTAAATTTGTTTAACCTCTCTGTTCCTTCAAATTACAGCTATTCAATGTTGTAAATGCATAAGATCCGCAGTCTAGTGATCTTACATATCTAAATCATTCTCGAATCACAACGCGTTGTCTTTCGGCATTTATACCAGTGTATTTACAAAATTACATATATATTTATATATAGAATACCGCTGCAAATGAGTATCACGTGTGTATCTATGCGCAGGTATGCGTGTTCGTGTATGTACGTGTACAAATCCGTGTCCGTGTATCCAGTGTCTCGTGTATCCTTAAGCAATTAGACTTCGTACGCTATGTAGGAAACTTTCTAAACGTTACAATTCAAATGTTTCTGTTCCATTCGGTTTCTTTCATCGTTCGTTTCTTTTTTTGTCGTCGATTTTCGTTTTTTAATAAATCCTAAATCTACGCGGTAGGATCACGCCCATCGAGCGGGCTACGCGTGTTCGCCGAGCAGCTCCTCCATTTTGGCAACGTTTCATCGTCTGGCACACCACTTCTCTTTTTCGACGCTATCGGTTCCAACCGACCGGAATATCCGCGGAATCTTTCGTACAAAATTGGCAGGAATCGTTTGTTTTCGATTTTCTGGACGCGATTCGCCGCACATCCCGATTCACGAGCTCCGAACCCTGTATCGAGATCACGCAACCGTGTCGCAAACAATTTATTCACTCGTGAACATCGACGCTTGAGAATCGCCCTCCGAACCTCGGAACTGGTCGCACAGATATGATTTGCTGCGATCCCAACTCAGACCAACCAGCAAAATGATCGACAAGTAGGGACGTCAATGAAACACTCCTAAAACGCCCACAAAAGAAATTTCAAGAGCTAGTCACAATTAGGATACAAATTATATGATAAATTCATTCGATGAACTTGTCCGATCAATCACTGAGATGTACTACTTGAATTCTTTTTCGTTTTCAAATTACATAAAGTGTTCATCCGAGGAACCTGTCCGATCAATGACTGAGATGTTCCACTCGAAACCTATTTCTTTGTTCCCAAATTATTATATATGATAAATTTATTCACATTTTTTAAACATGAAATGGTATATACACTAAGTATACTGAAAACAACTTAAATTTAATAGCAGCAAAATAGAGACTTTGTGAGAAGAATTTCTGTTAAATAGACGCCTGAGATATATAATAGAAATTTTGTACATTTTGTTTGGATCCTAAAGTATGGTGTTTGATATTCTTCTCGCGTTTCTAAGTAACATGAACGCCCTCGGTTTCGTACTTTTGATTTGTTGTTTTCGTTCCGTAGATCGTTCTAATTTCAAAAAGACATTCTCAAATTGTTCCGGGAGGCGAGTTCGCGGGGCGGGCATCGTCGAAAATATAGTTTATAAAGAACTATCACCCTTCAGCGCGAACTTCCAGCTCGGAGCTGCTGGTCTGAGTTAGACGATCCCATTCTACTTCAGTAAACCGCGCGCTAGTCGCTCTCCATTGGAGTACATCCACCCATTCATGCGGCTGAAAGAGTGAATACAGTACCCACGGTTAAACTGAATTTTCCATTCCTCTTCCATTCCCATTCGCGGCGCGCGAGACACGTTTATTTTTCGACTTTTCGTCGCCGCTGGTAAAAGCGGAGGGAATATTCGGGATCGCTCGGACGTTCGATCGCGATCCTTCTTCCCTGGGGAACGCGAGCGCGCAAGAAATCGAGGAATTCCAGAATGGCTCCGGGATTCCCAGCTAACCGTGCGATTCGCTCGATCAGCACAAAGCTAGACAGAGAGAGAGAGGGAGTGAGAGGGAGAGAGAGAGAGAGAGACAGAGATAGACGCGTAATTAGCGCGCGCACTCGCTCGACGATTAGGCGGTTTATCCGGGCCGGTAATTAACGTCGGCATCGTTAGCGCGTTAGTCTCGTTTGCCCTCCTCCCCTTTGCACTGCCAAATAGAGGGATTGAAAGGGCCGTGTGTGCGACTCCGTCCGCCTCTGGATAGACGAGAGAGGGTCCGCTCGTCGTACAGATTAAAAATAATAACCGGTGATCCCTCTCGTGACGCTAAGTGCTCCATTCTCCTTGGAAAACGCCCGCGATGTTGCAAGAGCTAATTTACACCTGCCCTCGCCTGTAAACACTTTCTATCGCAAATCCATTCAGACTTTTGACGAACATCGATGTCTGTACAAACTTCTCTCGTGTCCTTGACTGGTGCCAGAGAATCTTCATACACGTACACTACCGACCAAAAGGTTGGCTACACCTACTAGGATATTTAATTTTTGTCAAATAAACAAAATATTAGAAACATTTCGCACATTGGTACATGTATCCTAACTTTTGGCCGGCCGTGTATACATCCTTTTCAACCTTTTTAGATCTAGACATACAGTAGACATTCCGAAATAATACTAATAATTCTAATTTTATTCTACAAGGAAAACGCGTTCCGAATCCCTCGAAAGCAGCTTTCGATAGACGGTAAAGCAGCTTTGATAACGCTCGGTATCGCGAGAAATCATAAGTTCGGAACTCGAAACAAAATAGAAGTCGCAAATCATTGGTCGTGCACGGCTGGTACGGGAGTCGCCGGACACGCGAGTTACAACTGGGTCCAAGTAACCGGACAGTGAACATGTTAAAACTCGGAAGAAGAACATCAGATAACCGGGTAGGAGGTAACTTCTGGTTTCTCGGTGGCCGGGTCCAAGAAAGCTTTCCAGCGGAGCAATAAATCGCGGTGAGGAGGGTTCAAGCGGGTCCGGCGCGGCGGGTTCGCAAGAATGCGCACTGTGTCGGCTCGGGGGAAAAAGGAGGACGTCGAGTCTGGGTTCGGTAATTTCACGGTGTCACGCGAGCACGCGTGCTCGTACGAGAAGAATTCATGGTTGCGGGCTTCCGTGTCTCCGGCTTGTTTCTTGCGGTATGTTCTCTTCGCCGGTTTCCGTGTCCCTCGAAGAGTTTATAGACCCGGGCGCAACTTTCTCCGGTTCATGCAAAAATTGTTCGATTAGTAGACGCCGCCGCGCCGGTTAGCTTCTCGGCGCGTATCGCTTAGGACAGCAGGGAAAGCAACGAGAGACAGGGTCGATACTCGGGGATCGCTCAGTGGGCTGAATTTCAGTGCTGGCAGGCCGTGTCCCGTCCATTAATCCTTCCGCCTTGAAGAAACGCAGAGACAGAAACTCTTCCGGGCCACTTGACGTCGAAATTGCGCTAATTCCGATGATTTACCGCTGCCGGGGAAACCGGCCTGTCAGAAAAGACAGATACAAATACACAAGACCGTTCTAATTCGCGGGGAGCACGCGAGGACGCGTGCGTGGCCGACGCGGCATTCATGAAGCCTCTCTTGTCTGCTCCAACCCCCACATCCACCTCTCCACGGTTCTGTTTGTTTCCTCGGCCCGTTGTATTCTTCCTTAATTTATCTTCCAGTAACAACCATGACTTCGCCCCCGCCTTCACCGTGGAACTTCTCCGAAGAAAAATCTCGGGCTCTCTCTCTCTCCCCAGCTTGGCCAAATAGAGCCCTGACGTAGCCAGAGCCCGCGAACGAAAACGGTCTTTCTTGCGTGCTCGAGGGAAACGAAAGCGGATCAAGTGGGCACGTACTCGACTCTCCTTAACCCGGACTATCGTCTGATCAAACTCATTCCGTGGCTCGTTCGAGGTCTATGTACTCCAACGCTGAGGGAAGGGTCCTTGTGATCCATCGGTCCTTTGTGTGCCGACCAGATAGATGTGCACCGTCGGCAAAGGATCGCTGATCGTCGAAGTATGATCCTCGTACGACTCCGCTTCTCCTGATCGAACCGATCCGATGCCGATCTACGGAACACGGTGTATCGAGGTTGCCCAGATCGTGTATCATTCCGTGAGTCGATGTGTATCTTCGAAGGGAGCGGAGACGTCCAAGATCGTCCAGTTAGCCAGACCTGCCTGCGCGCACGCTGCCCATCGAGCCCTGTCCCTTGGCCGGGATGTGTGCAAACAGCGATCCCAACGATCCTCTTGATACACCAAGCTGCACCAGAACAGTGTATCCTTGGCAAAGGTAAGCCGATCACGGAAGTATGATGGATAAATTGGACAGTCCGACCCAATTCATTCCTTCGCCTGTCGAGCTATAAGCTGATGATGTGCCGGGGATAATCCTGATTTCTCGCTGCACGTGCACCTACCAATAAATCTATATTTACTGCCACCATCATCGTGCCGACTGCCTCTGGACCCGGTTCGTCATCCCTTCAACTCTAGTCGGAGGTTCATCGCGCCACTGTTTGTGAATGGGATCGGGATTCCTCTGATCTCCTCGTCTCCTTTCAACATGCCGACGAACCTGGAACTGTTTTCTGATGTTCCATACATGTGCCCAGTATCTCGTCAGAGTCTATTAGCTGGTTTAGCAACCGAACAGCTGGGGATTCCTCTGATCTCCGTGTCCCCTATAGACACGATGGCTAAACAGGCCCACTTTTCCCGCGTGCCTCCGTGTCCCGTTCGTCATTTGATTTGCAGGTAGTTCTGCATTCCCTTTAGGATCCTGGGCAAATTATTTTCCGATGGCACACGCTTCCATACCTCTTCAAAATTCATTCGACGGATCGGCAAGTGGACCTTGGTAATTATAGATTTTTCTGATTTTTCTGCTTTCTTTGAACGAGGTAGCAAAGTTACAATTAGTTCCTAATATCTTGGACCAATTCTTATCGAATATATGACTTAGTTCGAGAAGAGGGTAGGGTAGAGCCATGATTCTCCGGATTCCTCGTGTTTCTTTCAAACATGCCAACAGAACTGGATCAATTTTCAGATGTTCACCGTTCACCCGCAATCTCATCAAGCAAATTGGCTAGTTAGCCTCTCCTCCGCATCAAATTAGGTAATTCTCTGATCTCTGACGTTTCCTTTACAGACATCCAAACTGGTATAATCTTCGGACGCTTCCGGGCTAATCTCTCATCAAGTCCATCTCCTAGTTCAGCTGCAGTACTTGTATCAATGTAAGAAACGCTTTTCCAGAACCGTGGCAACTGAGTTTGATGTTCCTCGATTTACTCATCTGATCACTTGATCAGTTCCCCCGTGAATCTTGATATAGATTGCTAGTGGGTGGGCGGCCTGTAGGCCCCGTCTTCGCTGACATAGAATCCTCGATTTTCTGATGGACATATTCATCGAAGACTCTAGACCAGGGTCTTTAGAGTCATGCTGAGTCGGACCAGGGGATCAATTGTCTCGAATGATCCTAGGGCTGCCCCTTGTCATCTGATCACTGGAGCGGCCTGCAGGCCCAGTCTATGCTGACAAAGAGTCCTCAAATTTCTGATCGACACATTCTGAGAAGACGCTAGATCAGGATAATTAGAATCGTGCTGGACTATGCCAGCAGATGGATCGTCCCGAATGTTCTCGGGGCTGTCCCCTGTCATCTGATCACCGGATCGGTTCGCTGGTGAATCTCGGTATAGGTTGATAGTGTGTGGGCGGCCCGCAGGCCCCGTCTAGGCTGACAGGGCCGGGACGCGTGGCGCGCGGCATAGAATCCTCGATTTTCTGATCGACACATTCCGCGGCCGCGAAGACGCTTCCACGGCATCCGGATAATCCTCGGTAGGATCGTCTCGCGGCCAGATGCCTCCGGTCGGTGGTAGACACGCGCCGGATACGGTGCTCAGGCGAATAGCTTTTGCTCGCGGCGCTGCCAGTGGCATTCGTGCTGTCGGTGGTGATGCCGTTGCTGTTGCGTCGCTCGTTGTCGGCCAGCGGGGAACAATGGGTCGCGACGGCTAGGTCGCCAGGTTCTGCAACACATAATGACACGCAATGATGAACGATGCCTGGCTGGTGCGCGCTGGGTCTCGTTAAAACGGTTAAAACGCCTAGTGCGTGAACACGCGAATTCACCGGCTCGCGTTTCTGTGTGTATATATTTGTTCGTGTGTGTGCGTGTGTGTGTCTGTCCGTTGAGTTCTTGTTTTCTATTTTTTATTTGCTGCTTTGTTGTCCGCTCGCTCTCCCACCCATGCTCTCTGTCTCTTTCTCCCTCGCTCTATCTCGCTCTATTTTTGTTCTTTTTGTATTATTTGCCCCGAGTCAGCTCCCGCGCATTGTCCGGGAATTAAAGGGACGTCCAACGGGATGGACAAAGAGAAATCGGCCTCTAATTCCGCGCGACAATGTCCGTTAACGAGAAACGAAGAATTTCTATCGGCGAAACATCATCCCACTCCCTCTGCGACGCCGACGACCCAGCCACACTCGAACTCACTAATTTTCCCATCCGTCGTTGAGTGGAAATTCATTGACGAACCGTGGGGAACGCTCGCTCGAGAAAGGTGGCCAACGGGATTGACAGAATGAGGACGATTCGTTGAGTAACGAGGGAAAAAATAGGGGACTTCCGGGGATTAACCGCGTGCGAGCTCATCAACTCGATTGCGAGAATTTTCGTTCAGCTGCGAAGACCGAGAGGATGTAATAGTCCCGACTATTACTGACCACTCAAGGTCTCTCCCCCCTCTGCGAATCAACTTTATTGTCCGGTGGAATCTGGCAAATTGGTGGGTGTAGATGTTGGACGACTTTACTCTGCCAAAAATGCTAATTCTCCCCAACTGCTCTTGCACAGAACTCGCAATATTTAGAGCGTAGACCTCGATTGACGATTTTGCTAAAACTGAATGAAGTCTAACATAATGATGAGGATAGGTGGAGTCTAAAGAATTGGTGGGGTAGGACTTGGACGACTTTACTCTGCCAAAAATGCTAATCCTCCCCAACTGCTCTTATACATTAGAACTCGCAATATTTAGAGCGTAGACTTCGATTGACGATTTTGCTAACACTGAATGAAGTCCAACATAATGATGAGGATGGGTAGAGTCTAACGAATTGGTGGGAGTAGGTGTTGGACCAATTGTTCAGCCAAAAATGCTACTTCTCCCTAACTGCTCTTGCACAGAATTCGCAATATTTAATGATGAAATCTAACACAATGATGAGGATCGATGTTCACAGACTCTGAACATCCAAAAATGCTAATCACTTCTCAACTGCTCATTCACAGAATGTGCAACCACGTTATGGAAATTATAATGATATGCAGAACATTGTTCGCCCGTTTCAGCAAAATAGTCAATCGGGGTCTATACTCTAAACACGGTATTGTAATATTTGCTAACAACACACAGCATCGAATCAAAGAGCAAATACCGTCGGCTGGAATACACATCGGTGTACAATAGTTGTCGGTTGTAACTCTCATCAAAATACGTGTACAATCGTCTATTCAATTAATACTTCCTATTGACACCGAAACAATCAAACAATGGAAATATGTAACGCACCCGAATATACGAACGACAATAGGTTGTTCGTTTCTCTCGGGGCTAATTAGAGGATTGAATTGTAAATTAGCGTCTGAACACCGGTCATTCATGATTCATTTATGCATCTCCGCTGCGATAAAGTGATTATTAGGTCGCGAATGTTTGGCCATTGTTCCGCGAGGTTCGGAGTTAAGCGTAATCTTGTCGAGTTGGTGAATGACTCTTCTAATCATGCTTTTTTAACAAGTAGTCCGGGAGTTGTTTTATCGAACCGACCAGTTAATTTGGTGCTCATGCTCTTGTGCATCCGCGAACAATCTTGCTCTTCTGTTTTCTACTTTTTCAATATAATTTTTCATTTTTCTTTCCTACTATTTTTTATTGTCTTCTACAATATCTACTGTATTTTAAAAATTCAGGGCACGATTTTAAAACAAAATTTAACGCTCTCTAAATAAATGAAGAAGAATCGCGTTAAGTAAAATATTAAAATGTTCGGTAAGCATTCCGCAAATGCTTAAAAATGTTTGCACGCCACAACAGGAGGTGTTCCAAATGTTTTCAGGGGAATAACCAAAACGTTTATGGAAATTTGCGTCACGTCGAAATTGAACGTGTACGTAGATTGCATGGATAATGTCTCGCGGATCACCGTGCCAATTCGAGGAAGCACCGTATAAAAATTCGCAGACGTCCGGGGGCCGATGGCACACCGACGCTAATACAGGCAAACAGACATCAAACAGTTTTAACTCGGTTTACGATCGAAAAGCCATCGAGCAGACGTTTTCACGAAAAATAAAATTCAGCCAACATGCTGGCGCGGCGTTCCGCGAGCCATGGAATTCATTTAGGCGATGATCAAGCGAGTCGAAACGAGCAGGGGCGCATAAAAATTCCTGTCGTCGGGATAAAAAAGATCGATCGAAAGAAGGGATACGTCTGCTCGTCGACTAATTTTACAGCGGCGCCATGGTACAAATGAAAAACGGACATCCTATAAATCGTGCATGGTCGCGTGCGTCCGGATACGGAGATCTCCGTAGCCGATCGCAATTTGCGCGATCTCCGATATTGCTGCCGGCTCGTTTCGCGTCGTGAGATATTAACGCCGCTGGAACCGACCTCCTCCCACTCTCTCTCTCTCTTCTCTCATCCTTCCTCTTCCACGGTTAGCTACCCTGCATTGCTCCTCACCGATCTAGATCCCCCTTGGCCATAGTTCGACGTCTACCCCTTCGGTTATATCGAGTCCGTCTCCGGTGTTCCCGAATTAACCGTAGCAAACCGATCTGCGGTGGGTCAAAGTTCTACCGTGGACTGTACGCAATCAGCTGCTAATTGGGAAATGATTGGAGCCACCTACGCCGATACCATCGGGCCTCTAACTATCCTCCGGACGGCCGAATAACCCGTGGCCCTCCTATAAATGCCCCCATAAATGCCAAAACGTACGCACACCGTCGCGATATCCTCGCCGCAATCGACCCACCAGCCACGCACAACTCCTGTGTGTGTGCGTATGTGTTCTCCAGTAGCATTGTGCTGCCACGCTCCACGTCAAACGCCATGTCCGTATGTTTAATAATTCGATAGACTGATTTTATTTTGATCCCCGCACTGTTTGTGTAGTTTTACACGCGCCGCGGTATAATATTTGCTTGTCCCGAGTGAAACGCGCGCCCGCTATTCCGTATTTTGAGGGATTATGAGTCACGTGCGATCCAGATGATAAAATACAGCGGAACCGCGTCTGTCAACACACGGCCATGCGAGTCTTCTGTGTGAACGATCGCTATGTTTGTTTTAAACGGATAAACTTTCGGGTCCCGGCTGCAAGTGTGACTGCGGATTTTCGGTGGTTATTGCTGTAACAACGCGAATGCAAAATACAAATAAACGGTTCGACGAGACTCGATCATCCCGGTCATCTTTATTCATTATTTAATCAATCTTTTTAAGAGCCGTTTAATTTATTTGCCGAGCCTTTCGTGCTTGATTTTTTTTAAATATTACTTTTGATATTTAATAGTGTTGAACATTGCCAAATTTTGTCGTATCATATTATAGTTGGTATGCACTAGAAGCGCACAAACTCACGTTTATTTTCACAATTTATTCTGCTAGAGTATGCAAAAATTTGTTTTATTTGGCCCTTTTCTCTCTGTGAAAAATAGCACGACATAACACACAGTTTTTTAAACTGCAATGCTACGCAGAATTCCATTCTATGTTAAAAAACATGTAGAAGATACAAACACATTTTATATCCGGAATACTCGACTTGGGAAAATTGCCTCAGGAATTTGTATTTTCAAGTAGAAACGGTCAGCCATGGTCAGACGCCTTAGCCACTTTCCAAGTTAATTCTCCCGGGAAAGTGGGCTCGTGTAAAAAATTTTGTTCTACGTTTTTCACTCATTATTTCACGCAGAATTATCTCTCAGTGCCGTACTACTGTCATAGAACACTTTGCGTAATAAATAAAACATAATTAACAGAATGTAAAACTGAAAATATTTCTTTAGTTTCTTTAAAAATATTTTTTAGAAAGTTTCTTCTAGAAAAAGTTTCTTTAACATAATGAATTGGTGTGTTAAAAGTGATAGAAAGTGAATGAAATATAAATGTACATTCACGTTTATTCTAATATTTTTAATAAACAGTGGCCGTTACTGAATTAATACCAATTTCGAATTATTGCAATATGAGAAAATAAGGAGATGTCCAGTTTGTGTTTACCGTGAAAAATTTCCAGCCGCCGAAATAAGTTTCCACGGTCGAGTATATTTTATAAAATAGTGCATGAAAATGTGAATTTGCATAACGAAAGTGAGTCGGACGTCTCACACGAAGTGGGTTTGCATGTAACCATTTAAATTTCAAAGAGCCGCGGTAAGTGGCCGCAAGTGATGCTTGTGCCTCGGATACGTCTTTCGGTTTTATTGATATAATAATTCCTCCACAGGAGGTAACAGTAGATTTTCATCTTTCACAGAGTGCTGGAAGTTGAACATAGATTCGACTGGAAATCAAGCGTTTAATTTCCGAACAACGGGGGACATGTTGTTTTCTGCTTTGAAAGGTGGAGGAACGTTTGTAGTATCCACCGCGGACAAATTGGTTTGATAATACCGGCTGGTGACAAACTCCTTTACCGATACCACGAAAATGGTGTCCATCAAAATTTCCCACTTCACAGACTCGGTCTCTCGTAAGCGCTGTACCTTGCTCCCCTTTATATTCACGCAAGCCAGCGCGGCTCTCTCTTTACCCCCGCGGCCGGGGTGTAATTTCATGAAAGATCAGAGGCGGCGAATTAAAGAAATTCCTTTGACCGTGGACTGGCAAAGGGCTGCCGCCCGGAATACCTAATCGGCATAAATATTTACCGTTGCGAGATATCCCGTCCCTTGCAATTTTTCCTCCGGCCGGATAAATGTTTTATGAGGCCGCTAATCAAACGAAAGGACTCACCCTTCTCTCCCCGGTGAGAAGGGTGGTAGAGGAAGAGAGAGGGAGTATTGGGCCATCACGAGCTTCGAAATCGTTTAAAGATATCCCGCGGCGTTCGTGAAAATTTTAGGCTATCCTCCCATATCCACAGGCACAGCACATATTCGACTCATGAATTCGTGACGAGCCTGTCCGCGCACCCCGTTAAAACCGGCTCGGCGAATCGGCTCGGCGAACCGGCGGCAGCGGCAAGAAAACGAAGGGGAATATTTCAGCCAGACACGATGCTCACTTTTCCTACGCTTGTTTCAATCTCGCGCCGGAGAAGAATCCGACCAACTTTTTGAATTTTAATGCTATCTCTGTTATTCAGTTAACCGGGCCCTGTGTTTTCAAGGAACAGCTGCTTTGTTTAAATACAATGGCCGACTGACGGCTATTTCATTTGCTACCGTATTTATTGCACCGGTTCGTAAGAAAGTTTTACTTTACCAATATTTAGTTGTGATAAGAAATTCGCAATTTCATTCGCTACTACATTTACTATATTTTCTAAGAAAATTTGGAAATATGTTCCACTTTACCAAAAAATGCGATATTCGAAATTGCAATTTTATTTACTAGCGTATTGTACAGAGGGTGTAAAAAGTAATGGTCATCCGTTCTAGAATCTACACCTCTGGATCGGTGGACATTTGTAAAAGAAAATTGTTGTTAAATTTGAAATTGCAAAATATGAAAGAAAACATTATGTCCATTGTTATACATAAGAATGCTAATCCTATATTATGAAATGCTACCGCACCTTGCTGCCGTTCCTTCGGCGGATTAGGCGATGTACCTGGAAAGGACGGTATAGCAGGCAAAAAGTTTTACAACCACCGCGCACCACAACTTCAACCCCCAACAGATAGTCAACACGTGCGACAGACCTATCGTAGCGATGAGTGGACATACACTTATAAATACGTCATTGACGACCGAAATCAATACGAAAAAAAATTTCCTTGACAGTTTCCCACTCCTCGACCTAAAGTCACCCTTAACCAATCACGAAATAACCGTGGTGACAATCGCAGAACTGTTTTGATCGCGGTCGGAGTAACTTCTTCTCGTTCGGTGTCACAATTTCGGAACGTGTGTTGTGTAAGTGTTCAGTGGTTGTGTAGAAGTTTGGTGTTTTGCACTACACAGTTATTAACACGTATTCGCGCAAATGGCAGTATCCTGTGGATCCGTCGGAGAAACAGAAGATTTTGAAAAATTTGTAAGTACCTATACCTTACATTAGTATTTTATAATTATGTATAACAATAGATATAAGGTTCTCGGATGACCATTACTTTTTATACACCGTTACAATTTTTTAGAACACTAAAATACGATCGAGGTTGACAGACTGAAATTTTATTGGCTATTGTATCAACTGTATATCTTTTTTTAGAGAATTTCTAGTTACATTTCATTGTACTAAAAACGAATTGTGATTAAAATATTGCAATTTTTTATCCGTTATTGGATACATTGTATATTTTTTAAGAAAATTGGGTGGTACGTTTCACTTGATTGGAACATAGTGGTAGCAATGGCAATTGCATTTTTATTGTCTGCTATTGCATGCATTGTCCATTTTATGCAACAACTGCGTGTTAGCTCCCGGCTAGTTTCAAAATTTCGATAGCGGGAGGTGTACTACATTGTAAATACTGCAACGAAAAAAAAGAATAGCTTTGCTGATTCACTTAATATTTTAAATCGCTCGAAATTCTAGTAAAAAGAATGTTCTGACTGGGAACAATAGTATAAATATCTTTACTACAATGGAACATTTTCCATTGAATTGAACATTAACAAAGGCAGCGCATTTGAATTTGATTCTACAAGTAAAGACATAATATGCAATTCATTGATAAAGTTTTTTTAAAGAAATATAAACTCGCTGAATACGCCTGACTATTACGTCCGACCCATGACTGACTCTTTCTACTTACATCACTTCTTATAACAATGTTTGCTTTCCATCAAGAGTTCTGAATCTTCTACTCATCAATGTTAATTGTTTATGCAACCCTAAAAAGTTTAACTAATAACATAATCATAAAAGAAATTAAATTGCTTTGAGGGATGAGAACGGTTTAGTATGATCCAAATATTCAACTAATAAATATACAATTTTAATCGCTGTTTTGCAAGTAGGTAGGCTTAGGATAAAGACGAAAGTGCTATAATAAAAAAGGAACAAATGTTCTCTAAAACGTTATCCTAGCAAAGTCCTGCGGAGCGATTTATTCTGTTTAGGAATTACGAATTTCCATTCGGATGCAGGGCGTACGTCCCTGTAAAAAAGGAAACACTCAAAGATCACCCCTTTTTCACCCTGATGGATGAGAGTGCACCCTTGAGGGGAGAGCGATAGCGGCTGATCATCGTCTGCCGGTTCCCCGGATGGAAAGGAGAGCACCGTAAAACTAATTGCGGCCGACTTGCACCAAGCTTCCGACCCCTCGTCCCCATCTCCTTCATTCCATCCCTACCGTTTCCACCCCTGAATCGTCGTTTCTGTGAACCGACCACCCTTAATAGCGTGCGGTTATTACAGAGGAACGACAGGCGAGCGCGATTATACGCAACCCTGTCCCGTTCTTCGCTATCAACCCCAGTTCGTTCCTAATTTTCACCTATTTTCTTCGCGGTGGAACTTCGTTTGAAGAATTTCTCCATCCCCGGGGGGGGGGGGCGAGCTAGGGACCGGTGTTTTTTTAACCCCGATCAAACTAATTCCACGGTTTATCGAGGAGGATTTTAATGAGAATTCTGAAATCTCCCCGTGCCGTTCTTATTTAATATTTGGATAAATAGAAGGGTCAAGCGAGCAGTATTTACCCTCGAGTTTTAATCTTGCGATGTTCCTTGACTGCGCGTGTACACAGGGTGTCTCAAAAGAACCGGTGTAATGAGAAGATGGCGGGACTTTGCCGGACTGACCAATAAAATCGCGATATGCTTCGCAAACACACGGGATTTTAAATATTTGGACAGTCTGCACACGTGGCGGCTTTATTAAACTTCTTGGCCCTTTATTAATTTCATAAACTAGATAATTTTCTGAAATAAATTCTAATAGAGGATCGAAACTCTGAGATCTTATGCGAAGCTTTAAATTAAACTCTATCGCATACATAATGGTATAGAAAGCAAAATAAAACGTACTTATCTAATTTCATAAACTAGGTCAATCGTCTGTTCACGTTGAGTTCATAATTCTTTGATATTTTAATACATTGAAAAGAGACCTCGAACGAAGATATTGATTATTAATTGCAAGCTATCTTTGCTGGAGGGTTGAAGTAGATTAATATGTTCTGTGTCAGAGAAGGAAATCACGGTCTCTGAATGATCCCAGAAGTCCCCTGAACGAGGTCCGTCATCAGTTTCTGTGGATCGAAAAGCTGAAGGGCGCGAGGCCTCCTGAAAAAATGATGAAATCGCTCGGAGTCGAGACGCTGCCTTTCCAAGTTTCGAGGATTCCATTAAAATACATCGGCCACTCTAAGATATTGCGGCGTTAAATTTGACACAAGTTTCTGCCCCGCGCGGCCATGAATCACCGTGCCGCAATCATTTTAGCCGCGCGCGGCGAGCTTCTTTTGTCTCCGGCGCGCCTCGCCTCGCATGTTTTCTTCGCTTCCTCCCCCGGAGGAATAAAAATGGTATTCGGTAAATCTTGCAGGATGATTCGTGTATTTCCCCGGGATGGGATGGATTATACTTGGAATCGCAGTTCAAAAAGTCTGGAGCACACAACGAAATGTCTCCCGCCGTATTTTTCCATGCCTGATGCCCGTCGATTCGTCATCTTTTTGCGGATTTTTTCTTAATGTTCTGCTTCCTCCCGCCGTTATCCTACTGTCCTCCCCGGTTTTTGATGATTAAAAAATTCTGCACCCGTCCACCATGCTATTTATTCGACCGTCCCGTCGATTCTAAATGGAAATAATTTTGTTTCAAAAAGATAGTACAGCAAAATAGAAGCTCTACTACTTTCTCTATGCATCGTCTGTTTTTGTCGAAAATTTTTTTTAAGAATGTAGCACTTGAAAAACTCAATTGTTGTACTATTATTTTTTATGAAATGATCACAGTTTAAATATCGACAATTTTTCGGGAGTCGGAAATTTTTAATACTTTTTGGGGACATTGAATTTTGCAGGCGGACGTAAAGTAATTCATAATATTTTGTAAAAGTTTATACAAATTTACTGGTTGTTCAATTAAAACTTCCAGACTCTCCGCTGTGTTTATTTCAGGGGAATTGTAACTTTTGTTTGTGCGAAATTTTAATTAAATTTTATATTCTTTATAGTTCTACATCGAATTCATATCTTTTTACAGAAACTTTGTAACATGCTTTTGAGCCCATCCGTGTAATGAGAATAACGTATTCTTTCTCCAGAAAATTTATTTAGTTATTAGTTCCATTTTTTAAACTTGATTTCACTAGGTTCTATAAATATTAGATATTAACTTGTCGTGAGTTCACTAAGACGTGAACTTACGATTAATTATTAGACTGTAGATTTCATGCATTTATGACAGAAACGAGTAGATAAAATACAAAAGAGGGGTTTAAAAGAATTCATAAACACTGATAGAACCAATTAAACTGATTAAGAGAAGAAACAAATTCAATTTAATTTCCTCGCGAGCGCTGTATATTCATATTTCGCGGAAAGATCCGCAGTCCATTAATTAGAAGATAAACGAGGCAGACGAAATAGCGAAACAAACGCCGGTGAATCCAACTATGAGACCCGGAGTGCTTACAATACACGATCGCAGTTAAATCGTGCATTTATGAATCCCTCGAATTCGCGAGTCCGGTTTAAAATCCGCATCGGTAGAATGCGGTGTTCGACGATCGGATTTCGGGATCAATCGAAACGAAATGGCGAAGAATGCCGGCCACGGAATGCGGCGTAATCGCGCGGAATTTGGAAGTTTGTTTATCCGCGAGCCATTCGGAACTTCCCGAAAAAATAATTAGCCGAGCGGGACGGGCAACCGACGCGTGTCAGAACGTTCAAGTTAATTTCGTGGATAATCGTTCGGGCAATTTGGCGAGTGTTCGCGGCGGCAAGTAACCCTCGAATTCCGCGTAAATCGCGGCAAAGAAGTCGGCAACTGCCCGCCGCCGAGAAGAGAGAAGTTGCGGAACCGCGCAATTACCGAGCGAGCCAGACGTCCCGGAACTTTAAGCCTGCCTCTAACGAATACCGAGGAAAATTTTAACTAGGTGTCCGCCGAGAGTTAGCGACAAGAGATTCAGATCAGAATGGAAACACTTTTTCGTCGCGGGAATTTTCCTGTGAACGGGAACTTTACAATAAAATGTCGCGGGCGAGAAATGTTTCCAGAGAGATAGGATTAAAGGATACCGAAAGGCTTGTCGCAGGACTCGTGGAAAACGACGGCTAAAAAGGAAACTTTTGCGAGATTGAACGGAACGGCTATACTTCGTCGGACTTCTTGATGGATCGTGTCATCCCCGGAGACAAATTTATTAGCCCCGGGGAAGAGATCGCGCTGTCGGCCAAAAGATAAGCACGAAGATGTTCTTAATCATACGAAATTCTGATCTAACCATTTTTGGAAAAATTCCTCAGCTGTTAATCGCTGTTTTTTAACCCCCACGTGTACCTCAGGTTACCAGAATATGCCTATTTTCCACAGAATATACTGTAGAATTTTTTATTTCTTATAATTGTAAGAGAAATATAATCGCAAAAAAGAATTTTTGCATTCGAATTAAAGTGTAAAACGGTAACGAATGAAAGTATCGTAGAAAAATTGCTGCAACTATTTCTAAAGATTGTACGAGGGTGAAATCACATCATTAAAATTTCGCAACTAGGCAAAATAATAAGGTCACAATCTCTGAGGTTATTGTATAATTCTCACATAAAAATATCTAAAGAATCCTCAGTCGAAAAACAATTGGAAATTGTGAGTTGCTCTTCCACGATACAGTCGACTAGAATTTCATAGCGTCCCAGTTGACTGCTCGCGAGTCGTCCAGAGTAAAATGAAATTTTAATTGACTCGCAGGTTGTTGCATAACGTCAACATTTCTGCCGATATTCTAAAACAGTAAGAATTTAAAAATACAGCAAATATTCGCCGCGCATGAAAATTAATAAGTTCAATTAAGTGTAGTATGTAATCAATTTCCGAGCGCAGTTTGAAAACAAATTTAATGATACATATATTCTGCACCGAGAGAAGTGTATGAGAGAAATTGTGAAGGAAACAAGAGAAATTAAAACGATACATCTAAATTCGTGTATAACAGTTTTCCATACACATGCAGAGTGTTTCAATTAATTCTGATTTGTTTTAGTTGTTTCCCATATGAATTATATTATATTCCATGTTTACTCTATTGTCATTTTAATGTTCTTTGCGCTCTTTATTTTTCGCCAGCTTTGTTTTGTTATGTTTAATTAACGTGATATTGCAACTGTTTATTGTTAATGAATTCGTATAAATGAGACTGTGTTTGAAAGCTGAAAATTGCCTTTGTAATGAAGGAACGATGAAACAAATTTGTTGAGCATTCTTTTAACGATAAGGATTTATGCAAAATTACACTTTTCTGTATCGATTAGAAGAAGCGAGAGCCAAATAAAAAATTAATTCTTCCTTCAATCATTTTAATAAATTGGAAATAATATATTGACACTCTTAAATTCTTTAATTATAAATGAATATCATGCACAGTCTAATTATAATAATCTCAGAATTCAAATAGATTCTGTGTAAATTTAATCAGCTATAATGGATATAATTTGAGTTAAGAATTATGTTAACAATTGTCACAAGGATCGGTTGACACGGAGATTTATTTTAATTGTTTTCTATGTTCGTCAACAACGTCACAGATTTATCAGTACATTTCCCATCACATCAAGATTGTTTGTCAGCAATATGTTTAATGACGCCACTATTATATATCATCTGCGCGCAGTTGCTCAAATGTCACGCGGAATCCCGATCGTACAGTTTCCATTGCATTTATTATTCATATGGTATCCATAAATACGATCGTATCTCCCATTTCCTACGCTGATCGATTTTATTGACAATGAAATAGAGATGGATGCCTCATTTGCGTTGCTTCCCATACAAAATCCGTAAATCCATCAATTCTTCATATCTCCGTGAAGAATTCATGTTCGACGCTGTGACAGATCATAACAGTTCAATCCATGCAGGCAGCCGCGTTTCCAATACACTTCTCCGCGTTTGTCGTTCGTAAAAATACTACACACTTTTCCGATTGCACATAGACACTTTTCAACGTAATTACATGGACTTTCTACATACACGTTACATAGATATTCATAAAAATATTTTCAGATAATTCATAGACTTTAAAATCGGAAAAAGAATTCCAGTAAAACCTAATTCAAGAATAACAACTTCCTCCATTAAATCCAAAAATAAATTTGGAAGTTCGCGTACTATACATAGACTGATTTCAAAAATTTATTCCAATTGAATAAATCACTAGACTTTTAGAACATCAGAAAAACTTTATTCCAATTGAATAAATCATTAGACTTTTAGAACATAAGAAAAAGCTTTATTCCAATTGAATAAATCACTAGACTGCGGATATTTATGCGTTTGCAGTGCTTGCGTATGTAAGAAAACATTTATAGCAACTTATGGCTTCTTAAGATGTTCTAAAAAGGCTCGAATATAAAATTCGATAGAATTTTGTACAACTTTTATTTGTTTTAGATCTACGAAGGCTGTTCTCATTAAAAATAGGATTTGATTTCAATCCACTTTCTTAAAATCTGCCTACAAAAATTGGAAAATGCATAAACATCCGCAATCTGCTGATAACAATTGGAAGCATAGAACAATTAGTTTGCTACAGGATGCGAAAAAATTTTTTTTCAAAAATTGCAATTGATCGGAATTGTAGAAAAAATTTTAAAAGTTGCGTTGTACAACTTTTTTATGTGAGGCTATATTGAAAATTAAAAAAAAACGTTTTGTAGATCTGTGTCAATTATATGCACTGTGAAAGTTTCATCGAAATCGGTTGATGCGGAAAAAAATGACAGGCATTGAAAGATGCAAGAATCCTTAGATTTACTTTATAGGCCGAAAATCGTGAAAATCTGCAATTTTTACCATCTTTAAACGTTTGTAGCTCGTTGCAACCGATTTCGACGAAATTTTCTGAAAATGTTTAATTGACACAGACCTACAAAACGTATTTTTAAAATTTTTAATATATGTAAGGAGGCTCGACACGGCATCTCAGTCGCTCGCTCGCAGGGAACTGTCGAACTGTCAATCCCGTATTTTTAACAAAACTATAACGTAACGCACTTTTGTTAACAAAACCTTAACGCAACGCATAAATCGATAAAACACAGTCATCCACACGGTGGTATAAACATTCTTACATATGGGCCCACGTAAGAAAGTTGTAAAATGCAACTTTTAGTATTTTTTCTACAATTCCGATCAATTGCAATTTTTGAAAAAAGTTTTTTTCACATCCTATAGCAAACTAATTGCTCTAGCTTCCAAAAAAAGTTCAAATCGTATAGTACAATATTAAAAAAGTTGTCTTTTTAAGAGTATCCGAATATTAATGGGAGTCCCTGTACTTCGTGGACGATCGATCGCGCTTTGTCTCACATCGAGGTATCCATTAATAAGCATCATTCCGGGGAAGATGAAACATCTAATGCACCTGGTAAACGGACCCGCACCTTCGCACACGCCCTGTAATCCCCGAGCTATATTCCCTCATTAAACGCGAATTAATAAACAATGTTTCTAGCCGGGAGGCATGATGGAAGTTCAATGAGATCGGCAGTAAGGACGATCAGAAGGTAGCCTTGCAGGGTGCAGAAACGCGGGCGCACGCCACGGCCAAGTGCGGTTCGTTTCCGACACAACGGCGATATCAATTTGGCCAATTAAATGCAGCCCGTTTGTAGCGGGTAAACGCGTTATCTGCGCGATTATATCCGTTACCAGCCCCCTCTCTCTCCCCTCCTGGCTGCTCGTCGAGATGCCACGCCAGGAACACGCAGCCGCGACACCAGCCGCGGTATCTACGATCCTCGAGGAACCGTGTTAGAGGTGAGCACAGTTGGCACTACAATCTCATATCCTGCTCGTAGACTAGCTTCACCAAATGAAACCTCGGCCCGCGGTCCGCAAATATCGCGGCGAAAGATCGGCCCGAAAGTCGACCCGACTTTCACAGAACGTCTCCAGACAATGCCATGTATATGCATGCTCCGAGTTTATTTTCCACGCAAGTTTTCCAGCTTCGGATTTTTTTTATTGAGGAAAACAGAACAGTCGCAGCAAGCTTTTATTGGGGCTTTATTCCGTGAACCTTGCGGAGTGGGGAAATATTTTTTTGTTTGGGTGGTCTTGCACAATGGCAGCGTTATGGTCGCGCGTTTCGTTATTTTCTAGACAAATCTCACTGCGCTGTTGCGGATATTTTTTACTTTCCTTCTGCGTGGTGATTTTGCGAGATAATAAATGCTTTGAACTATGTCTCTTTCTTTCCCATACGTTGTTCTTCTTTGCGTCGAAAATTTTGGTCGTTCATTACTAGACTGCAAGAAGTTTCACTTCTGTCGCGCGTGGTTTTCTACGCGTATGATTTTTTGATTCGATACATAGTTTAGAAGATATTCGAGAAAAACGAGTTTTACATTAACGTTTTCTCAATTTTCTCGAAAATCGTTTATTTTTCGAGAAGAACCGATACTACGTAAAAGATGCAGAATATGAAGATCTACAGATTTTATGTATCACATTTTTCGATGCGATAAATAGTTTAGAAGATATTCGAGAAAAATGAGTTTTACATTAACGTTTTCTCAATTTTCTCGAAAACCATTTGTTTTTCCAAGAAACGCACCGTTTCCGAGATACAGCCATTTTTTAAGAAAACCAGCGACTCGAAAGCGAGTAACGCGCTGGCCTTACTCACCGCTCTCAACGGTGAGAAGAGGGGATATAAGGCACAACCGGCTGCGACACGAGAACGCGTAACGTTATACTTACACACTGTATAGTCGGTAAGAATGGGGAGAGTATTATACGTATAAAATATATATTCCCCCACTTATATCATTGACCGTTACGCTTTTTCGTGTCGCGAATTCCGTGACGCGAATTAGGCTTACACTCTGCCAAAAGAAGTTTCACTTCAAAAAAAGGTGTGGTACTCTCCGAGGTCCACTTGATAGAGAGCTAATGAAAAGTTTTTGATTCGATCTCCCATTTTCTCGGAAAAAATTCTTGTAAACTTTTGTTGTGGTCACGAGGGATCCCAGGACATAATTCAGGATTAATAATGATCTGGGTATATGAGTTTTATTTCAACGTCGGAGTGGAGCTCGTCTGGATCGTGAATTTTGAACAGAAGGGGATAAAAAGAGACCTGAACGAAATGAATTTAATTGGGGCTTATTGAAAGGATACTGCAGTGAATGCATGAAAGCTGTTCCGCAGAAATAACTTGGTGACACAGGAATTAAAAATCCATTTCATTATTTAACAGTTCTAGACTCGCGGAGATTTCTATGTATTCAAGTTTGCGTAACAGGATTTGTAAAAATGGAATTTAGATCGAAGCGTATTGCCTTTGCGAAAACTTTACGAGATTGGAAATAAGAGTAAATGAAGTTTCTCTCGTCCGTCAGGATATGTTTTCTATGTTAACCTTTTCTGTAGATTTACATGTACTATAAATGCATAAAGTCCGCAGTCTACGCATTGAAATTCCATCTTTCGTTTGCCTTGACCGTTCGGGCTGATTACAAATGTATGAAATCCTTGTAAAACATTCCGGCACACGTTACATCCATATACAATTCGTGTCCTTTGTATTAGCAGTTATTTCACAGACGATAATTATTCGCGTTATTAACTGCCCCGCTGAAAAAAACAATTCTTCCAACGGG